>JAHLSL010000016.1:7037632-7048811 GCA_025920805.1 Petroica traversi
TATATGGATATATGGATATATATGGCCAAGGATATATGGATATATGGATATATGGATATATGGATATATATAGCCTGGGATATATGGATATAGGGATAGATGGATATACAAAGCCTGGGATATATGGATATAGGGATAGATGGATATATGGATATATGGATATAGGGATAGATGGATATATGGATATATATAGCCTGGGATATATGGATATATGGATATATGGATATATTTAGCCCCCAGCACATGCACGGGGTCAGGTTGCCCAGCTCCTGTTGGCAGCCATCCCCCAAATGCCCCAGCTCCAAACCAAACACGTCGTTGCCACAAACTCCAGCTGAAATATCGGTGACTCAGGAGCTCTGGATCCCACAGAAACCCCTCGGCTCTGGGGCTGGAGGGGGAAAAATCCTGTCTGGGAGAGGTGATTTCATCCGTAGCAATCCTGGAAGCCAAAGGGGCTGTGCAATGGGCCTTTCCCACTTTTCCCTGGCACAGTAATTAGGTTAGAGCAGGGCTCCAGCTGTATTCCAAAGCTCCAATGTCCAATAAATGTGTACAATGTTCATGGATGTGCCTGCAGAACGCAAAGGCTGGAGGAAAAGGGCCGGTCTGCACTATATTAATTCATAAAGCAGGTCAGGCTGGTCTGGCCCTTTACCTCACTTGTTATTTCTATTTATTAGCAATATTGATGTTTCAACCAGGGATCAGGACCCTATCGAGCCAGCTTTAATATCACAAAAGATTTAGCAGGAGAGGGCTCTGGAACCAAGCACCAACCCCAGCGCTGAGCTCCTGCAGGGTGCAGCTCACAAACACTGCCATTATTGTTTGTAACAATGTTTTATTTTGCATTTTGCTTCCCTGGCAAACCCAGAATGTCTGATTTCCCTGCCTTGGCTGTGTCAAACTGCAGCTACACCCTCGTCAGGTTCTTAAAAACTCCTGTCAGGACAAAAAACTGAATGTTGTGGAGCCACAGTGGTCAGGGGGCAGGCACCACTGGTGCAACGAGGTGATCTGAGCTCTGTTAATTGCCTGGGGAGGGTCTGGAAGGGATGATGGTGTGGGCAGAGGGACAAGGACAAGGACAGGACATCGTTTCCACACAGACCTGGCCGCTTTTCTCCCCATTTTTCTCCTCAGCCTTTGATGGTTTTTGCCACGTCCCTGCTCATGCTGCAGCACCCGGCGGGGAAACCTGAGAACCAACAAAATTCTGGATACAATGGAGCTGTGGGTGCAGGAGCAGGGATTATCTGGGAGCACAGGACTGTGCTTGCCTGGCACCAAAGGCAGCACATCTGGCACGGTGGGGATGGATCCCTGCCCGAGCAGGGCACACAGAGCTCTGGGGTGGCACCCATGGGACCAATGGCCCTGGCACTGCCACCCTGCTGAGCCTTGCTTTGCACCCAGGGAAGAGGTTTAGGCAGAGTCAGGGAATGGTCACACACTCTGAAGGCCAAAACTAAGTTTTTAAGGCCAGCCTACTCCAGAGGGAGGCAAAGGCCAAAATCACAGCAAACCCAGCTTCAAACTCAGGGCCTGCTGGGACTCTGAGCCCGAGCCAGTCCTCAGCCTTGAGCCAGCCTTTTAAAGCCAAGACACACTCACTTAACCAGGGTTCACCTGGCAAAAAACCTTGGAATCGTTGATCCTTGAGAAAAAGCAGTCACGGGAAATAAAACTGTCCTGGTCCTTGCCTTCCATGTGCCCCATCCGTGCTGAAAACTCCAGTGGCAGAAGCCAGGAGAGGCCAATCCTTCCTGCCTCGAGCACATCTCCTGTGCCTGATGCTGGACTGGGGTCTGGAAGTGGAGGATTCCTGTTCTCTCAGGTAGCAGCACCCTCTGAGCACCTCTGGGATGGATTTTTGGAATTTCTGTAGGATGCACAGTGGGCCACAAACTGCATTTCAGTGATGCACCCAACAGCAGGATCAAAAACTGCTTGGAGCAGCAGCAAACACAGATATTCCCAAAGAGCCAAGGAATTGTTACCTGCCTTGCCCATCCATGGCCAGGGCATTTCATTTTTAGGCTGTGCCAAACACTCTGAGCCTGAGCTTGGATTTGTTGTGTTTGTGGAGCAGAGTTGTGCCAGGGGTACAAACCCCTGGGAGCTGGGGGAAGAAACCAAGAAATTCCAAGATATTTCAGGAAAAAACTCTTAGAATTCCAACCTTGCTCTCCAAGCAAGATCCAGCTCTTGGTGACGCTGCCACAAAATCTGAGTGAAAACTGGGGGGAATCAGCCAAGGCTGGGAAGTGACGTCCGGCTTCCCGTGGTGTAAATGGCAGCAGGATCTGCCCCCCTGCAAAGCTGCTCTCCATCCCCCCTCCTGCCATCTCTTTCGAAATATTTATGTTGGATTGTCCCACGATTTACACTGGAAATCCCTCTCTCTCCCCCTGAAACGTGCGGTGTCAGCAGCTGGCAGCCCGGATTCAGGGATGCATCCTGGAAATCCCTGGGAGAGGGAGGCAGAGGGGAATTATCCAGGCCTTGCTTTCCCAAAGCACTTGTGGCACTTTTGGAGGCGTCCTGGGCAGGATGAGAGGAGAAGGGAGCAGGGATGGTACCCCCAGATCCACTCACAGCATCACAGCAACCACAGCCCCCATGTCTGCCCCTCCTGCTGTGTGACACAGCCAAGAGGGAATTTTTCTGGTGGACTTTCGTTTTCACAGGGAAATTCCAAAGGGCTGAAACAACAGAGCAGAGAAACCCTCTCGGGCTCTGGAGGAGGGGGAAATGGGGGATTGTGCAGTGCAGAGGTCAGGCCTTGGGGCAGCGGGAGAGAGCCAAGTTCAAGACCTCCTACCTAGGGGACCATCGCGGTTTGAGGGGGATTCTGGGGTTTCCCATCTTTTCATGGCAAATCCTGGGGTTTTTTACCAACTGAGAAGAGGAAAAAGTGGGAATTGCCCCCAGCCCCTCCCTGCAGCTGGCGTGAGGGGTGGCTGTCCCTGAGCTCAGGGCTCCTCACCAGCATCAAGGGCTGAATCCCTCACACCTTGTGGCGATTTTCCTGGGATCACCAGGGAATATTTTGCAGAGCTCCTTTTGGGGATACTCCAGCACACCTTGCCAGACCCAGCAGGAACGTGGCAGCACCAGTGATTTTCCTGGGATCACACCAGGGAATATTTTGCAGAGCTCCTTTGTGGGGATACCCCAGCACACCTTGCCAGACCCAGAAGGAACATAGCAGAGCTGGTGATTTTCCTGGGATCACACAGGGAATATTTTGCAGAGGCAGCTCCTTTGTGGGAACACCCCAGTGCACCTTGCCAGACCCAGCAGGAACGTGGAGAGCTGGTGATTTTCCTGGGATCACCAGGGAATATTTTGCAGAGCTCCTTTGTGGGAACACCTCAGCGCACCTCGACCAGCAGGGATGCAGCAGGGATGGACCAGAAGGTCCTGAGCGGGGTTAGTGCCACACCAGCACAGCGAGGAGTGTCCTGGGGTGTCCCCACAGCATTCCCAGGTCCCTGTGCCCAGCCTGGCAGGAGGATGGAGCCCTTTCCCCCCGGCCCTGCGCTATTTACTGCTTGCTCTGCATCCTCGCCTCGGGGCACGGAGACTGCGAGGCCAAACGAGAGCGTGGCGATGAGCATCTCGCCTGACCTACTTACAGCCCGGGCCCTGGGACTTCCTGGGATTCATCCTCTCGGAAACACAGCCTGGAATTTTAGGGCAGCAGCAATCCGTGCTGGACGGGGATGCTCTCCCAGGCTCCGCCGCGCCGGAATCGCCGCGGCTGCCTCGGAGCAGATATCGATGCACGAGGCTCCATTAGCAACTCTGATTGCCACTGATATGCTTCTCATTAGATCTCGGGCCTCACGCATCATTATTTCATTTATAAGATGGTTTTTGTTTTGCCTGCTCTTAATTCGTGTGTGCGTGTGTCCCCCACGCTCCCCCACAAAAATGAATCTCATTAAAACGCCGCAATTGAGAGCAAATCGTGCCTTAATCCAACCTGCCAGGGAAGCCAATCACCCTGGGGAAAAAAAATAAAAATCTCCTTGAAGTCTCCATGCAGGAGCAGGCAGAGGGGGAGAATAATAAAAAGACATCGAATTAGGAGGTGCCGAGGGTTGTTTGAGCAGAGAGGAAGGGACTGTGGCTGCTGACAGGATGGTAACGCAAATCCCCTTTGGAGCACCCGGAGAATCAACCTAAATGGATTAATGCGAGGACAGAAAAGAAATTACTTTAGTTGTTTCCCTAATTCGATTCAATTTATTTTTATACGGCATTTCCATAGCGAGCAGCGAGCAGCTGCATCACCCAGAAGAGGAATAATGCAGAAAGGCTCTTCTGGCAGAAGTGCTCACCAGAACAGGCATCGCAGCAGAGGAAGGAATATGAGTGCTGGCCTTGAGGATTTGATTTGCCAAATCATCAGGAAATCACATGCCTTTTTTTTTTTTTTCTCTCTCTCTCTCTCTCTCTTTGTTCCCAATTTTACTAATTTCCCCAGGCTTTCCTCAAGCCATCTCCATAAATACCGAGGCTGATTCTAAGCTCACACTGCTTTTATAGCACTGTAACTCCGAGCTCACACTGATTTTACACCGGTGCAGCTCCACTTATTTCAACTGAGTAAGTCCCTGATTTATGTTCGTGGAAATGACAGCAGAAATGGGCCCGTGGTTTTCCCTGGAGCAGTGCCCGGCTCACACCGGGGTGGGGAAGAGGAAGATCAGGTCCCTTGCAATGCAAATGATGGAGAAAACTGGCATTAAATGACACCTGGACTCTTACTTTTCAAACAGACTTCTGCTTTCTTTTGTAAAATGCGTTGTCAGAGTTACAAATGCATGGGAAGAGACCAGCCAGGAGGGAGGCACAGGACATGTGCGTGGATGGAGAAGGCTGGGCTGCTGCTCCCCTCTGCTTTTTTGGGGCAAAATCAGCACCCCTTCCTTGGCTGGACAAACTCTTGTGCACAAACCTTCCTTGATCCCAGCCCTGTCCACTGAGAGCCTGGCGCTTTGGATTAAATAAAGAAGTGTTCCTCCTGTTGGGTTTAAAATATTTAAATGTAATCCTGGGGAATGAAATCAGAGAGAGATCAGGCTGCAGCCCCTTCCCCTCGTTATCCCTCTGCAAAGCCCCGCTCACCGAACTCTAATTAATTTATTTTTTAAGGCTACACACCAGGGAGCTGATCAATGCTTCGCCCCGAGGTCTGAAGTGTTTGGAGCTCCTATCACTGCCTTGATTTATTCCCTGTGATGTGGAAGGATGGAGGCAGCATCCCCACACCTGCCCCCAGGTGCAGCATCCTGGCTGAGCTCCTGTGAGCAATCCCTGGGAGAGGCTCCGGGGTGCTGGTGCTGGATGGACACCAGGCATCATTTCTGGGTGTGTCTGGGGCCCTGAATCCCCCCCAAAACCTGCTGGGTGAGACCAGGCTGTGGCACCCAAGGGACCCTGAGCTGGGCTGGCAGCTCCCACCCTCACTTGGTTCTGCTCAAGGGGAAAATGCAGGGCCTGGTGCAACTCATGGCTGTGGCAGCCACTGGTTTAGCAGGGATTTGAGGGGTTTTCCCCTCTCATTTGCACTTGGGACAGAGATGGGGAGGTCAAGGCAGGTGACAACCAGCAGGGAAGGGAAACTTTGCAGCTTTGGATGCCATGGAAAAACATCTTTGCTGGTTTTGTGGCCAGGGGTTCCTCAGCCCCAGTGCTGGGCCCTGAGGAGCCTTTTGAGGAAATGTGTGGTGGCCAAAGAGCAAATCCCTTGGGGTCAGAGGTATCAGCCCCAGTTCTCTCAGCTTTCCTCTGCTCTTTCTGGTGTACATGGGAAGCTCAAGGTGCCTTTTTCCACCCTCCTGCTGCTGTTCCAGCCCTCCAGCCCACCCCTGCATGGGCAGGTTTTGGGTGTGGAAGGCCAGGGAAGGGAAGGAAGAGGATTCAGATGCCCCACTCCCAATTCTGACTGCCAGAACCCAGAACTCGAGCAGCCCAGTGAGCATAAATCAGTGTGGCTGCATTGTTTTTGCAGGGCTGTGCTGATTTATCCTGGCTGGGGAGCCTTTGCCACGGTCCAGACTTCACACCCAGAGTGGCACCACTCCCCTGAGCCCCTCTCTGGCTGATTTTTGCCCTTCCACTGCTCTGTGTTCTCAGAGGAAGCACCAGCACACCACAGCCCCGGGCTCTGCAGGGACCCTTTGCCCTCCCCAGACAGCCCCAGGGGGATGAGATGCCACAACCTGACATCAGCAGAGTAAAATATGGCCCTGGCAGTAATCTGAGAGAATGTGATGGTAATTTGGGGTGGGGGGAGGAGAGGAGGAGGCATTGAAAAAAGGAGGCATTGAGAGTACACTTCCTTTCAGTGCATTGCTGGGAAGACCATTAGGAAAACCACTAGATTATTTTTCACATTCTTCAGTGCAAAACTACTGCATTTTATGACCACTATCAATAACAGCTATCATATTACTAATGCTACAGTTGCCACATATATAATATTTAAATCACATTTGTGGCTGACAGAGACCTATGGATATTCTCAATCCCAACAGGCCATTACAGTTCATATCATGTCTGTCATATAAA
The DNA here is from genome assembly GCA_025920805.1 of Petroica traversi. NCBI lineage: Eukaryota > Metazoa > Chordata > Aves > Passeriformes > Petroicidae > Petroica > Petroica traversi. The sequence continues at coordinate 7,044,221 of JAHLSL010000016.1, forward strand.
TATTATGAATCATTTCCCACTATCTTTATGGGGGCTACATTGACATCATCAAAAAGGCTCTGGGTACTGCCGGATCCTGCATATTTATATACACCTTATGTATATGTATGTGAATGGAGGGAGATTTATACAACAATCACGGGTAATAAATGCCCACGATAAAGCACATTATCTTCACACTTCATTTGCAAAGTGTTTTGTATGCAGGGACCAGGGGAAGCAGCTCTGGGTGACTGAAGCCCTGGAGTGAATCAGGTGTGGGGTGAGCTCCAGCTGCTGCCCAGGGCTCCTGGGCTGGTTCTGGCTCCCATCAGGTGAGGCTTTGGTTCCTGTCCCTCCTGGCAGGGTGGGAGATGCTGCCTGGGCTTCCCAGGGAGAGCTGGAAATCTCTCCTGTGCTGCGTTTCATCTCCCAGCCCTTCATGCTTTCCTTGCAGCCAGGCCCTGCTCTGGGTGCTGAGCTGGAATAAAGAGATCTCCGGGTGTTAAAAAGGCAGGAGTAGACTCTCCGTTTGTAAAGTCGTTTTTGCAAAGCAGTTCATTAAACCACTGTCCCTGCGAGCCAGGTGAGACACGCCAAACCCAATCCACCCAAAAAGCACGAGGAGAGGGTGAAACCTCCCTTAGGATTATTCAAGCTGGATCCAGACCAGAGCCCAGGTGCCCTGAGACCTTTTCCCCAAACCTGTTTTAAGAGCCTGAGCACTCTATTAACACTTGTTCTGTATGCAGAGACAGACAAGAACAAATGCAGCTTCATGGCTGGCAGTTTGGAGGTGTCTAACAAGCGTTTCATGTCCAGTTCTGGAGCAGCTGAGAGTGCAGCTCTGCCTGTGCAAGAGAGGATTTGATCTGAGCAGTCCCCAAAAGAGGGGAGAATGCAGAGTCTCTGTCCTTGGCGTGGGAATGCGGCTCTCCAGCAGATCAAATAAATCATGTGCATCTCACTTCATAAACAAACATCATCAGCCTGTTAAACGCTGCTGGGAAACAAAACGGGGCTGTTTGAATGTGCAGCACTGGCAGAAGTGGCTCGTCCTGGAGCTTTGCTGGTTTGTGTGAGCAGGAACCCCCCTCAGCAGCTGGATGGGCTTGGATGTGCCTGAGGGATGCTGAGAGTCCTGGCAAGGCTCTGCTCAGGGTCTAACTCCACTTTCAGGCTGCAGGGTCTCTGACCTGTCCCCCAAAGTCTTGCTGAGATTCTCTCTCCTTCCTAGAGGGAAAAAAAAAGCAACTTGTGAGCTCCTCTTGCCCCTGAGAACATGAGGTAGGTGCTGTCCTGGAGACCTACAGAGCCAGGAAATTGCACAGTGGAGGGACTTCTCTCCTGTAATTCTGCTGGGAGAGACAGGAACACAGATCTGGAACCTGCAGTGACTTTGGGGACAGGGGTGAGGACAGGCCTGGGAAAGTCCCACAAAGTGCACGAGTGGAAGGTGTCTCTCCATGGCTGGATTTGTTTTTCAGTTCTCACATGCAGCCAGATCATCAGAACCACACACTGCCTGCTCAGGGAGGGACTCGGTGGCCACAAGCCCCAGGCCAGTGGCCACAGCCATGGCACCTCTGGCCACCTGTCACAGGCTCCACGTGCAGGGGGAGATGGAGCCCAAACACAGCCCATGAGCTCCTTCTGTTCTTTCTCACTCAGCTTTTGCATTTATTCTTTCTTTAATTTGTAACAAAATGCAGCCAGGCAGGAAAATTGATTTAGATTTTTTCTTTTTTTCTCTAACAGTGCAGGAGGGCACAAAGCAGTCGGGGAAGCACAGCAGGTTTGGCTTTTGTGTCCCATCAGATAATTCTGGGTTACGGACAAGAAAAGCTGGAACCAGTTAGAAAAAAATCATAGAAGCCATGATTTCCAAATTCACTCACTGGGCCCAAGTGCCCAGTTCTGAACGCAGTCCCAGCTCCCCAAACATCTCCGTGCCTGTCTCCTGCTGAGCCCCACGTGCACCTGGATCCCTTTGCCCCAAAGGGATGGCAATGGGGTGGGAGTGGGGATGGAAGGAGAAGCCTTTGCCTAATTGCTGTGTTTATCTGATGAACACAGATTCTCCCTGCCAGGATTGAGTGCTGGGGCTGAGAGCTGCCCAGATGAGGTCAGGAACCCTGAAATTACCCCGTTTGATCAGCCTGCCTTCCTGGGGACCCCAGGGTGCTGCCATCCCCCAGGGGTGCAGAGGACAAGAGCAGCACTTTCCCAAGGCAGCTCTCCCAGCCAGCTCAGGACCTTCAAGCATCCCTGCACCGACCAGATGTGCAAGGCTACGAGCTGCCAAAATCACCTGAATGTGCCCCCCCTCCCCGTGGTGATTGAAGTTCTCCCTGGGAAGTGCGAGGCTGAAGGTGAGCGCAGCATTAGGCAGCTTATTAAATTAATAGTGCATTAAAGAGCTCAGGGGAGGTGGAAGGGAGGGGAAAGGGAAAGAGAAGGTTTGGAACATCACAGAAATATCCTGGCTTACCTTCTGGCATCTTCAGGAGACTGGAAATGTGGGACTGCATCCAGCTGCCTTCTCTGGGGCAAAATTCCTTTGGCTTCTGTGGGAGGTTTTACCCAAATAAGGATTGCAGGATCAGACCTGTTATTGTCACTGCAATTAACATTTAGATCCACATCTAACATGAACTGTTACAGCCTGGTTAGGGAGAAATTTAATTTGCTCTAAACAGCTTGATGGGAGAGGAGCGTGAAATGCCCTGGTTATGATAATTTCATGTGTTGGGAGTCTGCAAAGGTGGATTTGCAGCCCTGGCTCTCACAGCCCTGGGCTCTGCTGCAGCCACGGAGCTGAGCCTGCTTTGGGATGGGAGTTTGGGGCCAGATCACCACCCCGTGTGTTGGTGCTGGACAACTCAAAGCCCGGAAGGCCTTGGGCTGTTTGGGCACCCAGGGTGGGACAGGCAGTGAGACCCCAGCTCTGCCCGAGCTGTGCCTTCCCTTATCAGACAGATGAGCTTTAGTTTGTCCATCAGGAAACTGATTCCCACCTTTGAGCTGTCAGTCTGTGCACAGCTATCCATGAAATCCATGGCTTTTGCACTCTTGGAGACTTCAAACCTGCTTTTTTTTCTGACAACCCCCAACTTTCTTTTATATCCTTGTGCATTTCCTTTTTCCCCCTTCTCTCCCAGGAGTTGATGTAACTCACTCTTAAAAACTGACTTGGAGATGAAACTTGGCATTTAAGGTCCCAGCCCGGGAGCAAACCAAGTTACCAGTTATAAACACACACCAAAATCTGTTTGGACATGCTGAAATTACAGGAGCAGAGGATTAAAAGGATCCAAGACGCTTTATTTTGTTTTAACTTCTGCAGCTCCACCTGAGTGTCAGTTTGCAGCCACTTGCCTGACACGAGATGGGTCCTTTTAGGTGTTTTTATTCTTCTGATGGATTGCAAGGGGTTCAGGTTTTTTATTCTAAAGCAGATGGACTGTGATGCATCTGCTGAAGAGTCCCAAACTGGGCTCCTGGTGTTGCCAGCTCTGCACCCCTCATCCACCCATCCCTGCATGGCACAAAGGGCAGGGTCTCCTGTTCCACAACAGTTTTAGGAGAAATCCAGGAGTTTGGGGCCTTTCCAGAGCCTCTCCTGTGTGGCTGGAGCTGCACAGGCAGGAGATGGGGCGATAAGGGCACGCAGGGATCCGCCGATGGCAGATAAGAGGCCTCACTTTTCCCGGAGGAGCTGCTGCCCTGCTAATATTTACAGCACGAGACACTTGGCCAATTAAAGAATAAATCAGGGCAGATAAGCCCGGTGAGCCTTCCACGGACCTGCCACACACAGGGAGCTGAGGGCAGAGCATCGGGGGCTACCCCGATTTCCCCCACCCCACTCCCTGCAGGAGAGCTGGGCGCTACCTGTGCCAGCAGAGCCCCCCGAGCAGCTGTCCCCGGTGTCCCTGCAGCCTGAACCCCCCCGAGCAGCTGTCCCCGGTGTCCCCGCAGCCTCCTGAGCGCCCAGCGTGTGTGAGAGCAGCTGCAGCGTGGCCCCAGCCTGTTTGTTATGCATGTTAGGGGCCGCGGCGAGCGAGGGTCGATGCGATGTTTAATATGCTCCGTGCATAGCGGAGCCGCTCTGCTCCATCAAGCCACTAATACACATTCTTACAGGGCTGAGTATCATTTATTAAAGCTGGAGGCCTGCCTGGCAAGGGGGGAGGCTCTGGGAGGCGGCCAGCGGTGCTGCCGGGGTGGTACCGGCGCTGCTGAGGAGGTGAGAGTTTGCAGAGGAGCCGCGCACACAAACACACGCACACTGAGTTATTTGTTGTGCCTCGCCGGTGGGAAATGAAATAAATCTGGTGCTCTGAGCGCTGCCCGCCGTGTGACACACCCCGGGGACACGGCAGCGGGGCTCGGGGGCACAGCTGGCATCGCTCAGCATCACTCGGGGAGCCCCCTCTTCTCCCTCCTGCCGAGGCTGCCACTGTAGCACTAACCACCTCCTTTTTTATTTCTCTTTCTCCTCTTTTTTTTTTCCTCTTTCTCCATTCTTTCCTCTTCCTTCTCCCATCTTTCCCCATCTTTTTTCCTCTCCTTTTCCTTCCTTCTCCCCTCTTTCCCCATCTTTTTTCCT
>JAHLSL010000016.1:7054006-7067230 GCA_025920805.1 Petroica traversi
CTCAGAAACGTCCAGGGATGCTCAGAAACGTCCAGGGACTCTCCCAAATGTCCAGGGACGCTCAGAAACGTCCAGGGGCACTCAGAAATATCCAGGGATGCACAGAAGCATCCAGGGATGCTCAGAAATGTCCAGGGATGCTCAGAACTGTCCAGAGATGCTCAGAAGTGCCCAGAGATGCTCAGAAGTGCCCAGGGACGCTCAGAATGTCCAGGGATGCCCAGCACAGGAGGGATGCTCCACGGAATGCGCAGCAGCCGGCACGGGATCCATCCCAGCACTTCCCTAATTGCTTCCTAAAAGGCCCAGGTGGGCTCTCCGAGTCAGTGGAGCTACAAAGCAATAGGGGAGGCAGCCTGGGTGGTTTTATTTTAATTGATTTTGTCAGGAGTTGCTGTATTTTATTACATTTAAAGACTAGACTCCGGAATAACTTTGAACGTTTGACACGCACACAAAAAGCAGCTTTCTGACATTTTCCTCTTTGCTTGTCTTTTATTTTATTTCTCCCCTCTCCTCCTCCTCAAAAGGAAGCGTGTGCCTGGAGGGAGGACAGAGGAGGAGGAGGGAGGAGCGGTTGTGTCTCTCCAAAGGCTGCTCCAACATCAAGGCAGCGCGAAGCAGATGAAATAATATTGCAAATAAGGATTTAAAAAACCCCTACAGAAGGATCCCCACTCATGCCAGCCAGCTCAAACTGCCAGAAGATTTTCAGACAGAGGCAATTTAGCCTGGGAAAACGCTCTGTTGTCGAGATGGAAACTGGCTGCGAGAACTTGCCTTTTCTGACAAGGTTTGGCTTGGAAAAAGCAAAGCAAAGTCAAGGAAACAACCTGAGTTTTTATTTGGAGGAGAGGGAGCTTTTCAAAATGGAGGGTGTTTTCCGAGATAAACAGGGAACAATTCCCTTGCGAGAAGGGGAAGAAAGGGCTCAAATTAAGCCCAAATGCAGCTCCTCTCCTTTGAAATTCTGTTTAACGTGGAGTTAAAAAATAATCCTGTTCAAACAGACCGTCTGTAAGCACGAAATGCTCGGGCTTTTTTCTTCCCCCCTCCTTTCTCTTTCCCTTTTCTCTCCGTGCGATCCACAATAAAAGTTCCAAGGTTGCACCTTGGGGCTGTGATTCTGGGGGCAGCCGTGCCCGTGCCAGCTCCTGCCTGTGCCCATCAGCAGGGGATAGATTTGCCTTCAGAGCTCCTGGTGTGCCCAGATGGGACAGAGAGAGGGTGGGAAACTGAGGCACGAGGAGCATTCCTGGGGCTGGGAACGGGACCTACAGCCAGGGCGTGGGGAGCTTGTGAAACCTCGGCTGGGCTGCCCTGCAGAGCTGATCCCAGCTGGGATCCCAACTGCACTGGGTCCAAAAAATCCCTCTCCAAAGCTACTTTTTGGCCCAGGAGCAAAGAAAAGCTCCCAGGTGGGGTTTGTGGGTGAGCCAGGTGCTCCCAAAGCAAGGAGGAACCCTAAAATTGGGGTAATTGAGCAGCAGGATGAGGGCTGGCATCCCCTTGTGTTCCAGCAGGAGATAATCCCTCGCACTGTGGTCATTGCTCCTCTTCCAAACCCTGGGGGATTTGAATTTTTGGTCAAAGACTCATTTTTTTGGATGGGCCATGAGTGGAGGTTGGTGGTGTATTTGGGTTTGGGTCTTGTCTGAGCTTTTCCCTGAGCCTTTCCCTGGATCCCATCAGCTGCAGAGCCAAGAGATAAAAGGGGCAATAGCATTATTGGGGACCAATAAAATGGTAATGGGATTCCCAGGTGCTTGTTACTTTTCATGGGCTCCTCTTTTGTGGAGTTTTGGCTTTCTTCAGCTTTACAGACTTGGGGAAAAAAAGGGAAAAAAAAACCCAGGGAGGGGGAGCCCCCCTGAGGTTTACAGCCCCCCGAGCTCCCAGAGCAGATCCTTTGTGCTGCCAGGAGCGGATTAGGGAGGGATCCCCATCTCGTTTCAGCTGGGTGGGAAGGCAGAAACATTTGATTATTGTTTTTCCATTTCTGGCTGACAGGCTGAGTGCTGGAGGAGAGTTGTTTTCTTGCTTTCTTTGCTTTATTTTTTTTTCCCTTTTTTTTCTGTGAACTCTGTGGGCTGCTGCGAGACAATTTTGTTGTGGGCAGCGCGTCTCCTACGTGCCCGTTCCGGAGCTGCAGTGAGGCAACGGCAGTGGTGAGGCAAGAGAGGAAGGAGAAGTGCAGGAGGGGCTGAGCTTCCAGCCAGAATCCAGCCTGAGGCACGGAGCTGGTGGGAGAGGGGCAGAGTTCCAGCCAAAATCCACCCCGAGACCTGGAGGTGGCACGGGATGGGATGGGGGAGCTGAGCGGGTGAGTGGTGATGGAGAAGGGTTGGAGCAGAGGGGCAGGGGCAGAGCCAGGGGCATCACAGGGAGCTGGGGGAGCTGTTTGGCTGCTCCTGGGGGTGTGGGGGATGCCTGAGAGAGGTTTGCCAGTGCTGCAGCTTCCCTGTGCTGCTCCCAGGGACCTGTGTGCCAGTGGGGGCTCTTGGGAAAGGGAGATCAAAGAATGAGAAATGCCCTTTCCACACTGGTCATCCTTCCCAGACTAAACTGGGCTCCCCTTCTGCCCCCACCTCTTCTTTTCACTGCCCCTTTTGTATGAAATGAGTGATTTTAGCAGCCCTGGGGAGCTGTAGCTCTGCCTGGAGCAAGGAGCCGTGGTCTCTGACAGTGTGGAGCAGGCACTGGATCACACTGGGAATGCTTGTGCACACTGTGGGGGGAGATCTGGAATCCCACACTCCTCCCATCAGTTTTGGGGCTGCTTCTGGAGACCCCTCACCCCCTAGAGCAGCCCTGGGGGAAATGGTTGGTGCAGGGTCAGGAAATAGGATCAGGGAGTAGCAGCACCAAGGGGGGAACCCAAGGCCTGTGAGCTCCCAGGTGACTCTGAGCCGCTGTCTCTGAGCTCTGCACCTGCCTGGCCAACCCTCCCTGCTGACCTGCACTTGTTCAAGTGTGACTTTCAATTGATCATAAAAATCCAGCGTGATTCACGGTGTGCCTGCCCTGCAGCCTGCCTGGCTCTGCCTCTGCACTCACGTAGCGTGAGAGAGCAGATTGCCCTCCAGTTCATCCTGCTCAGCCTTAATGGGGAGCCGCCGCTCACTGGGGCTGCTCCCCACACACACTCCTGGAATATATAGTAAAGACTGGCGTTTTTATTTAATTTTTCCCCCCTCAAATTTATGAAGAGATCTCCTCTCCAGGAGGAGAAACCTCGGGGTGTGGGGAGAAGGGAGGGAGGTGCAGCTCTGCTCCATCCCGGCGCAGCCCCCGCGTGCGTGCGTGTGGCTCACAGACAGTGAAATTGCACCCTAGAGTTATAAAGCAATTGTCTAGCTCAGCAGCAGAATGAGCATGAAATGGTGCAGAAAGCAACTAAATAAAATTGGGTAAGGCAGATGCATGAAAATAATGACATCTCTATCCTGTAGTCAGGCGCGCTCGCTCTTCCTCGCTGATAAACTTTTATAACAGACTTTGCATTTATTTTCCCGGGAAACTCTCCTGCCGTGGAGATGTTGGTGTGGGGTGAGCCCCTGCACCCCCTCTCTGATTTTTCTGGGGCTGTAAATCCCTGCCCCTCTCCCCTCGCCTTTCTCCCTGTCCCCCTCTTCCTTGTTTTTGTTTCAAGAGCGGGATTTTTATGCTCAGTCAAACACCAAAGCGATAACCTTTGTGACTTCATTTCCTTTTGCTGGCCGTGCCAGGCTGGGGGTGCCCAGAACTGGTGGCTCTCAGGGTGGCCTCCCACGTCCCGTGCAGATGGAGTGAAGAGATGCTTTCCTGCCTTGCTCCCACTTGGGATTTTTCTCCTTTTCCCTGTAAGGCTGGACTTGAGCAGGCTCTTGTGGGGTTCAGGACCCCACAGCAGGGATGGAAAACCAGGTTCAGCTTGGCTCTGTCACCCCTCCTCCCTGGTGATGGCTGGTGACACCAGGGCCACCCGCTCCCACACTCTGTATTTATCCATGAATGGATTGAAATTGCCCCAGTTTGGGCCTGGAGAATTTCCTTCAGCTGTGATCCCTCCCCAGGCTTTCCCCTGGGCTCTGTGCTGCTGTCCCTGCTCCGACAGTGCCTTGGAGCTGTTGGCCTCAGCCTCCCCATCCACTCCTGGGATGCATTTCCCAGCCCAGTCCAATGTTTTGCTCGTTTTGTGCCAGGATCCCCGCGGAGACTGGGAACAAGCTGCTCCTCTTCCCACCCAAGAGGCCCTTTAGGTGACATTAAGGCTGTGTCCCCGCTGTCCTCGTGCCCTCCTGCCTCTGATGGCATCGCTGGGCACTGCTCCACGTGCTTGTGGTGCTGGGGATGCCCTTTGTGGACAGGGTGCTGCCTGCTGGATCCTGCCTGGATGCCTTGGAGGGCTCAGGGCTGAGCTGCTCACGGATTCTTTTCCTTGTCTGCAAGGAAAAATCAGCCCTGGGCTGTGCTGGAGCCTGGGGCTCCCACCCAGCGGCTCTGCAGCAGAATCTGCATCTCTGACTTGGCTGTGCTGGGATGTGTCCCTGGGGTCCCAGATTAGCTGCTCCAGTGCCTCCCCATCACACGCAGCCCAGCCTGGATCCCATGGGTGGGCTGGAGCTGCGTGCTGGCTGCTCAGCCCTGCAGCACAACACAGGACACGGCATTTTCCCCTCCTCCTGCACAAGCCCAGCTCCTCTGGAGTGAGGCAGAGCAGGAGGTTTCCCTGCAGGGATTATTCTGGCTCTGGGCAGCCGGATGCCAAAGCCCTGCCAGCTTTTTTTTTGCAGCAGCGAGGAGGAGGAGGAGGAGGGAGGGAAATGCACGCGTGCAAAAATCAGTGTGAAAGCATAAATCAGGCCAAGAGTGAAAGGTTAAAGAAATCCAGAGGAAGCAGAGTGATGTGTGTGATAGAAAGGGGTTTCCTGTACCTACAGAGGCCACCCAGGCTCCCTTCCTGCCGGGGCAAACCAAAACTTTCTGCACCCCTAAGCAAATTGTGCTTGGCTGCTTGGGCACGCCGTGCCAGCCTGGGTGTTAATGCCTCCTGCTTTGCAGCCTGCCCTCCCCAGCCCCTGCCTGGGATTTATTTATAGGATGCCAGGCAGATCCTGGGAAACAGTCGGGATAGGACTGGAAGGGCAGGGTGCAGTGACCTGTGCTGCCCTCAATCCACGAAGGGCAGGATGCAGTGACCTGTGCTGCCCTAAATCCACGTCCCCTCTGCTGCCATCCTTGCTGGTTTTCCTCGCTGTGCCTGGACATCAGAGAGGCTCCAGCAAGAGTTAAGGCTGCTGGGACAATTACCTGCAGGCCCCTATTTAAGCACTTAGGAAGGCTTAGCTGATCCCAGCTGGAGATAGGCTGGCCCCAGGCCAGCAGGGACCTGTTGTGTGCAAATGTGGGAGACTTTGAACAGCGCTTCAGAGCCAGGCCTTGCTGGGAGCAGGACCCCCAGATGCCAGTTTGGGGTGGCACCCTGAATTACACCCTGCCAGCACGTTCCTCTGCTGCTTACAGGGATGGGAGACACAGATTTTGTTGGCTCAGGGGTTTTTGGCAGAGTTTGGAGCTGTGTTTTGGTAGCGGTGCTGCCCTGCTTTGCCTGGGAGCGTCACCCACCTCTCCGAGGGGCAAAACCAGCAATTCCCCTCTGGCAGGTTGCTCCCTCTTCGTGCCTCACCTGTGGGGCAGGTTTGGCCTGTGGAAATCAGAGGCCATGGGGCTTTGTTGGGCTTGGGCACTCACTTTTCCCACCACGTTTTCCCACCCAGGATGTCTGCAGGGTGCTGCTCCCTGCGGGCACCCGGCCGCTCCTCCGGTTGTCCCGGTGTTGAGCCATGGGAGCTGGGGCAGGGGAAAACCACGTCTGGCGAGGTTTCACGGCCTCTAGGTGTGTGCAGGAAATGTTGCAGGGCAGGGATTTCTTGCAGCAGGCCCTGGGTGGCAGGTGACAAACAGCAAGGTGCCCATCTGGAGTCCCCACCCAAGCACAGCAAGGGGAGGCTCCTCCTCTCCCGGCGCCTTCCCCAAACCCTGGGGCAGCGCAGGGGATGTGGGGCTGGGCCAGGAATCCTCCAGGTCTCTTTTTTGGAGCAGTTGCATTTGCCCGTGGATGCTGGAAGGTGCAGCACGCCCTGGGGACACAGCTTGGTGAAGATCAGCAGCTCCCCAGGAATGGTCTTGGGGAGCCCCAAAGTTCTTAGGGCTTTAAAAGCAGGCAAACCTTAGGATAAAACTTGGGAAGCAGAAGCGTGGAGGGTGAAGCTCATCCCTGAGAGCAGAAAGATGCTCCAGTCTTGCCCAAAATGTGGTGGACTCCAAACCAGCCCTGGGGAGGGAGGACACAGAACACGCTGGGGTGGAAAAGTGCTGGCCAGGAAGGGGTGAGCCTGGAGCTGGGTGTAGGGACGTGCCCGCAGGGTGGGAGCAGCCGGTCCTGCCAGTTCTCCCAGGCTCTGGGAAGTCCCCCGAGCTGCTGGGTGAGGGCTGATCTCGGGTCCTTCTCTGCCACAGCTCCCAGGGCTCTTCCTTGGCTGCTCAGCTGTAAGACTTTGGGAGCACAGGCTCTGGGAAAACACCCAGAGCGGCTGGGAGTAAAAGCCAGCTTTGCGTGGGAAGGGAAGGCAGAGCCAGTGCACTCCTAATTCAAAGCACCTTTACGAATTAATAAGGTAGAAGTGACTCTACCAAAAGAAAAAAATAAATAAATAAAGCCAACCCCAATGCATTGAGCTGCCCTGTAATTGTCAGTGTGGAAATCACGGGCACATGAGGACTTGCAGGAAGGGATTAAATCCACAACTCGATTTCCAAAGCGCAGGAAATGAGCTCCCAGTGCTGCTTTTGGGGGATCCTTGGGGAAAGGAACCTTTGTCAGGGTGGATTTTTGTGGACCCTGTGGCAGGATCTGGAGCTCAGCATTGATTTCATCGAGCGGGCTCAAGATTGCGTCAGCTTAACCAAGGACTGGGATTGACCCGCAGCGATTTGCTGACTTTATTATTAAGACAATGATGGGGCTGAGCTGGAGGAGAGGGATTTCGGTGCTCTCTGCCTGGTGGGATGGCTTGGAACAGCACTGGCAGCACTTCCCCAGTTCTTCAGCCCTTTTTGCTTTGAGGAGGTAAAATCCTGAATGTACCTTTAGGGTTCATTGAGGAGAAGGACTTTCCATCCCAGCTCTTGGCCCTGTCAGTAGCTGCAGAAGAAGAACGTTATAAGGAGCTATTCATCATTGCAATTATTTTATTAAGAGAACACTGTGTGCTTGGGAGCTGGAAGAGATGGAGCTTTGGGATGTTTTCAGCATTATAAATACGGGTTGGTTGCATTACCCAGCTTTTAAAAAATGGTGTGTGCCGTCCTGGTGAGAGAGGATTTGCAGACAGCCTTGGAGAGGAGAGCCAGGTGGCTGTTCCCAGCAGGGACAGCAGTGCCACTTGTCTCTGCCTCTCCCTCAGGAACGGGAAGAGAAATCTCTGGGCTCTGCCAGGGGGAATTTGAGCCTGTTCTGGAGGTGCTGGGATGGGCTCCTTGGGGGCAGGCAGGCCGCTCCCGCAGAAAATGGGGTAATCCAAACCCCAAAATGCTGCTCTGGGGGCTGCTTGGCAGATCTCTGTCCCGTGCAGGGCCCTGGGGGTTTTGCAGGGGTCGCTGCCACCTCACGCGGCTGTGGCAGGGCTGGTGGCAGGTCCCTCTCGGGCTGGCACCTCCGGGTGCGTTATCGCGGCCGCGCCGGGGTAAAGTCCACCATGGGAAAATGCCTGCTGGACTTTTAACTGGAGTCCTCTGCAGAGCCCAGCTCAGAAAGCTTTAACTGTTTCCTGGCAGTCCCTGCTGGAGGTAAAGGCAGCACAGAGGAAAGGACGGGCTGCCCACCTGGGGTCAGCTCCCTGCAGGGAGGACCCGCTGGTGGCCGTGCCAGGGTGGTCATGGGGACAGTGCCAGCAGGTCTGGGGCCACCACTGCACGTGCCCACCCCTCCACTGGCTTTGCTGTCCTACCCTCGGCTCTTGGCCCCCAAAGTGCTGCTTTGGGCATGTAGGGGCTGTGCTGGGGTCACTGGGCTGGCCTCAGGACACAGCTGCTGTCCCTGCCATGCTCTCCCTCCTGTTGTGTGGCCTCAAAGGATGAACCCCGTGGGTGGGGAGGGATGGATTTCACTCTGCAGCATCCTCACCTGTGGGGAGGTTGAAAGGGGCTTTGGCACTGCCATTTTTGCTGTCCCACGCTCTGATTTTGCCTCCTGCTTCAGACACCTGAGTGCCTGGTGGGATTTATTTCAGTATATTCATCCTTCTTCCATTTGCCCTTTCCCTCGCTTTTGTTTTGCATTTTTTTTCCCCTCCAAGGTGTGAGTGTTGTTTGCTCTGGGTGGGTCTGTGAGCACCTGAGCAGTCCCCACTGCCAGCCCAGCTGGTGACACCTCTCTGTGTGTCCTCTCCTTAGCAGGGACAGGACCAGGGTGTGCTCCCAGAGGGATTTACAGAGGGAAATCCACTCAGTGTGGGGTTTGTGGCTGTGCAGAGCAGCTCAGCATGGGATGGCATCGCTGGCTGTCCCTGCAGGCACAGCTCAGTGGGAGAGTGGGGAAGCTCCCCATGTGCCACCAGCTGTGCCCTCAGTGAAGTGATCCCCGGGTGAGAAATTCCCACTGTGGAAGCCTTTATTACCGGGCAGAACTAGGTTTGTTTTGTTTATCATCCATTTACTTGCCTTTGGAGGCATGCCCAGAGTTCTCCAATTTTGTGTGTGTGTGTGGATGTGTGATTTATTAGGATTCAGGGCTGGGGTTTCTTTTTTTTTTTTTCTTTTCTGGTTTAATTTCACTTCCTCAAACTGACAGGCCGTTTGAACAAACTTCTTTTGGATAATTTCCTCTATAGTTTTAAAGGGCCTCCTAAAAATAAAAGACCAAACATTGCAACATGGTCGATAATTAAAAAAACACCCCCGTCTGCGACCGGCCTGGGCCCTGATTTCGACAACGGAGAGAGCTCAGAGGGTGGAAAAAAAGCATGAGTTCACTTTCTGGGTGTACTCAGAGCTTTTGACAGCACTTGAGGGATGGCTGGCTTTGCTGTTGTGCTGTGGAGCTGTGATCCCACGCACACTTGGGCTTGTTCTCCCCGTCCGCATGCGAGCGCTCCATTAAAAGCACCGTGCGTGTCTAAACCCCTGCCAGCTCCCAGCTTTGCTTTCCTCTCCCTGGCTCGGTCTGTTCCACAGCAGTCAGGAAGAGGGAGGAGGGAGTAGGGGGAAAAAAGAAAAAAATCCATTTAAGAAACGCTGGAAAATGTAATGGGAGCCTGCAGAGAGCGGGGAGCAGGTAGGCGAGGGCAGAGCACCTGTAGCTGCCTGGAGCTGGGGTTGCTGGCGGGTTCTGCCCGGGGTTTTTATGAGGATTTCGCAAGTGAGGGTTTCGAAATGGCTCAGAGAGGGTTTGTGCTGGGTGTTCTCCGGGGCTGTGGCGCCAGGAGCTGCTGGGGAGCCCCAGCAGGGTCTGGGCAGTGCTGGGGGCACGCGGGGTCCCGGGGGGCTGCTGCTGTCAGCGCCGAGATTGAGATGAGGGAAAACTTCCTTTCCCACTGTCCCAGCTATAAAAGCATGAGAGAGAGAGAAAGAGAGAGAGAGAGAGATTTCCCCCAGGGATCAGCAGCGATAAAAAGGCTCTCTTTTGAAAAGCAATGAGAGGAAAGAAGTGTGTCTAATCCTCGCTGAGAAGAAAGGGAGAACATCCCTCTGCTGCGAGCTGGGAGCGGGCTGCAGGGACCCCGGTGTGGAGGCAGAAACCCAGTGCTCCTGCCGGGCCAGATCCTGCCTGGTGCCCAGGAATCCTCTGGGCAGGGGCAGGGAGGAATTTTATTTCCTGGCATCCTTTTGGGTGGGCTCGGAGGAGCTCCTGGGAGCTGAGAACTGTGGTGCAGGGTGAGGGCAGTGCTCTGAGGAGCCGCTGCTGCCTCATCCCCACGTTGCTCAATCCCCACCGAGGAGCTCTGCGTGGGAGAGCCTTGCACAGATTTGCTTTCCCCTTTTTCCCCCTGGCCCTGGGACCTGGAGGAGGCTGGAAAGGGGAGCTGCAGCCCCGGGCCAGGAGGGATGTGTGTCCCCAGGGCAGGTATCCCAGGGACTGCTGCAATCCTGGATCCCTTTTTCCCGCTGGTGTGGGGTGTGCAGCTGGCCCGACTGGCTGTAGCAGCTTCTCCCTTTCCTTCCCTGCTCCAATCCTGTCACCATTTCCTCAGTGACAACCTGCAGTGTCCAGGCTGGGCACAGGAGCTGCTCTGCCACCCTGTCAGTGGTGGGACAGTGGTGGCTCTGCCTGGTCCTGTGCTGAGGCCACTGGGGTGCTTTTATTGCTGTTGTGGTTGATGATTTATTTCCAGCAGCATCCACCCCATCTCGTGACTTGATTAAAAATTAAAGTGAACACAGTGGTGTGGCTGCTGTGAGCCCAGGGTCCCTGAGCCCTGTGGGTTGGGGCAGGGAAATCCAGGAATGGGAGGATAAAGGTGGATGGCAGTGGGATGATCTGTCTGGCCAGGAGGGGATGGAGAGGTGGGTGCTGGGGTGGGAGCCATCAGTAGGATTGGGATCCTTTCACACGCTGTGGAGCTTTTGAATGTTTATTTGTATCTCCTTGAGCTGAATAATGGTAATCCCCAGCCAATAAAGTCCTCATTAGGCTGAAATTAATGAGTTTATGTTTCAAAATACAACAACAACAGCAGTCAAACCCACAACCCTGCAGAGGGAACTCCATCAGGAAAGGATGGGTGGATGGGGCAGTGGTGCCATGGAGCAGCTGGGGAGGAAAACCAAGCTGGCATTGGGGTGTGCCTGCTCCCTGCAGAGCCCGGTGGGCACAGCCACAGGGATGCCGCTGGAGAAGGATTTTGGAGGCACCATCAGCGTTTTTGCTGTTGGAGGAGCTTGTGCTGCTGGAGGGAGGGCATGGAGCATCCTTGAGCCACGTGGCTTTAGAGATGACTCCTATGGTGTCTCAGTGTCACTGCTGCCTGCAGACTCTTCTTGGTGGCAGCAGGAAACGAGGGCTGAAATTTTGAAGATCATCCTGGGATGTCACAGCTGACAACTTCACTGCCAGGAGTTTCTGCCCTGTCCCCTGGGGAGGGTTTTGCTGAGCCCACTGCCCTCTGCTTGTGCGGGGAGGGATCCAGTGACTCAGGAACCCCTCGCAGAGAAAGGGGAGCAGGAAATTGGCTCACGGCTCTTGTGAAAGACAAAAGCAGACTTGATACCTATAATTAAAGCAGGTGTCAAGGAGTGAGGTGCAAATTCCTCAGGGGGCATCTCACCGGGAGGGAGAGCTGCTGACCCGAAAGTGGCACCTCCTCCCCGCTCAGGGGCTGGGGAGAGGCTGGTGCTGAGCCCCCCAGGATGAGGTGGGAGCCCCCAGCTCCTCTCCTTCCCAGCAGCAAGGAGCTGATGGGGATGGCAAAGCCAAGGGAGCTGCAGGAATGTGCCTGGTGCTCAGTGGGGTGATGGATCTGCCTAAAAAAATCCTCCTGGAAAACACGTGGGACCTTCTTAGGGGCAGAGCTGGGGAGAGGCAGGGGTGGAGAGAGAGGTGAGGGGGGTTTGGGGTGCAGTTTGGGGGTAGCGAGGGAGTGGGGGCACAAGGAGGTTGTGGAGGCAGCAGTGGCCTGGAATGGTCTGGAGGGGAGACCAAATCCTCACTGGGTTGGAGGAAGCACTTGGGGACCTGACCTGCTGAGTGCTGGCAGTGTCACCTCCACGGCCTCATTCCCCTAAAGTGCCCCCCAGCACTTCTGTGAGGGCAGGGAAACTGAGGCACGGGGATAACGTTGTGTGTTTGTTCAGTGTGTTCCCAGCTCCTGCACTGGTCCCTTCTTTTCCAACCACTCCTACCTGCAGTCCCTGGGCTGGTGCCAGGAGCACTCAGCATTCCAGGGGCTTCCTCCATCCCCCTCCACACGACACCCCAGCCCCAACCCTGTGGCACCTTCCCAGCAAACGCCAAATCTGCTGAGCAGATGGAAAAAACGGAAAAGAGGAAAAAAAAACCAACCCAACAAACCACCCAACCCAATAATATGAGGAAGAAATGCTGGTGTGTCCTGGGTGGATTAGTCGAGACTCCTCGCTGGATTCCTCCGAAGGGAGGTGCTCGTGCTGGAAGCCGGCCACCAGCCGGGCCTGCTGCATTTTTCCTGGATTCTCTTACCATTTGGGGACTGAACTTTAGTCTGAAAAATATGTATTTTTAACTTGGTTGTGTCTGAAGCTTGTCTCAGCCTCAGGCTGCTTGGCTTTCTCCTGGCTGCCCAGGCACTGAGATGGATGTGGTGGCAGGTGAGGACTGGACCCTCCGTCCCAGACTGGACCAGCAGGAGGAAGCGAGAGAAGGAGAGGTTTGTTCTGACGCAAAGAAAACCATTTCAGAAGGTGCCTCCTGCTTGGCCCAGTCTCCCAGCAGGAGTGTGGAGCAATGGGAATGGTGTGTCAGGACAATGGCAGCAGCGATGGAGACATGGGCCAGACAGGAGCTGTGGAAAATAAGGAAGGGATGAATATCTTGGAAAGGCCTTTAACCCCAAGATGCAGGACTGATGGACCTGGACACCATTGCCTTGGAAACAGCCGCTGGAGTGTGCAGCGCTCCTGTCTCTGGGGGCTCGTGTCCCTCCCTCCCAGCCGTGGAGCTGTCACAGGACAGTGGCACCACCGCTGGTCTCTGTGTGCCACCTGGGCTGGGTGATGGGGCTCTGCTGAGGGCTGTGCTCAGCTCAGAGCCTGCAGGGCAGGCACGGTGGGCCCGTTGTTTATTGTAGGGTTGCCGGCTCTGCAGGGTGTCCCTCGCTTCCCCTGCTCGGGGACAGAGCCTGCCCAAGCCAGCGGGACAATCCGGGCTGTGTTTTCATAATTAAAACAAATAAAACAAACCCGTACGCGGCGTTATTTACAATACAGGCTCGGGAAGAGTCGAGCTGAATATTGTTTCCTCGCCGAGTTTTTCCCTTTGTGGCTCACACACGAGTTTGTTGTTGTTGGCTGCTCCCGGGGCCGCGGTCTCGCGTGCCGGGGCTGCTGCCGCTCGCAGCGGGCAGCCTGGAGAGCTGGCCTGGGGTGGCCAGGGCTGGGCTCTGTCACCTTTGAGAGCTGGCCTGGGCTGGTCGGGGCTGGGCTCTGCTCAGTGTGGACATCACTGGGAGTTGGTGTGGGGTGGCCAGGGCTGGGCTCTGTCCACTGGGC
>JAHLSL010000016.1:7073801-7091710 GCA_025920805.1 Petroica traversi
CTTCCTGGGGTGGATCCAGCTCAGTGCCAGGGCTGTGGTGGATGGATCTGGCTTTCCCCTCCCAGGGAACTTCCTGGGGCAGATCCAGCTCAGTGCCAGGGCTGTGGTGGTGGCACGAGTGACACAAACAGAGCTGCTGGAGCCCAGGGGGTCCCTGCAGTGTCTGGATCGCTGGTGCTGCATTGGATGTCCAGGAATGCACCCAATGCTCTTCCCTGGGCAGCAGCATCTCCAGCTGTCACAGTTCCCCTCCAGGGATCCGGTTTCCCTCCCGCAGAGCCCAGCCTGATTTAGTTCCAGGCTATGCAAGAAAGGCTTGGGATGGGGAGAAATGGTTAAACCGGAGATGCCGGGATGTTTTCCCACACGGAGAACGGTGGGGGAACACAGGACTGGTGTTGGATCGGAGAGAAGCAATAACGCTCCTAATTTTCTTGTGTGATTTAATAAAAATGTAAATTGGCTCGGGGTGGATGACTCACTGCGGAGGGCGGTGTCGATCAGGATTAATTGGTGGCTGCGTGGAACCAGTTGGGCTTTGTTCCCTCTCCTCAAAGGCACCTGGGATGGTTCCATGGGGGTGGTGGGGCACTGCTCTGGCCCCTGGGCTCCCAGATTCCTGTTTGGCCCCAGCGTTTTGGGTGAGGGAATGGTGGGCAAAGCCTTGTGGATTTATGCAGTGTTGGTGGGTGCCTCCCACTGGGAACCCAAGCCCTGAAAACTGTCCTGGGGCCAGCAGGGAGGCAGATCTCTGCCCAGGACTCGCTGTGGGGCAGGATTTGGCCCCAGAGCAGGAGGGTCTTCCATCCTCCTGCCCCTGCCAGCGGAGCCAGGACACTGCACTCTGACCCGGGTCCAGCTGCGGACACTAATGGATTACAAATAACAATAATAAATGACAGGAGATGGGATAATCTACCTACTGTAATGTTGTATTACCGTGGCTGTTAGTTATAGATTAATGTATAATTGTATTACGTGGGCTACATATGCATAAAGCTCGTGCTGCAGGGCCTCGGGCAGCCTTTAACTCTCTGTGGTTCGCAGAGAAACTCCAGGGGTTGGATCCCCCACGTCCCAGGAGCCCTCAGCCAAGGCATCTCCTGTGTTTTTGCCAGGCAGGAGCACCATCCCCATCTCCCCGGGATGCTCCTGAGAGAGCAGGGATGCAGGGAACGCCGGCCACAAGGGATTTGTACATTTTGCAGCAGCAGCTCAGGGAAAAGGGGGAAATCAAACCCCCTCCATCCCCTTGCTCCCATCACTTTGGCCTCACACCTGAGCAGGCCATGAGGGCTCCTGGCAGATCCTTGGCGTGCCCAAGACCCAGTTCTGTCGCGAGTAATGAAGTGCGAGCCCTTCCCTTCAGTTATTTTTAATGTGGTTCTGCTCAGGCTCGGCGAAATCTGGAGGAGCTGCCTCTTGTTTGCAGAGCCTCCTCCTGCGCCGCCGGATTGCTCGGCTCAGGGTAAATTACTCACTGCTGGGAGGCTGGAGGGACTCGGATCTGTTTGGTTTTGGGCTTGCCTCGCTCTGACGGGAGTGAATGCAGATGATTTTCCAGAGTTAAGGGTTTGGGGATCCTCGTTGGTGCCTGTGCTGGGGCTGAAGCGCGGGGCAGGCAAGGAGAAGGGGGTTTCACATTTCCAGGAGGGTTTTCCAGCTGAGGAGGATGGTCTGAGGTCCTGGATTTTAGCAGCTCCAGCCCCTGGGAATGTTGTGCTCTTCACTCATCCCATCCTTTGCTGAGCAGCACTCATGGGATGGGCAGTGTGGCTTTGGGAGCTGGGAACTGCTGCCCTGCTCCCCTTCCCATCCCGGCCCAGCCCTCCCTGCCATCCTGCCTTTAATTTTTGATCCCTCTCTCCCTTCTCCTCCCGCGAGCGCGAGAAGCAGAGGCAGGAAGCGCGGGCTGCTGCCAGATGGCTCGAAATGTAGCATCTGTAATACTTTATCAGAAGAAATTACGGCCGAGTCGCTCTCCCTGATTAAACAGCCTGGCCAGATCCTCGGCGGGCCAGCTGGACAACCTCAGCCTCCCGCGACAGGAGGGGAAGCCACGGGAGCTGGGGACAGGGAGGGACGCTGGCAGAGGGAGGTGTGGATGTGGAAAAGCTTGAGTTGGACCCCCCAGCAGCAGGGTGGGTGTGATGCCACCTCCCTGGGTTTATCCTGAACGGTGCCAGCCCCTTCTTTTTGCTTTCCTGTGGGGTATGGAGGTGAGCAGCCCTCCCTCGGAGAGCCAGGGGGAAGGAGGTGCCGAGAAGTTGATGTTTCCCCTCTTGCTGGTTTTCCAAATCTTTGAAAAACAGCCCAGCTGCGCCAAGCCACCCTGTGGGCTGCTGATGTTTTGCTTTTGGAAGTTGTTGGGAACAGGCAGAGTGTGAGGGATGCTCCAAACCCCCGGGGCTGGGTGGAGCAGCCCCCCAGTCCCTGCACCCCTCAGGCTGGGGATGCCTTAGAAGCGCCTGGAAAAAGGGAGCGGGCAAGAAGGGAAACTGAGGCAGGGCGGAGGGTGCCTGTAGGATGTGGAAGGTCATCTGGAATGCTAGTGAGAGTTAGATCCAGAGTTTAAGCCTGTGAGCAACCTGTCCTCTGGCTCACCCTGCCCTCGTGCTCGTTGTGAGCGCGGTGGCCAAAGCGCGGTGCTACCGCTTTCAGTGGGCTTGGCGTGCGGACGGCTCAGCGATGAGTTCACCCCGGCTGGCTGGCGAAACGCAGGCGTGGACTAATGCCACGAATTTCCACTAATGCTGGTGGAAAAATCTCCTGCTGGCGTGAGCAGGGGCTGCTTTCCCAGTCTGCTGCGTGCGGGGTGGGGAGAGGGGGACGCACCGCCTCGCGAAGGAATTCGCGTCCGGGCGTGCCGAGCTGTTTTCTTCCCTGATTTGCTTGAAGTGGTGACCAGATTTTTTTCCTAAATGGAAAACAGGAGGAATCTGTGCTCTTAAATGCGTGGAATGAGCTGTTGGCCGTAGGAAGTTTGTGTATGAAGCGCATTAAAAGAGGAGAGGAAGGTGTTGAGCGTCTGCGTGTGAGAGGGGGAGATCCGGTGTCTGAACGGGGCCTGACTTGGGATGTTTTTGGCCTGAGCTGTCCTGCACCCCCATCCCACATCCCTGTGCCTCCCCACCAATCCCACAGGGACCCAGCCAGTTCTGGAACCCGCCTCAGGCACAGATGTGCTTGATCCTGTCATCCCCCTGCCCTTGGTGGGGAAGAAATGCTCGTCCCAAGAAAAGCAGCCAAAAAAAGCACATTTTCCACTCAGTTCCAGTGGGATTCAGCTGCAAGGATGCAGGTGGAGCAGGGCTTGGGGTCTCCCAATCTCCTGGGGCTTAGGAAGGGATGCAGCCATGGGATCCTGCATGAGGAGGATGGAGGAGCAGCTTCCCTGGATGCTGGAGCCTTCCTCCCTTTCCAGCCTCCCGGGGGCCTGGGCCGGAGGAGGGGAACTGTACACCTGGAGAAACATTATCCCTTCCCTTGCCCGTAAATATTTTATGAGCAGATTAAAAATTGAAGCCAAAATGAGCTCTGCCATCAGAAGAAACCGGCTCGGTTTCAAGTTCTGTTTAAGTATTTTTCTTTATAATGTAGCTGTGTCAATTAGAAAATGACATTGCTATTTAAAATGCTGTTCCGTAGCCCTCTTTAATTAAGGCAGCGATATAATACCAATCTGCTCTCATTAATGAATTTTTAACAATCAAAATGAGAGCTGAATGACGCACGGTTGGATTTGCAGCGCGGGTGTTTTCTCTGACGGCGCAGTTAAAGGAGCAGCGGCTGCAGAGGGGGAGAGGCTGCACCTCCTCGGGCTGAGCAGCTGGAGAAGCATCTCAGCTGCTGCCTGGGGGGTTTGGAAGGGTCTTTATCCCTCTTTTGGCCTCGGAGAATTGTCCTGGAAGGAGAAAACCCTCCCAAGGCTGGTGGGTGGCTTTGTGTGAGCTGCGCTGGGGAAAAGCAAAGGCACCAAAGTCCTGAGCTGAAAATAGAGCTGGGATTGGGGGGTGAGCCCAGCGGCCACCTCGGGGTCACATCCTGCCCGCTGCAGGGTGTCCTCACTGCTCACCCTCCCTGGGCATCCTTGGAGCCCATCCCTGGCCCAGTTTTCCCTGGAGATCCCGCAATGTCTTCTGTGTGATGCAGTGCTGGGGTGTGCGGCCTTCCCACCCCAAATAAAACCCGAATTTCAGCCCATTTCCCCCACAAAGAGTTTCTGTTTTTGTTTTGATGAGGCGGGGTAGGTTAAAGATGCTCCTTGAGCCAATTGTCTCCCGTTGTTTGGTCAGGAAGCCTTTTTTCCCAGTGGTTATTATCCAGGATTGCTGGAGGAGCCCTCTCCCCTCTGCTTCTTCCTTCAAGGAGGCAAAGCAAAAACAGGAATTTGTTTGAATAATAAAAAAATTAACCAGGCGTGAAAAGCTTAAGCGTAATCATTTCCGTGGCCTGCTTTGATTGGACTTGATATGATTTGTTTGCTCTCTCATCCTTCCTCCCCGTTTCCTCTTCAACACCCACTCCTTGCTCTGGCCTTTCCCTGATGAACAAATTGGGTATTTTAGGAGCTGTTGTGCATCCTTGGGATGCTGTTGGAGCAGGGCTGGATCAGTCCTTGCTCCAGCCCAGCACCTGAGAGAATCTGGGCTGGGATGGAGGTGCAACTGGGATTTCTGTAAATCCCATCTTTCTTCTGGTGTCCCCGTGCTCACCTGGGGTCTGGTGACACTCCTGGGCACCTTGGACTCAGGTGAGCAACACCCGTAGTGAGCTTGCTTTGTAATTGTCACAAATTTATGTTTTCAAATAGTTTTGTGTCCAGCTGGAGTGACCAGCCCGGAGGGGCTGGAGCTCCCCCCACCTCCCTCCCCTGCCACAGAGTTGGGGCGAGCGGCTTGAGGTTTCCTGGCCGGGTTTTTGTTGCCATAGGGAAGAGAATGGAAGCCTGGAAAGCGTCCTGTGGGTGCAGGGAGGAAGTGTCAATGTCTAGGAAAACAAGGAGAAAATAGCAGCGGCAGCACCGCCGTCGCCGAGCCCAGCGGGAGCCGGGACAAACCCTCCTGGCAGATGGGAAAGGCCAACGGGGTCGTGTTTGGGGTGGTGTTTGTCCTTCCTGGCACCAGCACAGGATTGCAGCCAGCACAGCCATGGCCGGGACCTGGAGCAGGGCAGCTCCAGCTCCGTTCCCTTCCTGCGGGGCTGGGAGAGACGGGAGTGTATCCACAGCAAAAAGCAAGGGAATGTGGAATAAATCCTGTGCTGGTTTCAAGAGGAGGAGAGAGAAGCAAGGGCGGCTTTGAGCTCTTGCCCAGGAATAGCCAGGGATCTGCTTTGGAGGCTTGCATCCCACTGCCGATAAATTTGGAGCTGAATCATCTGCATTTCTGCTGCTCCTGAGACGGCGTCAGGAATACGCATCCCCAGGGTGTCAGAGGCGCATTTTTGTGGCTTTGACAATGGATCTGATTAAGAAAAAAACAACCCGAGTGACATCTAAAGCCGACAGCCTTGAAGTCTGGACTCCTGTTGCTCATTTCCCATTCAGACACTCCCAGGGACCAGCGTGGCCCTGGCTGTGCAGCAGAGCTGGAGCAGCTCCGGGCTGGGGGATGATTAAAGCCCATCTGCAAACGCTGAGGAAGAGGAGGTGGAGGGGTGGGAGGTGCACTTTGGAGTGGTTTTGCTCCAGCCTGTGCGTGGGGGTGGCCCCGATGACGCCGGAGCCATCGGGAGGCCGGGAAAGGCTCCCGTGGATGCAGGGCAGGGAGCAGGTGGAGCTGCAGAGCCGGTGCCCCTGGCCACCAGCTCAGGTGTGGGGTCACCCTGACCCCCAGGCAGCACAGGGGGGTCAGCTGGCGGTCACAGGGCCTGTCCCCCCGTGGTCCCCCAGTGTCACAGCGAGGGCAGGTGTGCCCAGGCGGGGCATTCCCTGCTGTGGCTGTCCTGAGCATCATCAGAGCTGTCCTGAGCATCATCAGAGCTGTCCTGAGCATCATCAGAGCTGCACTGAGCATCCTCAGAGCTGTCCTGAGCATCCTCAGAGCTGCCCTGAGCACCATCAGAACTGCACTGAGCATCCTCAGAGCTGTCCTGAGCATCATCAGAGCTTGTCCTGAGCATCCTCAGAGCTGTCCTGAGCATCCTCAGAGCTTGTCCTGAGCATCATCAGAGCTGTCCTGAGCATCCTCAGAGCAGGTTAACGTGAGCTGTGCACCAGCCAGCCCAGACCTCCAGGCACTGGGGGCTGACCTGCCCCTGGCTCCCGTGGGTGCCCAGGGCTGGGGCAGAGCAGGGACAGCTTAACCTGTCCTTCCCCAGCAGCAGGAGGGGAGGAGAGGGTGGAAGGAGCTGATGGCCCCGCAGAAAGCAGAGCTCTGGCTGCTCCCCAGCAGGCGCGGGGGGAACGGGTTTCTCCGAGCAGAGAAATGCCTTTTGTCACCCAGCCTGGCGTCAGGCGTTGGCCACGGGGCGTCCTCTGTCACATCGGGAGCTGCTGAAGTGACATCGCTCCCGACCTGCAGGGCCCGGAGTCTCTGAGCCTTCTACTCCTGCCGGGAGGAAAGGGAGGGAAGATGAAACCACAGGACCCGTGAGAGAGCAAATTGATTTTTAAGGGAGCCCTGGAGGGAAGCTCCCAAGGCTCTCCAGCATGGCTGTGGCTCTGTGGCACAGCCCAGCTGCTGGTGTCCCCAAAGTGCCACTGCCAGCTCTCCTGGGTGGGCAGAGAGCTCGCTGTTTGTCACCTGTTTGTGAGCCAGGCTGCCAGGTGTGCCCAGGACATGCCAGCTCATCGCTGGGATTGTCACCCAGTTTCACTCGGGCGTGGGAACTTCCCAGTGCCAGGCTTTTGGGTGGCTGCAGGGATGGAGCTGGCACATCCCTGTGCCCCACACCGGCTCCTTTTGTGTTTGTCCTTTTGTGACTTTCCTACCTGGGAAGTCTCTTTATTCCTGCTCCCACTGATTTGCAGTCCCTGCAGCTCTTGTGACAGAGGGAGCTGGGACAGAGCTGGCTCAGCCAGGGGACACTGCAGCTCCCCCTCCATCCTCTCACACCTGCTCACTCCCAGCCAACGCGTTTCATTAACGCACTAATTAGGGTTAAAGCACTAATTAGAGTGTCTGTGCCGTGTCCTTGGGAAGGCAGCTTGGCTCCTGGGTGCTAATGGAGCTGCTGTCACAACAAACACCAGGCACACGTGCTGCTCCTCGCCCAGCCCCACCAGGATCCCGGAGTTCTGCTGCCCACACCGTGGCACAGGAGCTGCTGTCCCTGTGTCCCCCGTGGGGGACAGAGCAGGGCCAGCACTGCCTCTGCATGGCCCCACCTACAACCCCTCACCCATGCCTAAGGCTGAGTTTAAGGGGTGGTTTTGAATATATTTTCTATTATTTAATATGTTTTAGTAGTAAATTTTCTGCTAAGTGGTGCTTTGGGGGGTCAGACATGGTTTGTGAAGTCTGGCTGAATTCGGTGAAGTTTGATCTCCCCGCAGAGGGCTGCAGTATTTTTAATACCTCTTCCTCTTCTGCTCAACCTTCCCCTTCAAAATACCATTTTCCCCTGTAAAAATAGACCAGCGTGGCCAAACAGCCCCCAGATGACACTCGGCGCTCGCTTTGAGCTCGGAAGAAGCCTTGCAGCTGGACAACAAAAACATTTCTCCCTGCTTCTCTGGACTCCTGAAAAACCTGGAGGTTCGGGGCTTTGTTTTAACCCCATCCTTTCCATGCCCTCTCCCTCTTTTCCAGCAGGGAGGCAGGAGCTGTCTCCGGGAATCTCCGGGCGGGATTGCTGCTTGCCCGCACGGCACTTCCCGTGTCTGAGCAGCGTGTTCCCGTGTTGTCATGAAACAGAAGAACAGGATAATTAAATTGCCCTTTTCCCAGCGAAATGTTCCCGTCTGGGCTGCGCGGCGGGGCCGGGCTGTGGCTGCCTGCCAGCCACACATGCCTGGCTGCTGATGGGAGGTGTGAAAAGCGCCGGGGAGGGGATGGGGGTGCTGATTTTTTGGGGGGTTTGTCATCCCCTGGCAGCAGAGGCACAGCTGGAGGTGGGGGATGCCAGCCTGGGGTCCTGGGTGCCCCCGCCGGTAATTCCCAGCCTTTAAGCTGGGGCTGCTCGAGGGCTGCGGGCGCGGATAATCGAGATATTCTTGTCCTTAAGCCTCTCAAGGGTTGCAGGTCTTAAAAAAGGGCTCCGGCTGTCGAGTCGGCTCGGCTCAGGCTGGGCTGGCGGGGTTTAGCGGGGTGGGAGCAGTGGGGCAGCCAGGACAGGCTCAGCAGGCAGTGCCTGTGCTTGGGGCTGGATCAGCGTGGCTTTGGCAGCTGCTGCCAGGGAAATGCTGCCAGTGTTGGGAGCAATCCTGCAGGAGCAGCCAGGCCTGTGGCCTCATCCCTGTCCTGCCATCCTGGTGCCTCTCTGAGGGTGCTGCTGCTCCATCCATAAACTGTTGCACGGGCAGAATTTTGTGTCTCTCCTACCATCCTGGTGCCTCTTCTCTGAGGGTGCTGCTGCTCCTTCCCCAAACTGTAACAAGGGCAGAATTTTGTGTCTCTCCTGCCATCCTGGTGCCTCTTCTCTGAGGGTGCTGCTGCTCCATCCCTAAACAGTTGCATGGGAAGAATTTTGTGTCTCTCCTGCCGTCCTGGTGCCTCTTCTCTGAGGGTGCTGGTGCTCCATCCCTAAACTGTACCAAGGGCAGAATTTTGTGTCTCTGCTGTTGGCCATCCTTCCTCGCCTGCTCTCTCCTCCTCCTCCTCCTCCCTCTGCCACCCCCGATCTGGGATCCATCAGTGTTACTGCTTTGCCTTCAGCTATGACCCTTCAAGAGCTGCCTCTCCCCTGCTGTTGTCACCCCTCCCCTGGAATATTAACACCACAAATCACAAGCGACAGCCCGGGCTGGAGCCCCCATCGCTCACACGTGGCCGGGAGGAGGTGTCGGAGCAGGGGTGGGACACGTGGTGGCTTTGTCCTTCTCCTCAGGGCTGTGTTTTGCTTCCAGGCAGAGGGAAATGGCTGAGCCCACCTTTGAAAGTGGGGAGATGGAAGGGTAGGGCAGCAAGGCTGGGATTTCCATCCCGCTTGGTGCAGCCTCCTTCCACCTCTGGATTTGTGTCTCTCCATCCAGCCAAGTCCAGCTTGGCCATTGTGTTCCCTGCCCTGCAAACTCCACGGGTGCTGGGAATCCTGGAGCTGGGCTGGGGAGGAGCTGTGGAAATGTGTGCACCCCAACCTTTGCTGTGTGAGGAATGTCCGTGTGTGGTGGGTGCTGGGATGGCTCCTGTGCAGGGAAGAGCAGATGTAAGGGGGATTAGGGGCAGCTTTTTTGCACGCGTGTGTGCACACGTGCAGCCAGCCAGGCTGGGGACCGTGGGGCACTCCTGAGCCTGGCACCTTCTCTGCACTGACAGGAGCATGGGGGAGAGCACAGGGCACAGCTCGGGGGGTTGGGGACAGCACTGGGGACAAGGCTCTTCTCGCTGGGCTCAGGTGCTGAGTGGGGAGGGTGCAGCCACTCACAGTGGGGAGAATGGCAGCGTGGCTTGTTGTCCCTGGAAGGTCACTGCCCATGCTGGATGCATCAAATCGTTCTGAATCACACCCTGCTGTGGCAAACAGCATCCCGGTTCATCCCCTTGCTCCACGAGCTTGCCAGAGGCCCAGACATTCCCTGGAGAGAGGTGGGACAGCAGTGCCAACCAGCCCCTTTGGCTTTGTGGTGGCAGTGACAGCAGGAAAGGCAGTGGCGGCACCAGCAGTGAACACATCCATGGCTCTGCTCTCCTCTCCCATTCCCCCTACCATGCATTTCCAAGGTTTTTATTTGAGCTGCGCCCTGAGAGCCCCCGGGATGGGTTTGGGAAGGGCAGGGTGGCGTGGGCAGGGCGGGGAGCGGGCGCTGCTGCCTGCAGGGCTGACCTTCCCTCTCCACTGACCTTCATGCCCATCAGCATCAGCTCTGCTGCCTGTCCCTGTCCAGGGATGCTGGCAGGGCTGGGCAGCCGTTCCCAAGGGGGCTCTGAGGGCTTGGCAGAGCTGCAGGGAGGTTTGGGATGCACTGGGGTGGATAATTCAAGGACTTTGGCTCGCTAGCAGAGGTTAAAAGGGGATCTGTTGGGAAAATCACTGATGGGAGCCTCTGCCATGGTGCTGCTTGTTGGCCTCCCCTGGTCTCTGCCCAGCCACGTTGCCAAGGGGAGGGTGGGAGGCACAGCTGAGGAGCTGCCATTCCCCAGGGACTGTCCCCAGAGGAAATAAAGATGTAACTGGTGTGGAAAATCCATATGGAGGGAGGTCTGGGCACTGGTGCTGCTCAGCCTTGGGGTGGTGGGGACAGGGTTCGTGTAGGTGTCGGTGTAAGGGTCTCTGGTGGGAAGGGCAGGGGATGGTCCCTGTTCCCAGATTGCTTCTCAGGGTGTCCTGCTCGGCTCCAGCTCTCCAGAGGGCTCCTGGGGCTGTTTGGGTGTTACTGACTGACGTCCCTTCATGGTCACCAAGGGAGTGTTGTGGGGAGGAATTGCCTTCTTCAGCCTGTTCTGCCATGGCTTTCTGCCCCCCTGAGGGACAGGCTGGGGGCAGCACTCAGAAAGGTCTTCGTGGGGTCACAGGAGACCCCTCAGCTTCACCCAGGGTCACAAGAGGAGTTTTGGACCAGAGCATCACCAGCTGCTTGTGTGGAGGACCCCGGAGCACCCTTTGAGCTGATGTTGCCCCAACTTCTTCATGATCCTGGAGCCATCCCATTCCCACTGCTGCCCAGGGAATTCTGCCAGGAATTGGGTGGCAAAACCACAGTGCCAAGGTCTGCCCAGTGCTGCACCCAAAGTTATCTCAAGCAACACCCCCTTTTTTTGGGAAACATTGAATAAACCAAGCTGCAGGAACGATGGGCTGAGCTCCCCATCAGCTGGATTACAAATTAGAAGAACCATCATCCCACTTGGGGTACCCCAAATTCTTCAGGCTGCCAACGTGGAGATGTGTAGGGCTCCTGGCTGAATTCATCAGTGTTTTGCTGCATGGTCCCTGTCCCTGCCCAGTGTCACCCGTGCCTGTGCCAGCCCTGTTTTGGCCCCTCATGCCACCTGAGCTGAACCTGAGTGCTGCTGCAAGAGACCCTCCTGATTCCCTGTGGTTGTTCTGCTCTTGGGCCTGCTCCAAAGCCCATCCATGGTTCTGGAAGCTGTTCTCAAATTGCACTCTCAGAGAAAAGATTTGTTTGAAAAAAGTGTTGAAATACCACAGGAAGTGCTGTTTTTCTGAGATATCTGCCTCAGCCAGAAATGGGAAAAAACCTTGATTTTGGATGGAAGTTTACTCGTCCTGGGCTTCAACTGTCTGAAGTTTCTTTCAGCCAGGATCTGGGCAGAGTTTGGGCATGAAATGGGTGCTCCTGACGGAGCTGCTTGGTGCTGAAGGAGCTCCCTGGCATGGAGTGCCACCTCTGGAGCACCCTGGAGAGGAGTGGGTGGCTGCCCATCCATGCCCGGGGTGTGACAGAGACTGGTCCCTTTAGGTGTCTGGTGACAGGATTTGCTCTCAGGATTGTGCCGCTGCTTGGGGAGGAAGAGGTCACTGGGTGAGCCAGCAGCACCCACTGCTGTCCTGCCTGCTGCTGGCCTGGCTACCTGGTGAGGGGGCCGAGCCCTCCCTCTTGGAGAAGAGGAAGAAAGTAATAATCTGCAAGCCAAGAAGCTGGGAGCTGCTGGGAGGGTATTTATCACGGGGAAGAAAAAGGCTCTGTTCCCTCTCTGCTCAGCGGCTGTTTATCACACTCACAAGGGGATGGAGAAAATGTTCCATTTGTTGGGTACAGCCGGCAACCCACACAGCGTATAAATTAAGGGCTTTTACATGCAGAGTTCCAGAAATAAAACACACACACACACAAAAAAAAAAAAAAAGAGAGAGGAGTTTTGTGCCGGCCCCGGCACTGCCTCTCCCTGGCTGTCCCTGCGCCCCAGCCCCGGCCCGGCCCTGGCTCCCGTTCAGGAATTCCACATTATCTCCGAGCGTTTCCAGCTTCCTCAGCAGGGAACAGCTCTGCTTCTGTCTTCCTGCAGCCACATCTGGAAAGTGTTAGGCCGGGGTGTCAGCGGGCAGGGCTGCCCGGCTGGCATGTGCTCCCCCCGGCACCCTGCCCGCCCTGTGCCCTGCCTGGCTGTTCTATGCCCTGGCTCTGCACTCAGCCTTCAAACTGCCTGCCCCAGGGGGCTGGGGGGCTGTGTTTGCTCTGCCTCACCCTTTTTTGGAGAGTTTTGAGGGAGTTTTTGTAGCTGCCGTGGGGAGAGAGGGCTCCAGGGAGCCTCAAGGATTGACCTCTGCAGGGATGTTCTGATGTGATCTGGGATGCTCTATTGAAATCAGGGATGCTCTATTGAAGTCAGGGATGCTCTGCTGTGGTCAGGGAAGCTCTGCTGTGGTCAGGGATGCTCTGTTGAAATCAGGGATGCTCTGCTGTGGTCAGGGATGCTCTGTTGTGGTCAGGGATGCTTTCCTGTGATCAGGGATGCCTTCCTGTGATCAGGGATGCTCTGCTGTGGTCAGGGATGCTTTCCTGTGGTCCTCAGCTCTGCGGTGATCAGGGATGCTCTGCTGCGGTCAGGGATGCTCTACTACAATCAGGGATGCTTTCCTGTGGTAAGGGATGCTCTGCTGTGGTCAGGGGTGCTCTGTTGAAATCAGGGATGCTCTGCTGTGGTCATGGATGCTCTGCTGTGCTCAGGGATGTTTTCCTGTGGTCCTCAGCTCTGCTGATATCAGGGATGCTTTCCTGTACTCAGGGGTGCTCTGCTGTGCTCAGGGATGCCTTCCCGTACTCAGGGATGCTTTCCTCAGCTCTGCTGTGGTCCTACTGTGCTCCCAGTGCAAATCCTCCCCTTGGCACTTTTGGAAAAGTCGCTGCCTGCTCAGGGGAGTTTTCACCTCCTGGATGTTTCTGGACTGGCATCCCCGAGCAGCGGCTCAGCCCAGGGATGTGGTGCTGCATCTGCCCGGTGCTGGCAGCTCGAGGATGGAGTTTGTGGGAGGTGAAACCTCTGTGATTCCCCAGTGCTCTGGGAGGTGTCTGGGGAGTTCTCACTGCGCTCTGCTTGCTGGTAATGCCTGCAGGCTCATCCCACTGGGATTTCTTCATTTGTTAGGGAGTACCTGGAGCATAAAGACATTTGGCTGCCAGCATCTCAGGCTCCCAGGAGAAATCCATCCCCACGTGGTGTGGGCACATGGACATGCCCAGCTGGGTGACCTTCGGGTCTTTCCCCACCTCAGTGTCTCTGATTGCAGCAGAGCAGTCGAAAATGAAAGCACCCTGTGACATCCCGGGGGTTTTGGGGTTTCCTCTGTCATCCTTGGGGGTCCCTGGTTCCTTCTGCAGGTGTGGGTGACACTGGGGAGGGAAGGAGCTCTGCAGATGTGATGGGTGACAGTGGAGAGGGACAGGGCTCTGCAGGTGTGGGTGACACTGGAGCGGGACAGGGCTTTGCAGGTGTGATGGGTGACACTGGACAGGGACAGGGCTCTGCAGGTGTGATGGGTGACACTGCACAGAGGGAAGGAGCTTTGCAGGTGGGATGGGTGACACTGGACAGGGACAGGGCTTTGCAGGTGTGATGGGTGACACTGACAGAGGGACAGGGCTCTGCAGGTGTGATGGGTGACACTGCACAGAGGGACAGGGCTTTGCAGGTGGGATGGGTGACACTGGACAGGGACAGGGCTCTGCAGGTGTGATGGGTGACACTGACAGAGGGACAGGGCTCTGCAGGTGGGATGGGTGACACTGACAGAGGGACAGGGCTCTGCAGGTGTGATGGGTGACACTGCACAGAGGGACAGGGCTTTGCAGGTGGGATGGGTGACACTGGACAGGGACAGGGCTCTGCAGGTGTGACGGGTGACACGCAGGTGGCTCAGGGACTGCTGTGCCCTTCAGAGCACAGGACACGGAGAGCTGATGGCTTGTTTTCCAAATGGGATAGTGACAGTGACCTGGAAGCAGAACCTTAATGACCTAATGACCGGCGTGTGCAATCCACAGGAGGGTCCTGGCAGGGAGGGAGGTGGAATTGCTTAGATGTGCCCTAACCAGACAGGACTCCCCAGCTCCTTGCCTTTTTTCCCTTTTTTTTTTAAATTTCTCCCTTGCTTTTAAGCTGGCAGCCCTGCGATGGTGGGTTTTTAAAATTAAAGCTAAAAAACCCCCAACAAAACCAGAAAAAGAAAACAGGCCTTGGTTTTATAGACCCTACAGATGCATCTGGCACCAAACTGATCCCAGATGCAGCTCCACTGTCAATAGTGTTACACGAGGGATCAATCCCCTTCATTGTTTTATGTGGCCTCTACAGCATCATCAGCTAATTAAAGCTAATGGGTCCCAGAGCAGCACTGACAGCATCTGATGCTATCAGCCTGCCCAGCCTTGCTCTTGCCGGGCCACTCCAGAGCCAGACCCCACACTCCAGACCCTGTATTGACTGGGAGGATCAGGCTGCAGATCAATGGGAACTGTTGTTAAACAAACATCGCCGGATTAATGTCAGCTCCGCAGGGGGAGGAGGTCGATGGCTGCTAATTCGAGAGGGCTGGGAGGGAGGCAGCGAGGGGACGCGGTGACAGCGGTGACAGGGGACACAGGGGGAGAGGCCAGACTGTGGAAATGCTCCCCGTGTCTGTGGCGGCGTCTGAGCGTTTCCCAATCTCGGGTTTATCATCGCCCTGGGCGGGAGGCTGGGCTGGACAGGAGCCCAGTGGTGTCCCCAAGGGCACTGGAGGTGCCCAGATCCCTTCGCTTTGTGCGTCAAGGGCGGCGTGGTGGCCTTGGACTGTCCCCAGAGGGGACAGGGACCCTTGTGTGCCTTCTACACGCTGTCCTTGGCACCAGCATCTCCCCCATTGTGGTGGACCACTGAATCTTGGGTTCCTGCTTTCCCTTCTCTTGTGGCTCCCGCTGTCCCTTGGCTGGGGATCAGGGATGCCCAGGGATGTGGCTTGGGAAGGGTTCCATTCCCACAGCCTGTGCTGTCTGCTTGGGACTCTCTGCTCTCTTTGCCTCTTTTTTCTCCCATTTCTCAGTTGCTCAGAGAGCCTTTACCCCAAAGCAGCAGAGCTGGGGATGGTCAGTCCTGCAGGAGTGACCTCTTTGCCTTTGGACTTTGCGTCTCTTCCTCTATCCATGATTTTACCAAGAGGAAAAAGTTGAGGAAGTCTCCTTCCCACCACCACCACCACCTTTTCATCCATCATCCCCTGGACCCACTGGTGCTGCCCAGATTGTTTCCTGCTGAGCTTAGAGGGAGGATTGGAGCAGCTCTTTGGATGCTGAGCTGACAGGAGGCAGCAGGAGCGCTCCCGGAGCTGCTCCCAGAGCTGCTCCCAGAGCTGCTCCCAGCTGACATCTGGGAGCTCGGCACAGCTCCGGTGTCAGCGCAGCTGAGAGCACAGGAGGTGGGAAGCCCCAGACACCTGCAGCTCGCTTAATAAATATTTATTTGGAGGTGACAAACACTCTCCTGGATGAAGCCAAGTGAGCAGAAGGAGCATTGCGGGGGAGTGCCGAGGTGTGCTTTTTTGGGGGGGGTTTGCCATGGGGATGTCGAAAGGAGCAGCTGATGAACCAGAGGATGTTGAAATCCACATTCATTTCCCTGACGCGGCTGCCTGACGTCAGGGCGGGCAGGAAACGTCCCCCTTGGCAGGGGAGAGCTTGGCACAAGGAACCCTCACCCCATGGGGACGGTGGGAGCGTGGCCGGGGGCTGGTAAGGAGTGACGGGAAGGATCAGGAGCCAGGAGGATGCCAGGTCGGGGTCTGCTATAAATAATAAAAGGGCTGAAGCTGAATTGTTCTCTTAAAAAGAAAAAGGGAAGGGAGCAGCCAGGGCGATGGGTGCTGTCACCTCGCTGTGACTTGGGGCTCTGCTGGGTGGTTTCGTGGTGCTGGGAGAGGGGGCTGGGTGGGTGCCACGGGCACTGACCCCGGCAAATGGGAAAAGCTGCTTCTGTTTCCATCTGTGTGTGGTCAGGGGAAGGGAAACTTCCTGTACTGCGACTTTGGGGCATTCTCTGTACCAGACCAGTTCATCAGTCCAGTTTGAGCTCTCTGGGCGCCGGGGCTGCCCTGTGCTGTTGGCAGCAGGGATGAGCCCGTTTCCCATGGCTGTGCCATCCATCCCTGCCCTGGAGCTGCTGTGGGCCCAGCATTGCAGCCCGTGTTGTGCAGGGGTTGTGTGCTCAGTGCTGGTGACTCACCGGCCTCTGGCGTCGCAGGAAGCGGCTGCTGCCACGCTGGTGTGCGTGGGCAGAGGGGCAGTGCCCTGCCACATCCTGCAGCACTCAGCTCCATGCCAGGCTGGAGCAGGAGCTGGGATGGGGAAGGATGTGGGCGTCAAACCCGCTCGGTGCCTTGCAAGGCACGTGCTGCCGGCTCGTGATCCTGGCTGGGGTGCTGCTCTTGGGGTGGGCACAACCACCAAGGGGGTTTTTGGTCTCAGTTTTTCTTGTGCCAGGAGGTTTTCCTGCAGGGATCTTCCCTGGCCTCGCTTAGCAGGGCTGCAGGCACCCGCCTTGGCAAGCTGGAGGTTTTAGGAGAGCTCTGCTGGATGCTCCTGTGCTGCTGTGGACTCGGGAACCACCGCTGTCCCCACTGCCCCTCGCTCATCTTTGCCACGTGGAAATGGGTTCAGCAAAGCCAAACCTCAGGAAACTCCCAGCTCTGGCACTGGAGGAGGCTTTGCCGGGGTGTGAAGCTGCCAGGCCACGTGTGGGCAAGCACAGCGAGGCTGCTGAGCTGCTCTGCTGTCCCCTGCCCTGTGGGGACGTGGGGTGGCAGTGGCAGGGCTGGCAGCACTGGAGCAGCAGGGACCCGGGGGATTAATAATGGAAGCGCTGGCATCCGTTTTAGATTAGCGAGAGAAAGCTCAGTGCCCATCTCGCCCAGCATGTAACTTTAATGCCGAGATAATGAGCAATGATATTTATTTGTAAGAGATCTGGAGATATCGCTGCCCGGGGAGCAGCCAGGAGCTGTCAGAGCCCTCTCCAGCCCCGCCGTGGCTGCTCCCAGCTGAAACCCAAGCGCTCCCCTCTGCCCGGCTCACTTTTCACGCTCCAGCTCTGTTCCCTGAGCTGGGACACGTGGGCTCCTGGGGAGCCCTGGCTAAGATTTGCTGGAACTGCTCGTGATTTGGGATCTTGTGGTGAGGAGATGTTGGTCTTGCAGGGGGTTTAGGAGCATCCCCTGGCAGGTGAAGCTGCCAGGACAGGGTTTAAACCCGTCTCGGATCTGCTCCCACACTGTCCCCTTGGAGAATCGGGATGTGCCCAGGGAGGATGTGGGATGATCTCTTATCAGCTGAGCTGGAGAGGGGAGGGTGGTGAGCAGGGCCTGCCAGCAGGTCCTTCTCCACCGAGCCACTGAGATTTTGGGCTGTTTTGGGGACTTTGGGAGCAGACAGCTTTTCCTAGTGGCAGACAGCTTTTCCTTGCCTGCTGCTGGCTGGGTCCACCAGGATGTTCGGGACAGTGACTTTGGGGAACACTTGTGAGTATTTGGAGTCCCTCAGATGTCCCCCAGGTTGGGAACAGGGCTGTCCCTGCGTGGGCTGGTCCAGGAGGGCTGAAGGATGCCCGGCGTGCTGTTGTGTAACTGGCCAGCAGGCAGGCTTAGGCGGCCTCTGCCAGGTGGGTGTCCCTTCCTTATTAAGCCATCCCCAGGGTAATTAGTGGG
This sequence comes from Petroica traversi, assembly GCA_025920805.1. NCBI lineage: Eukaryota > Metazoa > Chordata > Aves > Passeriformes > Petroicidae > Petroica > Petroica traversi. The sequence continues at coordinate 7,091,538 of JAHLSL010000016.1, forward strand.
TTAAAGCCTGATGAGATAATGCTCCATTATTTTTGTGCTATTGGGGGATTAGGAGCAGCGGGATTTCTCAGCGGCTTTATCTCCGCTCAGCTCCTGGGCTGCACGGGCACGTTTGCAGGCGGGTAAGAGCCCCTGGGCATTCCCGGCACCGGGCATCCCCATCCCGGGGCTGC
>JAHLSL010000016.1:7092110-7102983 GCA_025920805.1 Petroica traversi
ACCAGCGGTGACACCAGCGGTGACACGAGGCTGCCCGCGCCCCTCCTGGGAGCCCGGCCAAGAGACACCCTCAGGATGCTGATGGAGCTGGCGTTCAGCCCTCCCAGACTCCCAGGGATGCTCCGGTGAAGGAGCTGGGTGGCTGAAAGCAGGGGTGGAGTAAAATGTGCTCAGTGAAACGGGGCCTGACTCGGCGGGGCTCCCCTCCTGCTGCCACCCCGGCGCTGCCAGCCCCGAGCCGCAGGGATGGAGCTGGCACTGGAGCAGGGAAGCAGCAAGGCTGGACACGGGCCAGGCTGTGCACTTGATCCAAACACAGCTGGAGCTGATCTGATGAAGTGAGAGGTTAAGAAGAGAGCATCTGTTATCTAAAGGGGACACACAGTGGGAAACTGTAAGCTCTTTATTCCCCCCACCCCACCCCCTCTGTTCAGTGCATCATCTCGGACTTTATTTCTTTGATTTATTAAGGAAGCCTGTGCTTCCGGGGCTGTAATTAAGTGCCACTGTGTGAGCTTTTGATAGTGCGTGAATGATATAATGGCTCGCACGGCCGCCGTCTGCTCAAGTGCTTTAGGACCGAGATAACAGGAGCAGGGATCCCTCCTGCCCGTCAGGGAGCAGGGCTGGGGAATCAGCAGGGGAAGGACGCTGGAGCCACTCAGCACCGTGCTGGGAACACGGATCAGGAGGGCATCCCTGACCCGAGCTGGGAAGGGAGTTCACATCCCCTTGCAAAAATCTATCAGAGCATCTTTACAGCTGCTGGAGGCCGAGCTGGGTGGCCAAACCACCTCGTGCTGGAGGTGGAGAGGCACCACGGACCCTGTGCCAGCTCTTGGCTGCACCACGGGGCCATCCCAGGGCTGTTTTTAGGGCAGGACACCCGCAGTTTGTGTCAGCATCCTCAGCATCCTGCAGGGTTCCCTGTGCTGCTGGAGGAGTTTGCTGGCAGAGCCTTGGTGTGGAGCCAGGGGCTGGGGAGTCCTGGCCGGGAGCAGCTCTGGAAAACAGCCAGAGCCTGCAGGTACACGCAGATGGAGGTGCCACCAGGGAGCTGTGTCACCCTGCCACCCTCCCCTCCCTGCGAGGTGTCCCCTGTGCCAGGGGAGGCTCCCACACAGGGTGACAGTTCCAGGCAGACACGCAGTGCTGTAAAGCCAAGGGAAGGGTCTGTTCCCAATCCTGCCTGGCACAACGAGCTCTGATCATGGTCTCCCTGTCCCTGTCGGTGTCCCAGGCCACGCTGGCACCTGGCAGCCACTGCTGATGCCTCTGGCTGTCCCCCAGGGCTCGGTTCTATTCCCGGGATGGCACCTGAGCCTCCCTCTGTGCCCAGCAGCGCTGCCCGGGCACCCCCTCACCCCCGCCTGGGGTTTTAGGCAGATATAAATTTCTTTTTCCTGTAAGGAACATTTTTGATACATAAGCAGGATTATTTCCGTGGTTTGGCCAGCGGCCACAGGAGGAGCGAGCTCGGGGCCTGGAGAAGATTTCAGCTCCTGGCTGAGGGGGAGAGGAGGAGGAGGAGGAGGAAGGGATAAAAAAGCCCAACCCTACATGTAAATAAACTTAAAAAATAAAAAGTGACAGAGATTATTTGCTGCTTAATGAACTAAAATGTCCAACCTCCCACCGAGCAGCGACATTGTTTATAAACTACAGAAAGGGCTTTATTTTAATGGGCAGTAAATCCCATTCATCCCCAGCCCTGGCAGTGCAGAGCGTGCGGGATGAATAGGCTGGCGTTGGACGCAGCCTCCTCGCTCCTGGGGCTGCTCCGAGGGGTTTTTTCCCCCTTTTTTCCCATATTTGATGTTTTCCTCCCTTCCTCCCCTCTCCTGATCCCCTCCACCGTGCCGATGGCGGGGTTATCTGGCCAGGAAGAGAGGAGGAATCCGTGCCTGTGCCTCGGCATGTCACATCCGCTGGCGTTTGTTTATTCATGTGAAAAACGCTCCCCCTCTCCCCGTTCTGTCTCTGGGTGGCAGCTGGAGAGTGGCCCGAGATAATCACAGCCTTATTTTTTATTTATTCCTCTTAAAGAAAGCCTCCCGTAGCCTGCAGGCAGATTTTGTCCAGTTGCCCCCGTCCTGTGCTCCTGACTCTGCAGACGGGGAGGGATGGTCCTGGGAGCTGAGCCCTGATCCTGTGTCAGATCCCACTGAGGATCCCTCTCACAGGGAAAAGGGTGGTTTGGATGTGGAGACAGCCCCTCTGAATGTGGCAGTGGGGCAGGGAGGGCCTCAGGCAGCAGGCAAGGAGTTGTAGGCAGGAAATGCAGATCAATATTCTGGAAAATGTTGTGGAAAGTAAATAACAAGGTCCAAGCATCTGGAAATGAGAGCACCTGAGAGAGGGGGTGAGGTTTGGGTTAAAAAATGATGGCAATTATTTGTCCAGGTTTGGAGCTGGTCAGGCCTTGCAGGACACGTGGCTGTGAGTGGGAAGCAGGTTGATAAATGTGGATTGAGGGATCTTGAGCCACTGGGAAAAGTTTGGAGCTGGTTCCCACCACAGGAGAGGAACCACGGTCAGGGCAGGTGGGAATTTCAGACGTGCCTGACTTCCCCAGCACCTCAAAAAACTCCTGGCCATAACTCCTGGGGTGAGGCAAGAAGGAAAACAGTAAGTTATCTATTCCTGCTTGAGTTTAATATCCATAATCTGCCATTAATCAAACCAGGGCTGTAAGATCCTTACTTAGGCCTAATCAGCGCATAATGGATTATCTACAGGAACTAATAAAAGGTAATTATCTATGCTTTGCAAGTCCCAATTACTGTACTTATATGATCAATTAATTCTTGTAACAGTTTCCCAGGTGCAATTTGTGTGACAGCATCAGGCTGGCAGCAGGCACAGCCTGGCTGCAGGGCTGCCAGCAGGGGTGCCCTGGGATGGCTCTGAGCTGAAGGAGAGGAGATTTAGAGATGTTAGGAAGGAATTCTTTACTCAGAAGAGGAGCACAGGCTGCCCAGAGGAGCTGTGGCTGTCCCATCCTTGCAAGTGTCCGTGGCCAGCTGGAGGTTTGGAGCAACCTGGGATAGTGGAAGTGTCCCAGCCCATGGAAGAGATGGGGCTGGGTGAATTTTAGGTCCCTCCCAACCCACACCATGCTGTGTCATGTGGAGGCAGCGGCTGCTGGTGGCAGGGATGTCCCCCAGCCTGCACAGCCACCCCGGCACATCCCAGCTCCTGCCCTGGGAACAGCCAGCTCCGTGCAGGGAGCTGAGGGACAGCCAGGGGCTGTTCTTGGTGGGCTTTCAGCCGTGCAGGGTGGTCCTGCCCCACCAAAGCCCCTCTGGCCTGGGCTGTTCCCTCCCCAGAGCAGGAGCTGAGCCGGGTTCAGCGGCCGCTCAGCCCTGATGTCACTGCACGGCCACGGGGACATTGCCCCGGGCTCAGCATCACCTCGGGGACCCCCAGTGCTCCCTTCCCATGCCCCCAGCACAGCCAGAGAGGCAGCTGGCTCCTCTCAGCTCCTGCTGCCTGTCCTCGGCTCCCTCTCTGCCTCACGGAGTCACTGGAGGGTCTTAAAGGAGGAGGAAATATTCCAGCAATGTCTGCGCAGCGTTAGGGACGGCTTAAAATTACAATAAATTTGAGACACTTTTCGTGTCCACTCGGGGCCCAGCATTGTTGTGGGTAATTTGAAGCAGATTGAGGCAAATGGCAGATCTGAGGGTTCCTGCAGGACCAGGGGATGGAGGAGGAGGAGGAGGAGAGGTGCTGGGGAATGAAGGAAAACACCATTCCTGCCGTGCTGGGTGGAGCTCCAGAGCCAAATCCTCCCAGGCTGACCCTGGGCATCTCCTCGCAGTGGTGCAGCTCTGATTCAAGACTCAGCCTCTGCTTCTCCCTTCTCTTTTGGGGGATTTCTTTAATGTTCTGGAGCTCAGCAATCCCCTGTCACCTTCTGGTGTCCTGCAGGGTCAGGATGTTTTGGGCTCACTTGGATTTGGGGTCCCAGAGGCAGGTCCTGCCCCTGAGGTGGCCTTGGATGGGACATGGGGATGTGTCACCTCAACCCCATCCAATCCATATCCAATCCCTGTCCAATCCCTGTCCTACTGAAGCAAACCCTTATCAGGAACTCAGGCCTGAGAGTGTTTGGGAAGGTGTTTGGATGGGTTTAATGAAGTTCTCTCAGGATTTGTTCCAGATCTTTCTGTTTGGTTTGATTTCAGCCTTTGCAGAATTCCACATTGCTGCAAAGGAGCAGAAATGTGAAATTGTTTCGGTACAAAACTTGTTTTTTTGTTACAAAAGGCAGCTGTCGACATGGGATCTTTTGAGAATTTCCATTGTTACTTCCCCCAAACATGAAATTAATTCATCTCTGTAAATCCTTTTTCTGGGAACAGTCCTGGTTTCATTGACATTTTTTATTAACACGGAAAAAAACCAAACCCACAAAAAGAAAAAGAAAAAAAAAAAGGAAAAAACAGCTCCCCCAAAGCCTTTCTACTTAAAAAAAGAAACTCCCCTCCCAGTGCCCAGGGTACAACCACTGCTTTGTTCCCAGCATGGGTGATGTTCCCAGCCTGCTCCGAGCTGTTCTGCTGGATGGGGCTGGAGGGGAAGGGATGTTTCCTCCTCCCTGACTCTCACAAAAGCTGTAGGACAGGATGGTTCTGGGCTCTTTGCTGAGGGAGGATGTCTCCGTGGCGGCCAGAATTCCCTGGCTTGGTGTGAGCTGGGGGTTTTGGGCATTGCTGGAGCTTTGCCGAGTCACGGGATGGGCAGGTGGATGCAGGTGAGGCTTTGTGTCTCCATCACCTCGGGGAACCCACTGGGCACTGAAATCCCAGACCTGAGGGCACCGAAGGATGGCAAGGACAGAAACCAGCCCCCAGCACAGCCCCCTCCTCTCCCCTTGGCTGCAGGACTGTCCCCAGCTCTCCTTCTGCGCCGATCCTTCCCCTCTGCTGGCTCCTGGCACCATCCACTGCTTCCTTTGGTTTGGTTTCCCAAGCCTTGGCCGTGTGTCCAGCCCTGCCCAGCGGGGAGGGAACGCTCTCCGTGCTGCCACACACAACCCTCAGCCCCTTCACAGCTGCTTTTCTCTCCTTTTCTTCCTTTTGTTTCATTCCTCTTTGATTTATTATTTTCCCTTTTCCCCAAGCAAGCCACCACAGGCTCCTTCAGACATTCCCCAGCAAACTATTCTCCCACTCCCATTGCCCCATCCCTGCCTCCTGCTCCTGCTCTTGTCTTGGCTGGGTGTCTGGGCTGCAGGGACCAAGTCTGGGCACGCCAAATCCCATCCAGCCCCTTTCCATACCTTTGATTCCAGCTTCCCAACCTTCCCTGTGCAGACGTGACTCCCTGCCCGTGGATGTGCCCAGGTGGTGCCGGGAGCCGGGTTGGGGTGGGTTTGGAGCTCGACACCCACCCTCTGGCTGATTTGCACCTCTCTGGGACGGCTCATCTGGCGCTGAATTCCAGAGTGAGTTTGACAGCGAGGTCGCAGAGCTGGGCAGGTGATGCCAGGGGGCTTGGGCTCCTGACGCAGGTGCTGGGCTCATCCCTGGGTTCCTGTGAGCAGGAGAGCAGGGATGCCGTGCCCCAGCCTGGAGCTGCAGACCCCCCCAGATCCCTGCTGGGGAGCTGGTCACGGTGAAGGCAGTTGGGTGCATTGATTTCATACTTGAGATTGCACTCATCACAGGTTTTGTTTGATGAAATCCCCATGGACCTCCTCTGACGGGATTTGTGAAGTGTGGTTTCACACGAGCTGGGAAAAGCTGCTGGCTCTGGCAGGTGTGGAGTGTGACCAGTGCAAATCACATTGGGAAATGCCACCCTGGGTGACAGGGAATCACTGCTGAAGAGCTGCCTGGCAGTGGGAAAGGCCAACAACTGTTTGTCAGGATTAGGAAGCGTGTGGCTTGGCAAAGCCCGGCTTAGCAAGGGCCGATGCAGATAGACACGTGTTCCAGACCAAATTCCTGTTTGTTTGCTGGCTTTGTTTTAATTTGTAACTGAAGCCTCTTCCCTGCGGTTAGATCCTCCCAGCGAAGCAAGTTTTAGCACAGGGAAGTTGCTCAAGGAAGGGAAAGGATGCTGGATGAGGCGTGAAGTGAGAGCAACCGCTGTTACCACAAACACTTCCCAACCCCTGGGAACAAAACCGTCAGGGGTTTTCTGCTCCGTCCTCTCCATTCATCCCCTTTTCCAGTGCGTTATTTCCTAAGCCAACACTGCTGCTTTTGTTATTCCTGCTCATTGTTTAAGAGCCAGAGGTGTGTGCAGCGATTTTCAAACAGGAGGAAAAGGACCTTTCTCGGGGGGAGGTTGTGCTAATTTAGGTGATTGTGGTAGAGATAATTAAGGCTGAGAGGGGCAGGGAGCAGGAGAGCTGGCCTTGAGTGAGATCCTTGTGCCACCTTTCACCTGGGAATAGGAATTCTGAGCTTTGGGAACGTGGGTGATGGGAGAGGCATCACCTCCCTCAGACACAGCTCTTGTGCCAAGGGCTTCCAAAAGGAGAGGGAAAAACAATCCCGGGCTTGTGGCACCCGGTAATGCACTGACCCAATTGTGCACTGCTGTGTAAGGGGAGAGAAATTCCTTCCTGACCCTTGCACTCATCAGCCCATGCCCTGAAGCATGAGATTTGATTTTCTTTATCTGGCTTTCTGTAATTGCAGATGTCGTGGTCGGTGCTCCCCGTATCCCACCCCTCGGAAGCAGCATCTGCTGCCTTTAACTCAATGGACCTTCTCCTCTGGGAGTTCCATCCCGAGGCTTTGCTGGGAAGTGCCTGGAAGGAGGGAAGGATTGCTGGTTCCATCAGCCTTCCCAGCACGGGTGGTTTTCCCAGGCTGGTGGCTCCCGTGGCCATGGATAAAGTGCTGAACATTTGGGATTTCTGTGGGTGCCCTGCCAGAGCCCATCCTGAAAGGGTTAAAGGCTGTGGTCCCTTCCAGCCTGGGGAAGTGGAATTAGTCACAGCCCTCAGGAGAAGTGCTGGCCAGGTTATAAAAATGACAAACGAGCAGAAATCAATAATGAAGTTAGTGTTTTCTGGGAATGCCGGGCACGAACGGAAAAATACATCAGCGTGGGTGGCAGGCGCTGGGACGAGCTGTCCCATCCCTTGTGATGTCCCTTTCTCCTCCCCATCACCTTTGAGTCTCCCTGGCACCACCCACAGTGCCACCAGCACCTCCCTGGGATTTTTGGTTCCTCTTGGAGCAGAGTTTGTGTGATTCCAGCTCCCTCTGGGTGCTCCTTCAGCGCCAGGCAGCACCGGGGGCATCGGGAATTGGGGATTCCAAACGGCGCCCTCGGGAATGCTGAGTTTCTGGTTAATCTGCAGGATCCAGGGTGGCATTCCCACGGCAAAGCGGGAGCACTGGAGGCCACGTTTCCTTTTCCAAAGGGACTTGGGCATGTCTGGAAAGGAAGCGGCCGCCTAATTAGACGGCTTGAAAATCTTTACCGCCGCTCGTTACAAATACATTCATCATTCCCCTATTGAAAGGACCACGCTGCAAAAATGACATTATTATGATTATTATTATTTATAGTGTAGATATGAATGAGCTTAATCCCTTCCTAGCCTGGGTTGGGTTCAGAAAGTGACCCAACATCCTGGCGCTGCTTCTTGGCCCTGGCGTCACCTGGGTTCTGTGAAGGCATAAACCTGATTTGGGATGTCTTAGGGATTTCCAGCAGTGCTTTAAAATGTGTAAGAGAGGGGAAAACGTGGCCAGGGGTGTAAATTGGAGGTGGGTGATACCTGGCAGAGCTCACTGCAGTAGGGAAGGCTGAGGTGCCAAGGGACTGAGCTGTTCCAGCGGAGCAGGAGGTGTCTGCACAGCATTCCAGGGTTGGTGGCTTTCCCAGGGAATTAACACATTTCTCTAATGAATATAAACTTCCTTAATCAGCTCTGCATTCTGGTTGACCTGGCTGGGTGTGCTGTTGCCTCCTTTGGGAAGTGGTTTCTCTCAGAGGCAATGCCTGCTGCCTGGAGCTCTGTCACACCCGTAAGGAGCCTCAGGGATGGGTGGCAAAATGCAGATCTTGATCCAGTGTGGTTCTTCCCTGCCTGTGGTGGCCTGGGTGACACCCAGACCTTGAGGAGCTGTTGGAGAGCAAGGGGTTAATGGAGGCTGAGGGTGATGGATGGGAAGAGCTCCTGTTCCTCCAAGGAAATCAGTGACCTGGGATACTCCCACTGCTCATTTTCCAGGCGTTGTCTCCACCTCCACTTTCCAGTTGGGATTAGTAGGGCCAGCATGGACAAACTGGACCCAAAGCAGAAGCTCCAACTCAAAATACCCCAAGAAATCCTCAAACTTAAAAAATCCCAGAGCAAACCAATCCCACCCCCTCACTGCCTGGATGGAGTGAAGCAATAACTGAGGAATGAAGCATTCCCAGCTGCTCTTTACCACCAGCCCTGGGCAGGGAGAGGGTGCTCAGTGCCCAGCTGGGATGAGATGGCCCTCAGGAGTGCTGGTGGGATCTCTGACCCCACAGGGATCTGTTGGGGAAGATGAAATAGGAAAGCCTTCTCGATATGATTACCTTGCAAAAGATGCTGGAAATATGGAAAGTAGAATCGAAATGGAGATGGAGACAAGGTTTGAGTTGAAGAGTAACTAAGAAACAATGGCAGAGCTGGCTGAAGGGAATCCTCCTTCTGGATAGAACAATGCCCTCTGCCCAGGCAGGGCCAAAGGGCAGAGCAAACCCTGCCTGCCTGGGAGAGATTCCCAAAAGCAGTTTTTTTAAGGTTTAAAATATAACCCCGTATGGTAATGTGATGATTCTTATAGGTTGCATGCAAATATTGTAGAGTTTGTAGCTTGTTTCAGATTGGTTAAAGAGAATTAGAATATTCAACAGAGAAGATGATTTATTGTATTGTAAACGGCAAATCGCTCTCTTTTTGCTCTCTCTTTTTGCCTCTTTCTCTCTCTGTCTCTGGCCTGCTCTGAGCTGTGTCTTGCAGCCCAGCAGCCTCTGACACCCACGCTCTTTCACAATAAACTCCCATGCTCTAAACCCATCTTTAGAGATCTCTCGCTTCTATTTTACCCCTATAACCAAATTCCTCAGAGTTCAATCCTACAGGGATGTGCCAGCCCCTACCTGAGGCACAACCCCACGTGCCATGGCACAGCCAGGCTCTTCCACCACCACGGATCCATCGGAGCGCGCCGGTGCTCCCTGCCTTGTGTCCCTGCCAGTGCCCAGAGCTCTGCCCCGCGCTGGTGGCACCGATCCAGCCCCCAGGCTCATGAGGTGGCTCCCAGGTCCTGGTTAATCATTTTCCAGGCAGTGCAGCCGGGGTGGATCCGAATTCCTGGCTTCTTTGGACACGCTCCGTGCGCTCGGCTGCCGCACTCTCGCCCGGAGCTGCTGCGCTGAATGTTTTGCAACAACAACAAAAAAACCCCAAACCACATGAAAGCAGCCGAGTTTCATATTTCATTGTAACCCCGAATTCAGGTTTGCCTGGAGTTTCAGTAGCTTTACGAACCTTTCCCACGAACCTGCAGCGAAAGCTGTCGTTGAGCCTGGTTTTGGTGCAAACCCAGGTGCGGCTCGGGTTGCTTTTTGGGGTTTGTGCAAATGTGAAATCCGGAGCGTTTGGAGAGGAAGGAAGGAAGGAGGGAACTCCAACACACGTCAGGGCAGTGCTTGCAGGGAGCATTGAGCACATCTGGGGCCTGGCTGTCATTCCTTGGGGACCCAGGATGGTGGCACCCACATTCTTTACACTGAGGGACGTTCTTGGGAATGCTTTGAACCCACTTGGCAGCACCACCCCCAGAGCAGCAGCTGGAATTTGATAAGAGCTGGTGCTCTGAGTATCCTGAGTGACCCGAGGACCTTGTGGCAGCTTATCCTGGTGTCTGCCACCCCTGGGGCTGCTCTGGCTTTGCTTTGGGAAAAAAACTGGGTGAAAGGCAGCGGTGTGCAAAGATGCTCCAAAAAATAAACAGCAGCGAGGGGATGGGGCTCCCTGTGAGCCACGCCTGGCACACACCCAGCCCTGCCTCTGGATTTTCTGTGTGTTATTGGATCCACCCGCGGATCGCTTTTTCGGCAGCGCCGGCTTTCCTTTCTCCAGCAATTTCCTGAAATAACGTTAGGGAAATGTGAAAATCTTGAACTTTTGAACCTCCCCGGAGGACGGCGTGCAGGGGGGTGGCGGCAGGAGGAGGGGACGCCCGCCTCCTCCCTGACGTTTATTTTGGCTACAGGGCCTGGGGATGGGGAGGAGGGGGCTCTGCAGGCTGCAGAGAGGCCGGATCAGCACTGCCCTTTATTAATTAATGACTTTCTCATCGGTGGGTCACGGAGGCGAGGAAGGCAGAGGAAGTTTTCTTTTGCTGGCAGATGCCGGGGAGAAGGGGAGTGCCTGGGCTGGGTGGCGAGGGCAGGGGGTGACACTCGGGGTGATGGATGGGCCGCGGGATTTTCGCCGGGCTCCGGACACGGGCAGAGGAGGAGAGAGGAGAAGGGGGGATAGGCAGTGCCTGGGAAGTACTTTTCCCTCTGATGAACTTCAGAGGAGAATAAATCACTGCCAGGCTGCAGCTGCGGAGCATGTGACGCTGGCAAATTAATGGGCCTTCGGAAAAGCGGCCATCACGTTCCCCTCCGGCCTCTTAAAGGCACCGCCGGCCTTTCCCGGGCTGGGAATGGGGAATTTGGGGGGTCAGGGTGGGCTGGGGAGCCTCGTGGTGCTGTCAGTCCTTGAGGGAGCTGGGGCTGGGTGTGCCCGTGGAGGTGATCTGGTGTGAGGGCCCTGTAGTGCTCTCCATGGTGCACGGCTCCCCGTGGTGAGCTCAGTCCCTGGTGGAGCTCAATCCATGGAACTCAGTCCATGGTGAACTCAGTCCCT
>JAHLSL010000016.1:7102993-7121715 GCA_025920805.1 Petroica traversi
AATCCATGGTGGAACTCAATTAATGGTAGAACTCAGTCCCCGGTGGAACTCAATCCATGGTGGAACTCAATTAATGGTGGAACTCAGTCCCTGGTGGAACTCAGTCCCTGGTGGAACTCAGTCCCTGGTGGGCTCCTGCTCTGCTGCCTGTGGACAAACAGGGCCAAGCTGTTCCTCTGAGTGCTTTTTTCGGGTGCCTGGTGGGTCTTGGTGTAGTGGTGCCTCTGCTCTGCTCTCACCCATCCAGGTTTTGGTGCAAAACTGGAGGATGGAGACACATCCAGGGCACCCAAAACCTTGTGGCTGGAATGTTGGATTTGCAGCAGAAATGGCTGAGCCCCTGCCTGGGACCTTTCTCATGGTGGCATCAAGAGGCCACCACATTCTAGGGCTGGGCATTCCCAGCCACCCCACGAAAACCTTGCAGGCAAACTGAGACCTCCAGCTCACCCAGGGTCCCCAGAGCCACCACCCAAATCCATCACACCCCTTCCTCTTTAAAGCACTGGTGGGAGAGGGGCAGAATCCAGAGCTGCTGGAATGTGGGAGGGGGAGGGAGCTGAGCCACCAGCCCAACAGTTAAAAATTACTAAATACTTCCCTAATATAATTAGGTTTCCATGCAAGCAATTGCCTTAATTGCCAGAGGGATGTGGGGCAGTGCGGGGGGAGCCAGGCTGGGCTGTCCCTGTGCTGCTGCTTTGCTTGGTGTCTCATGTGCTGCTCCAGCTGGAACGAGGGATTTGCCAGGGGAAAATATTCCCAGGGATGCCCCAGTAGCGATTTGGCTGGGCAAAAAATAAATAAAAGTACTTTATGAACACGGTGAGGCTGGAAGCAAGTGGTGGCAAGCAGGACCAGTTCACCTTCCTTGGATGGGTTTGCTGGAAAATGAGCTCAGTGTCTACCAGGACATGCTGCAGTTTAAATTTCTGTTTGTTTTCCAAGTGCTGTTGGAGCAGGGAAAGTTAGGCAGGCAAAAAAAAAAGACCAAAACCGAAGCCCACTCTTTGATTTACGTGGTAAAGGAGATAAGTGGGGATTTAAGGAGAAGGGGATATATAATTGAGACGAACGTGTAACATGAGCACGGATCCAAACAGAGAGATTGTAATCAGAAGTGTGAGGAGAAGCTGGGGTTTATTAATGAAACGTCTCCTCCATTTGTCAGCTGAGGAGGAGCAGCCTTTCCCAGCAGCTGGAGGTGGAGGATGTGGGGATTCTCTCGGTGTTCCCTGCTCAGGGATGAGGCTGCCACCTTCCTGCCCGGCTGGATGGTGCCCAGCCTGGAAGTCCAGGCAGGATTAGAGGAAAAAAGGAAATGTGGATGTTGTTTTCCTGGCTGCAATCTGCCCTAGGAGTCGGGAGCTGGGGGAGCTGCTTGGCGAGGCTGAGAATCACCCGAGGAAGGGCTTGTTGGAGCCTTCCCCAGAGTCCTTCATCTTCATTTCTGTTCTTCCTGATCCCAGTTCCTGGCTGCTCTGCAGTCTCCTGACTGCTGCAATGTCTGGGCACATCTGGGAAGTGCTGCTGACCCCATCCCACAGCCCTGCTGGCTCCCAGAGCTTGGACAAACCCCTCTCTCCCAGCCTGGAGGCTGCTGCAGACACATCTAACCCAGCTTTGGAGGAGCACTGGGATCATCCAAGGTCCTTAGGGTCACATTTGCAGGAGCTGTGTGGCTGGAATTCCCATGGTTGGCCCTTGCTGTGTGCTCTGGGAGTTCTGCTCTGTGGTGTGGGGTCTGTGCCATGTGTCACCAAGTGCCTGTCACTGGGGTGACACTAGGAGAGGTGACACCAGGACAGGTGACACCAGGAGAGGTGACACCAGAGCCTGCTGAGGTGTTTCATGCCCCGCTCACTCCCTTTTATCCCTGCCCAAGTTGCCTCTGGGGCCTCTCCATCCTTTGGGGTTGGAAGAGAACTGGCGGTGCCTGAGGGGTTAACCCGGGGCTGTGCTCAGCTCTGGCAGGGAAACGCTGCCTGTGCATGAAGGGAACATTTTTGTGAGGGGTCCTTCCCCTTCCCAGGCCCTGGCAGTTATCTGTGGGCTGCCAGAACTCCTGGAACGCCGAGCCCCGCTGGACATTGACCCGTCCGTGCCGAGCTCAATTAGCTGAGGCTATCTGATTGGACTTGGCGCAGCCTAATTAGCTTTGGACTCGAACCAGAAACTTAAACCCAAAGGCAGCTTGCAGGCAGCCCATCCCTGGCTGCTGCCTGCCCGAGGGAGGAAGGGAAAAGCTTTCCCAAGGCTCCTCTCCGGCCTGGGAAGGGGGAACAACCCACCCAGCCTGCCTGCCCATCCCTCCGGCCACACAGCTGGAGTTGAGGGGGCTCAACCCTCCCCTCCTGCCCCAAACGTGGCACTGAACCCCAGGAGGTCACATCAAACCAACTTTTTTCTCTTAGAAAAAAGTGTGTGGCTCAGTTTCCAGAGGGAACTTGCTTTTCTGGAGGGGGATCTGACTCTGCTCCTTGCCTTGTCACACACCTTCCTGTGCAGGCACCCAGCTCCTTCTTCCTGCTGGACCTGCAGCTGAGGGGCACAAAGTGGGTGTTTGTCCCTGAGGGAACGGGCTCGCTCCAGAACATTCTCCAGGCGGTGCTGGAGGTGGGGAGGAGGAGCTGAGGTGGCTCTTTGGGACCCCAGGGTCCTTTGCCCGTCTGTGTTCCCAGCCCTGTGACCATTAAAGCAGAGAAATGCTGCTGGGAAGGGACATTCAGGGACCTCCTGAGCAGCTTCCCACCAAGCATGATTCTGGGAGGTAGGCACTTCTCCAAGGAGACTTGGAACACAGCATTCCCATGTTCTTGCCCAGTTCCCAGCAGTGAAACCCTCCGGAGAGGTGGCACATCCCACTTGGATGCTCATGAGATGTCTCCTGACCAGGCAACACCTCAGTGCCCATGCCAGGCTTGCTGGGTCTCAACTGAGAGACAGAAAAAATCCATGTGGCCTTGCCATTCATTCTCCAGCATTCCCTAAGGAAAACCACCACAAGTGATTTTCTGGGAAATGGGTTTTCTGGGAAAGCCATAAGAGGTGTTGGTTTTGCTGGTCAGCGGCGGCGCAGCTTTGGTGCCTTGGGCTGCCAGCTGCACACTGGTGGCGAGCACCAGCCCAGGCCCCGCTGGATCAATTAAAGCCCATTATGCCAAGTGAATGACTGTAATTATCTCAAATCTGGATTAATGTGCACGCACAGCACCGTAATATAATCCGTCTGCCCGGTGCTTTGTGGGCCGCTGTTCCTGGGAGCCAGACGGAGGCAGGGATCTGCAATTCATGGCTGTCTTCTCCTGCCCTCGCCTCCTGCTGCTGGCTCACACCCCAAACGTGGAGCTGGGCCCATCCTGCAGCATCTCTGAAAGCCACGTGGGTTGCTCTCCGTGCTGACCACAGGCAGGAGGTGCTGTCCTGCCAAACCCCAAAATCAGCAGGACAGGGGTGGATGCAGCACATCCTGCGCCTCCAGGATTAATTAACAAGTGAGGAGCACTTTCAGCCCACGGATCTCAAAGCCAGTGGCTGGGAGAGCTGCTGGGCTGCTCTGCTTTCGGTCTTCAGGAATTGGTGAATCCCAGATCAGCTGGAGGGAGAATATGGGAAGCTGAGAGTTGGGACCTCCTGTTTCCCAGAGCACTCAGCATCCTTTAGGCTGCTTTGCAGGGGAATATCCCAGGGCTCAGGGGAGCAGTTGCACAGGAGTGGAGAGCTTGGCTGCAGGTCTGAGCCCCATCTCCTCTCCACATCCCTCCTCCCTGGAGCCCAGCATGGGGATGTCCCCAGGGGTTGGGGACAGTGGTTGGGAAGAGCTGGGGCAGTGGGGCAGCACCTGGTCCTGGCTTTCCAGCGGGCCCAGCTCATTTCCACGTGTGTGGCTCATTCCTGGGATGTCCTGGGGCATCTCCAGCACGAGTGGGAGCTTCTCCTCTTGCTGCTGGAATGAGCTTGAAGCTTCTGAGCTCCCCGCATGTCTCGCTGGATCCTGCTCGGATTTTCATAGCTCAGAGCCCAGCACCCCCTCAAGGGCAATTAGATCACTTCCAATTTGCCCGTAAGCCCATAAAACTGCAATTGAATGTAATTAAAAGGCCATAATGAGCTCCAGCAACCTGCGGGACCACTGTGCTTCAGCTCTCCCCGTGCTCTTTTCGGGGAGTGGGATGGAGCCAGGGAGGCTGCGAAGGTCACAGGTGGCAGGGAGGATGAGAAGCTCCCAGCAGAGCTTTGGGAAGTGCCACCATCACCACGTCCCCACACTGGAGATGCCCATCAGGGAAGGCTGAAAGGGCACCTGGGAGCAGCCCCGTTTTTACGGAGCAGGGGGAGCTTCTTCCTCCCTGCTCGCAGCTTTTCCTGCTGGTTTGGCTTCACTGATGCTGTTTGGGAGCTGGAAATGGGCCAGCAGATCCAGGCCCCTCTCGGCATGGCCCAGGCTGTGTTTGGGGAAGGTTGGTGGCAGAGGACAATTACAGCAATGGTGTTTGAGCCCTTATCCCTTGGCAGTGGGATCCCCCAAACCTCCCTTTTAGGGTGCACGATGACACCCAAAAAGATGAGGAGATTCCACCCCAAGCAGGCTTTGCCTGGGAAATCCCAACTGTGCCAGGTTTGGGGCAGAGAGCCAGGCTGGGGGAGCATCAACCCCGTGTCCCACACCCCGAAAGCGCCGGGAGGGGCCAGCCCTGCTCTGAGCTGACAGAGCTGCCACGTCGAGCCCTTCATGAGCCCCGGAGCCCTGGCAGCAGCACTACACTGCCCCTATTATGGGCTGGCCCTGCCGCAGGTTCCCAGCCAGTAAATTAGGGGCACTCGCTGCTCCGCTGACAGCAGAACAGAGAGCATTGTGAGAGCGGGGCCAGCGCCGGCCCTTGAGGGATGAAATAGGAGCCTGTAATTTCTCAGCACTGTTGTGACATCTTTGCACAAGCGTGTGATTGAGTCACATTTGCTTTATCAGCAGAATCCTTGTTTGCCTGGGTGCACCCTCCCCCCTCCACCCAGCGCTGCCAGGGTGGGGGAGAGCTGCCCGCTCCCCTCCCCCTGGGCTTCCCTGCTCTCCTCGCTCTTCCCTTGTGCCCTGCTCCTCACCCTGCCTGCTTTTTCCTTCTCTGCCTGCTTGGGATGCGGCTGGGGGTCCTCCATGCGGTGGGGAGGTGTTTTGGGATGGGGAGATGCTTTGGGATGGGGTCCCTGCAAGGCAGGAAGCCGGGAGTGCAGAGGAAGAGGCGTTTCCTCCGGTGAAAGAGCAGCTGGTGGGGACAGAGCTTCTGGAAAATTCCCCTTCTCGGTCCTTCCCCCTCGGAGATGGGGTAGCCCCTGCAGGCTTCCAGCTCTGCCACCGCTCCAGGAGCAGGGTGTGATTTTAGCAGGTTCTTGAGAGGGTGGGATAGGGTTTTTAAGTGAAAAAAAAAATCCCAAATAAGCCCCTGTGCTGGTGCTGAGCACTCTTGGTCAGCCCTGGTGTGGGGTCTGTGTGTCCCCTCCTCCCTGGCAGCTCTGAAGCACCAGGAACAGCTGTCCCAGTTTTGGTGGGGCTTCTCCAGACCCCATGGTATCCAGGGTCCAGCAGGTGATGGGGTGAGTTAGGGGTGAGTGTCTCCCAAAAACACCCTGTGGTGCTTTCAGCTGAATTGCTGAAAATCCCAAAAAAGTGGGATTTTGTCCAGAAAAACCCAGAGGAGAAAATAAAACAGGATGGAGAGGGAGAGCAGGTGCTGGAGCTGCAGGGACAGAGGTGACCCAGCTGTGGGACGGGGATGCTGCTGCGAGGTTTGGGGTGGCTCCCGCTTTGGGGAGCCCCCATGGCTCAGCCCTGGGATGCTTTTACTCTTCCCCTTCACTTTGTGGGAAGAGAGCAGAGGTTCCCTGAGGGGAGCAGCAGGAATTCTGCCTGGGAAGGGGGAGTGCAGCGGGAATGCTGCTCCTGGCTGCTCCAGGGCCCGTGTCAGGTGCTGGCAGGAGGCAGCACCCATGGCTGGCAGCACGCACAGGGATGCTGTGGGGTTCCTCCAGCCACAGAAAACCCCTGTTGCTGCCCTGAAACCCCAAAAAGCGGCTCTGCTGCTGGCTGGGTTTGGTGGAGGTGCCGAGCAATGCTGCGGTGACAGCGTGGAGCCAGAGGTGAGATCTGTGGCTTTGAGGTTTTAGTTTGGTCAGAGTGAAACCTGCTGGGAGGAGGAACCCACCGAGGGCGGATTGCAGCTGAAACTTGAGTTTCTCACTGTCCTCGAGCTGCTTGAACCGCCAGGGCTTCACCTGGGGAAGGTTCTGAGCGTGGCTGGGGAAAGGCTCCCAAATCTCAGAGCAGGTTCCCGAAGAGAAGCTGCACGTGGTGGTTTTGAAATGCCTGCAAAATCACAGATCTGTGTGTGCTGCCCCATGTGCAGGGTTTGGGGGGAGTCTCAGAGGGTTGCTCTTGGGTTTGTCTTTGTACTGGAGTCCAGAAATGGGAAAAGAAAAAACAATTCCAGTTATTTTTTGGCGAAATCAGAACTACTCAACACTCTTGTCCATGCTGCATTCCCGTGTTCCTGCATCCCTTTGCCTATAGCTGTGGGAGAGATCCTCAGAAGGGATTTCTGGATAAAATACAGCTGCATTTTCTGACCCCTTGGGGTGCCCATTCCCAGGGATTCCCTGTGTGCTCAGAACCCAGGAGGTTTAAAAGGATCCTGACTGGGAAACGTGCTGCAAATGCAGCTGAATGTGCTTGGATTTGCCACAGAATGCTGCTTATTTCTTGGATCCACAGGTGAATTTTTGGGGTAACAGCCACACTGCACACTCAGGTCACCCCCCAAGTGTTCCCAAGGCAGGCACTGCTGGATCCGTGGCAGCAGCCACTGTTGGAAGGGGAGGAGGCAGCTCTTGCTCCATCCTCCCCCCAGCTCTCAGCTGTGCTGCTGTAAATTGAGAGCAAACTTACTCAAGATTGTAGGCCAGGGGCTATTTAAATTCATCCCCGAGTTTGTGATCAGGACAAAAGTGAGGACCTGACCTCTTGTGGTCACAGCATTACCATGGCAATTTCCACACGAAAACCACGGGCAAACCCTCATGTCCTGCCCTGATCCTGCCCTTCTCCTGCTGTTTGCCACTCGTCCCCTGCTTTGCTGGGGGCAAGGTGAGAGCAAGGGAAAGAGAAAGCTCCATCGTTTGAGGTTCTTTGTGTGTTCAGCACGTGAGGTTCCTCTCTTGAGGAGTGAAAGCAAAAGGACGCTGATTTTCACTGCCGAGTTCATTTTGGTGCAGAGTCACCAAAAAAAGGAACGTGGGGTGCTGCCTTTACCTGATCCACCTGCATTTGGGGGTGAGGGTTTGGAACCTGGGCAGCACCAGGTGATGCTGGAGAGCAGAGGAGGAAGAAGAAGAGGAGGAGGAGGATGTTTGCAGAATCCTGATCTTTGCTGCTGGTCCTGCTGCCCTGGCCCCTGCAAAGCCCCAGCGCCAAGGGCTGACTTAAGGAAGGGAGTGGCAACCCAAATTTAGAATTTCCTGCTGTTTAATACCCAGAGTTATTTGCTTTCTGGTTAAGGAGGAAGAAGTGCTGAGGGAAATAAAGAAAAGCGGAAGCCAGGGGTTGTGAGTGACTTTCCAAATCTCAGCTGGTGTCAGGGACGGGCTCTTGGTTGGTCCTGGGGTGCTGCAAACCCCTGGGATCCCCATGGATTGGCTGTGGGTTTTATCCCAGGTGTGCAGAAAAACACAGCTCAGGGAATCTGTTTGTGCCTTGGAATGATTTTTTTTTGTTTTTAACTTCCCCTCTCTCAGATCCCACTGTGGAGCCACCGAGCTGCTGAGTAAACTCCCAGGATATGCCAGAAAAGGTTTTCCAGCAGAGCTGGGTCACTGTAGTTTTACTGGCAAAGCCTCTTAGGCATAAATGAAGATTATTCTGGCGAAAGCTTATGCTGGTACACTTTATTCCAGTACAAATGAGCCATCCTGGGGGAAAAAAAAAAAAAAAGGTGCCTCTGCACTGGTGGGATTGTTTCTGCTCTGGGACATTTTGTGGTGTAGAAATGTTAAAATCACAGCCCTTGGTGATAGTGCTGGGTCAGCAAAAGCTGTTCAGCTGCTGCAGACGTGCCCTGGCCAGGCAGCAGCACTTGGAGTGACACCGGGTGACAAAATGCCACAGGGAAGGGTGGCGAGGGCTGGTGGCATTCCTGGTGTCCTGGAGGCTCTGAGCTGCCCATCTGGGATGCATCCAGCCCTGGATGGGGGCTGGTCCAAGCTGGGAGGTTGTGCTGAATGCCCAGGGGATGGAAAACAGCAGTGAAGCTGAGCTGCCCGGGGGGGTTGGGTACAAGTGTTTGGTGGAGAGTTTCTTTTCCCTTATTGAAAAATATCGATAATATTTTTGTTCTAATTGTTATTATGATGGTGGTAAGGCTGAAAGAGTTCAGTCTGAGGGAAGGGTGATCCAGCAGCTGAGATGCTACCCTGGATTTTGGAATTTCCAGGATCTGTTCCCAGCTTGGGCTCCAGTTTGCTGTGTGACTTTGGTGAAGGTGACATCAGGCTGTGCCCTTCTTGTGCCATCAGTGTCTGGTTTTTGGGGCTGCTGCTGCTAAAAACCTTGGTGAGGTGGGAATCCATCCCGAAGAGATCTGGGAGAGGATCTGTTGAGGGAAAGGACCGGGATGAAACACAGAACTCAGGCTCTCCTGCTGGCTCTGGACGATTCCTGGTGTGGGAACACTGCCAGGGCTCCTTGCAGCCATCCCTGCACATGGATCATGTGGCCCTGCCCCAAATGTCATATTCCTTGGGAAAAAAATTCCCATCCCAGCTCTGTGGCTGGCGGGCTCGTCGTTTGGAGGGAGGAAAAGGCCTTCACTGCAAATTCTTCAGCTGCTGGCGAGCTCTGGTTTCTGATCTCCCAACTGCCATGGGGCATCTTCGGGGATAGACAGAGGTCGTTGTGCTGAAACAAAGGACACACACAGAAAATAGCTGCAGTTGATGGGTGTGACAGAGGGGAAATGCTTTCAGGACTTTTTTTTTTTTTCCTATTTTTTTTTTAATTTAGAAACAGGCACGGAGTTTATTTTGGTCAAGAGAGAGTCACACACAGAGCAGCTTTAAATGGCAGAACTCCTCGAGGAGAAGGAACAGTCTCACAGTGCTTGAGCTGGAAATGCCTTTGGGGGAAATGCCTCCTCTGTTTGCTGCAGTCCAATGGTGCTCATCAGTTTGGGAATTTATTTGTTTCTGTTAAGGATATTTCCTCAATCAAGGCTTTTTTCCTTTTTAGATTTGGGGTTTTTTTTGTGGCATTCTTTTCGCAGCCAAGGCCCTTTAGGATATTTGTGATGGGGAAGAGGGCAGGCTGTTCATATCCCATTCCTGATGCCCATCTCTCCACTCTCTCGAGTTTTATTTCCCCCAACTCCTCTTCCCTCGAGCCAGGGACTGGCAGCATCTGGGCTGAGTTGCCTCAAGTGGACTCCTGATTTTGCTGAGTTTAAAAAACCATAATTTGCTTGCTGGCTGTAAATGTTTCCCAGTGCTGCCGCTCTCCCAGCAGGGATTTAGAGCAGGGAGGGTTTGGATGAGGAGTGGAAACCTCCCAGTGCCCAAGAAGTTGTTTTGAGTCCTGATGCTCTGCAAAAGCCCTGTTCAGGTTCAGATTTCTGTATGTAACCGAGGGGTTTGGGTGTGAACACCTCAAATGTGGCTGTGCCTGCCCCCATCTCCCCGTTCCACTCACGATTATCCCTCTCCTCCCCTTTTTGTCGTTTCCTGGGTTATTCCCTCCCAGTTCCTTGCTGGGAGCTGGGGATTGCGTTAATGTGGGCACAGGGTGGGTGAGGGGAGCTGATGTGGGGTGTGCAGGGAGCTCTGGAGCTGCCCAGGAATTGGGATTTCGGGAGAGGTGCCGGCCCCGCACGTGCTTTGCTTTCTGAAGTGCTGGGGTAGGCGTGGGCCAGTGGCCCTCCTGTGACCTCTCCTGCCTTAAATATCCCGGATCTTTTCAAAGGAAGGACTGTGCTCTGCGGCCTTCCCTTTGCACAGCTCAGAGACCTGTTTTCCCAGGATCTGCTGCATCCTTGGAAGGTGTCCCTCCATCACCTCCTGGGACTTTGTGTGGTCCTGCTCCAGAACGAGCTCTTGGAAGGCACTGGGGGCTCTCCTGGCCCTTTAAAGCCTCCAAAACCAGAGCTGGGAAGCACTGACCCCCAGGAGCGGCCCTGGAATCCTGCAGGAATTTCCTGGGGTTCCTGCTGTGCCTCCCTCACGTCACTCAGCCACGGGTGACGTGGTGGCCGCGCTGAGTTTGTGTCAACATCCTGTGAGAGCCCGGCCAGGCCAGGCCCCAGGGACGGGTGCTGCCCTCGGCCACGGCCCAGGGGTGCCCGGGGGTGCTGGGGTCAGAGGTGGGGTCTGGGGGATTCTAGGAGCAGTGGTGGGGTGCAGTGGGGTTGTGGGTGCAGTGATGGGATTTGGTGGCAGCAGTGGGGTTGTGGATGCAGTGATGGGGCTCTGGATGCAGTGAGGGGATTGTGGGGGCAGCAGTGGGGTTCTGGAGGCAGTGATGAGTTCCTGGTTGCAGCAGTGGGTTTCTAGTTGCATAAATGAGACTCTGGATGCAGCAATGGGGTTCTGGTTGCATAAATGAGACTCTGGGTGCAATGATGGGATTCTGGATGCAGTGATGGGACTCTGGATGCAACAGTGGGGTTCTGGAAGCAGCAGTGGGGTTCTGGGGGCACTGATGGGACTCTGGATGCACTGATGGGGTTCTGGGGGCACTGATGGGACTCTGGAGGCTGCAGTGGGGTTCTGGTTGCATAAATGAGACTCTGGATGCCGTGATGGGATTCTGGATGCAGCAATGGGGTTTGGGAAGCAGCAGTGGGGTTCTGGGGGCACTGATGGGACTCTGGAGCTGCAGTGGGGTTCTGGGGTTCCACAACTCTGCGAGAGCAGCATCGCTGCCTTGCTGAACCTTCTCTTCCTCCTGCTGGGGTTTCCCCACCAGCACTGGGGATCTCCAGGGGAGTTTGCTGTGGCTGGACTGCTGTGGGCTCGGTGTTTCCCTCTGGGTGACATTCATGCGCTAATTGCTCCAAAATCCTGGGGACACAGCTGATCCTGAGGGATGCAGGAGACTGAAGGCAGAATTTTCCAGACTTCAGTTCACTTTGGGGTCTGCAGACCAGGTGGTTGTGCTGGTGCTTCCCCCTCTCTGGATCCCTGCTGTGACCTGGGGGTCTGGGTGGGTTTTGGGGTGAGCCCTGCCCGTGCTGCCCCCAAATCCCCACCGCCTTCCTCCCGCCCCTCCCCGGGGGCCAGAGCCAGCCCCTTCCTTGCTGGGATTGTTTTGCAAGCAGCGTGACAGGATGAGGAGGAAATGTGCCAGGAATGGCTCCATGTCTCCTCTTGGGAGAATCGGAGTCTATTTATAAGCCCCCCCTTCCCGCCCCCCTGCTCTGCTCCCCAGGGACAGACAGACACAGCCTGTCCTGCTGCTGCAGGAGTGTTCCAGAATCACCGAGTCATTCAGCTTGGAGAAACACTCCAAAATCCTCAAAACCAGCCTCTGAACATGCAGTGTTCCCTGTGGGTGGTCACACACCCCACGTGTGTGATGGACACAGTGTGATGGACACACACCCCTGTGTGTGATGGACACACACCCCATGAGTGTGATGGTCACACATCCCTGTGTGTGATGGACACACTGTGATGGACACACACCCCATTGTGTGATGGACACACACCCCTGTGTGTGATGGACACTCTGTGATGGACACAACCCCTGTGTGTGATGGACACACTGGGAGGGACACAACCCCTGTGTGGGATGGACACTCTGTGATGGTCACACACCCCACGAGTGTGATGGACACACACCCCTGTGTGTGATGGACACTCTGTGATGGACACAACCCCTGTGTGTGATGGACACACTTGAGCCACCTCCACAGCCCGTGGGTGCTGCTCTCCCCGTTCCCCACGCACGGCCTGGCCCGGTGATAAATCCAAATTATCCCGTGGCGTGGAGGGGATCAGCTGGAGCAGCGATGCTGAGCCCTGGCAGGGCTTTAGAGCTGTGTCAGGGAGGTGCAGGAGAGCACTGATGCCTGGCTTGAGGTGGAAATGCTCTTAACGAGGTGGAAATGCTCTCAGCATGTGCCTTAATGCCTGCCTGCACTCTCCAGACAAAGGCGGCTTGGAAAGCTGGAGCTGCACTGGGAATTTTGGGGTTGGAGCAGGGGGCTGCATCTCAGGTCTCTCTGTCCCACACGGGCGACTCAACCCCTTTCCTCTCCTCCTTCTCTTGCAGATTTCTCCAACCAAGTGAATTCCACGTCCCTGAACTCCCCCACGAGCCGGGGGCCCATGGCCACCCCGTCCCTGCACCCGTCCATCGGACCGGGCATCGGCTCCTCGCTGGGCTCGCCGGGCCAGCTGCACTCGCCCATCAGCACCCTCAGCTCGCCCATCAATGGCATGGGCCCCCCCTTCTCCGTCATCAGCTCCCCCATGGGCCCCCACTCGATGTCCGTCCCCTCCACGCCCAGCCTGGGATTCGGCACCAGCAGCCCACAGGTAAGGGGACACTGCTGGGGGACACTGCTGGGGGACACTGCTGGGGGACACTGCTCGGGGACACTGCTGGGGGACACTGCTGGGGGGCTCTTTGGGCAGGGAGGAGTCACCTCTGGGGGTTCCTCATCCAGGCAGGCACCAAGGGGAGGTGAAAAGCAGAAGCTCAAGGGGGAAGCTCAGCTGGAGGTGTCCTGTTCCTCTGAGTGGGCTACGAGGGACCAGCATAGCTGGAATGTGGCTGTCCTTCATCTGTTGTCCCCAGGGTTGGGGGAAGGGGAGTAGTGGCCATCCCTGGGTCACCTGGGGCTGGTGTAGCTCTGGCAGGAGCCAGGACCACTCCAGGGCTGTCTGGGATTCTTGTCCTGCAGGGCCAGCCCATGGTCCCCATAGAATCATGGAATTGTTGTGGTTGGAAAAGCCCTCCAGGATCATCCAAGTTCACCACAATCCCAATGTCCCCAGGTGCCACATCCACACCCCTTTAACACTTCCAGGGATGCTGATTCCACCACTTCCCTGCTCCAGTGCCTGACAACTCTTTCAGTGAAGAAATTCTCCCTGACAGCCAATCTCAACCTCAGCTGGCACAACTCGGGGCCATTCCCCCTTGTCCTGTCACTCGTACAAACCAGGGGTCCCCTGCCCACTGCCCCTTTCTCCCCACAGGGCAAGGCCTGGCCTTCAGTGGCTGCAGATTATGTAAAAACCCCTCCAAGCAGGGCGAGATAAGCTCAGTTTAAAAATAGCCAGGTCGGGGTGCTGGCCAGCCCCTGCCACCTGTTGCTGGCTGCTCGCACGGGATATGTTTAGTAAAAGGGCAGATTAAGGAATTGGCCACCACCTGCTACTCGCTGCGGGTTTATTTATTCCAGGCCCTCTTTGGGAGTCAAGCACCTGCCAGCACCTTTATTTTTAAATATTGGCCTGATTTATTCCCAGAGATAACGGGGCTTTTTACTTACTACGGGGCTGTGCTGGCTGCCATCCCTGGGGACCCGCAGCAGCTTCCCCAGGACCCAGCATCCCTGTGCTGGGCAGAGAGGAGTAGGATTTGCCTTTGGATGAGCTTCTCCCATGCGGGATTCAGGCTGTGACCCCCTCAGATGTTCAGGGACCTGCACCCTGCTCCCCAGTGTGGGACACCAGCGGGGTGGACACGTCCCCTCCCAGGGCTGAGGGAAGAGGAACTGAAACTGTGCCTGGGAACGGGCAGCCAGGGTGAAATCAGCAGCCCCAGCGCCAGGATGGTGGGGAAGGAGTGGGAAGGGGGATGTGAGGCAACCTTGGGGAGCCACAAGCCGGGGGGACAGCGGGGAAGGGGCGATCGTAAGGTGCAGTTGGGGAGCAGCGAGCGGGGAACCGAAACGAAGCAGAGCTCCAGGGCAGAAGGGGAACTGAGAGTGTGGTGGGATGGTGCTGGGAGAGAGCTGGCTCCAGCCTTGGTGGCTCCAGCCCTGGTGGCTCCAGCCCTTGTGAGTCCAGCCCTTGGTGGCTCCAGCCCTTGTGAGTCCAGCCCTTGGTGGCTGCAGCCTTGTTGGCTCCAGCTCTGGTGGCTTCAGCCCTGGTGGTTCCAACCATCGGTGACTCCTCAATGACTTCAGCCCTGGTTGCTCCAGCCCTCAGTGACTCCAGTCCTGGTGGCTCCAACCCAGGTGGCTTCAGCCTGTGTGGCTCCAGCCCTCAGTGGGTTCAGCCCTGGTGGCTCCAGCCCTGGTGGCTCCAGCCCTTGTCTCCCACCCTCGGAGCACCCGTCCTTGGTTCAGGGACTTATCTTAAGTGCTTTTCCTCCAGGTGACACTTCGGAGGGCTTCATCCTAATGGCTCCTGCCATCTGTTCCCTGTCTGGCCACATTAGGCCCCTGTCCCCATCCCTGCAGCGGGCAGAGGCGCCTACCTGGCCGGCAGAGTGCGGGGGGAGGATGGAGGATGAGGAGGATGAGGAGGGGGCGGCGAGGCCGATGCTCCGCGGGCAGCAGAGCCCCCCTGGCCGGCCGGCAGAGCGCCGGGGTAATGAGGCGTGTGGCCCCCGTCGCCGGGCAGGGCTGGCACTGATGGAAGGTGGTTTGCATCAGATGGCAGATGCCACTTGCCATCAGGCCACGCCTCGTCGCCTCCGGAGAGGCAGCAGAGCAGAAGGGCACGCGCTGTGCGAGGTCCCCAGGGTGGGTCCCCTCCACTCAGCTTCCAGGGTAGGAAGGAGCTGCCGGGCTCCCAAAAAAAACGGGGGTCTCTGCCGAGGGGAGGACCCTGCAGCCCTTGGTGGTAGTGCTGGAAGATGCTCCCAGCTCCTTGGGAGGTTCCCGGGATCTTGCAGGGTTTGCAGACACAGCCTCCAAAATCAGGGAATGTCACAGGGATCCTGCCACGGGATCCCTGGGAAAGGTGCTGAGCTGGCCCCGGGATGAGGGGTGCGAGCAGAGTCCCAGCCATTCCAGGGACTAGACCCAGCAGCTCGAGAATTTAACACATCACTTAAACCCTCTCAGCTAAAAATGATGGGAGAACGGGGGGGAAGCGCAGGATTTTCAGCAGGAGCTGCGAGGGAAGGGCTTCCCGTGCAGTTTGCCGTGCGGAGCAGCCCCAGGCAGCGCTGGCAGCAGCCCGGGGTGCCCCGGGGGCGAGTGGGCAGAGATCAGACTGGGATTAGGCTTTTCCAGAGCCGCCGTCTGCCTTTGCACAATGCTCTTTGTAAGGGTGCCCGCGGCAGCGGGGAAGGGCTGGGCTGGGGTGTTTTTTTGGGGTGGGAGGAGGAGGAATAAAGCTCAGCTTGCCAGAAGGGCCAGGATTTGGTTCGGGGTGTGATGAGCTGGAGAGGGAAGGAAGGGAAGGAGCCCGGAGGTGTCACTGGGGAAGCAGAGCCCTGGTTCCTCCCGTGTCTGGGCTCTCTTGCTGAGCTGGAGCCGGGCTGTCCAGAGCAGAAGTGCTGTGCCAAGTCCAGCGGCTGCTGTCCCCTCCTCTGTCCCCTCCCTGCACGTGCTCCTGGAGGGGAAGGGCCACGGCAGGCGCCAGGGTGGTGTGGGAACCCCAGGGTGCCTCTGCTGAGGTTTGGGGCCAGTTCTGGGAGAGGAACCGATGACTTTCCCCTCCCCAGCCCGGGGCTGATTCAGCTCTGAGCAGCTGGTGCTCCATGTGGGACTCTCACATGGATCTGGCTCTGCCCATCGTCCCCCCAGTGCTCTCAGGGGGGCTCTGGGCTGCTGGGGCTGGGGAAGTGGTGCTGAAAGGCTTTGTCTCCATCAGGCAGCGTGGCCTCTGGCCTGGCTCCCACAGCCAGAGTGACACGAGCCACCACCAGCAGCTGCACCTGGGAGCTGGCTCCACTTCCCAGAAACTGCTCCTGGAGGAATTCCTGGGGCAGGTCACCCTGACTTGGCAACCCCTGCTCCCAGCGGAGCACGGAGGTCATGTGGGACTCCAAAAGAGATGCTCCTGCCTGGGGAGCTGCTCCTCCCTCCCCTCTCTGCTGTGTCAAACAGCAGCCAAAGCCAGCAGCGCATCCCTGGGTGGCACCAGGTCCCAGCTGCCTTTGGTTCATCAGCTGGCACAGGCAGAGGGAGGCAGATCCAGCCCATTTCTCCAGAGTGGCTTTACCTGGCTCTGGTGTGTGGCTGTCAGTCATCTGCCTGCCAGATATTCCCCACCAGCCCAGAGATTTAAAAGGCAGCTGTGCTGCTCTGATTGACAGATCACAAGCCCTGGGACTTCCCTGAATTAATTTGTGACAGGAGCAATCGCTGAGATCTCTGTTCAGGTAGAGAAAGGAACAAACCGAGGCAGCCTGGGCTTGGAGCTTGGCAGGGATGGCGGCTCTGTGACAATCCCTGCAGGCTGATCCCCTTGGGGACACCCACAGTGATCCCAGCTGGCTCTGCCTCCTGAGCTGACCAAATCCAGGTGCCTCATCCACCTCCAGACCCTCCTGGATGGGGTGAGGTGTCCCCTCACCTCCTACAGCTCTGTGCCTCAGTTTCCCTTTGCACACAGGGGTGTCACAGCCCAGTGAGGGTTCAGCCCAGGAGCCCTTCACTCCACACCAGTTCAAGCACTGGCTCCACTCAGTTCTCTGCTCGTTGGGGGCCAAGGGAAGCAAGGAGAAGCATTTGGAAGTGGCAGGGACGTGTCCCACCCATGGCAGCTCTGGAATGCAGGCCCTGCTGCATCTGGGATGTGTTTATTTGCCATGGAGCTTTCCTTTGCAGAGATAATGCTAAAAGGATATCTGCAAATTGCAGAGCTAAACAAGGGTGTCCTGGCCTTCATCATCCATGCAAGGGCTCGCTCCCAGGCAGCAGCTCTCCCACGAGCCACCCCTGCACATCTTCCTCCCTGTGCCCCTGCTGATGTGGAGCTGGGGTGGCTGCTGACCCCTGGCTGTGCTGAGGCGGTGCAGGAGGAATTTGCTTTCCAGTTAAATCATGGAAAAACATCCTTCTGGCATGGGCAGGGTCGGCCCTGCGTGGTGCTCGGGGGACTGGCCTTGTCCTGTCCTTTCTGTCACCTTGTGCCAGCTCAGAGCCACCCCAGCTCCTGTGCCAGGGCAGACGAGTGCTTGTGCCTTTGGGCTCTGAGCTTCTGTGCCCAAATCCTCTTGGTTCAGCAGTGCTGGTCCCTGCTGGAGCTTGTCCCCTGCGTGTCCCTCCTGTCCCATGTCTGAGTGACACAGCCCTGTGTCCCCATGTCCCCAGTCCCAGCTGAGCCCTGTGTTGTCCCTCCACAGCTCAACTCGCCCATGAACTCCGTCACCAGCACAGAAGACATCAAGCCACCCCTGGGGCTCAATGGAGTCCTCAAAGTGCCAGCACATCCCTCAGGAACGATGGCCTCCTTCACCAAGCACATATGTGCCATCTGCGGGGACAGATCTTCAGGTGAGGCTGGCCCTGCCCCAGGAGGGGCTCAGGGTGGCAGGTTTGGGATGAGGGTGGCCTGGCAGGGGGTTGGCGGGAGCTCCCCTTTGGGACAGGAGCTGCCTGTGCCTCACAGGAGGGGATGGAGGGTCCTGCTCTGCCTGAGCCAGGTCCCTGTCTAGCACTGGAGTTAAATCCTCACCCTGCTGGCAGAAAAGCATCAGGGGGTGCCTCCCTCTCCCCATCCTTTGATCCTGGTGCTGTCACTCAGTGCCACATCAAAAGATGCTCTTGACACTGCGTTTCTCCACTCCTGGGAGATAAAGATGTGTTAATTCCCTTTATTCTCCTGCTTTTCCAAAAGCCTCCTGCTCCAGAAGAGCTCTGGTTGCCTGGTTTGTGAGTCCTTCGGGGCCCCTCCTGTGTTCCAGGTGGAAGTGCAGGGTGGGAACAGAGCAGTCTGGGCTGTGTGGGGGATTCAGAGAGCTCTAGAGGTGCAGAGGGACACCCTGCTCACTGCCCCACATCTTCTGGACGTCCCAGAAATGGCCTTTCCATGGCAGTAAGGCAGGGTGTGACCCACGGATGGCATCCTGATCTGTGGAGCTCCAAGAAACCTCTGCTTCCCCCTAACGCAGCCGGGACGGACCCTGGGAAGATCTGTCGGCAAATAATGGATCTGGGGCTGCTTTCAAACCCAAATTTTATCCTCCCCACAGGTAAACATTACGGGGTTTACAGCTGCGAGGGCTGCAAGGGCTTCTTCAAGCGCACGGTGCGGAAGGACCTGACCTACACGTGCCGGGACAACAAGGACTGCCTGATCGACAAGCGCCAGCGCAACCGCTGCCAGTACTGCCGCTACCAGAAGTGTCTGGCCATGGGCATGAAGAGAGAAGGTAGGTCCTGGCCTGGCCAGAGCACCCATGGGTGTTGCCAGGGGTGTTTTCTTCCTAGGAGGAAGCGTGGTGGGCACCAGAGGCGGTGTCTGCACCCTGGGGATGAAAATCGTGTTGGTATTTTGATTTTGCGCCACAACCGGAGCGTTTGTGGGCTTCGGAATCTCTTGTGGGCTCCAGAGCCTCTTGTGGGCTCCAGAATCTCTTGTGGGCTTTAGAGGTGTGAGCTCCAGAATCTCCTGTGGGCTCTGGAATCTCTTGTGGGCTCTGGAATCTCTTGTTGGCTCCAGAATCTCTGTGGCCTCCAGAATATCTTGTGAGTTTTGGAATCTCGTGTGGGCCCCAGAGCCTCTTGTGGGCTCCAGAATCTCTTGTGGGCTCCAGAATCTCTTGTGGGCTCCAG
>JAHLSL010000016.1:7127895-7148320 GCA_025920805.1 Petroica traversi
ATAATAATAATAATAATAATAATAATAATAATAATAATAATAATAATGTTATTAGCATCTAATAAGTGTTTTTCATCTCTGAGCTGCTCAGGCATAACTCAGCAGCGTGTGACAGGCTGCTGGTGAGGTCCTTCCCACCCCACAGGGTTTGGGACAGGTCTCTCCTGTCTGTTTGGGGCTTGCCCCGAGCCCAAGGCAGGACTGAGGTTTGCATGGAGCTGCTGTCCCACGGGAGCTGGAGAGGGGCAGGACATGGCCCGCAGGGAAATTCACCCTGCCAGCCTCAGAGGTGGCTGAACTCCGGATTTCTGCTTCAAACTCAACTTGTTCCTCTTTTCCTTAGGATTCCCTGATTGTATCTCCCCACCCACCTCTTTGGAGCAGCCAGATCCCTTCCTTTGACTGGAGGTGTTGCTTCCTTTGGGTGCTTTTCATCCTTCATCTTTAACCTTTTATTTCCAGGACCTGTCCCTCTGCAGAGAAGGGGTTTTCCCAGCAGGATCCCTGCCCAACAGGATCATCCCCATTTCTCCTGGGGGAGCACACACAGAGCTGAGCTCCCAGCCTGCTCCGTGCCTTCCCCAAACCCCACATTCCCTGGGCCATCCCCGTCTGACCTCACTGACAGGGACAAACCCCAGAGAAAGGAGTGATCCTGCAGGGTGTTTGGGGTTAACTGGCCACACCAACAGGGACAAACCCCAGAGAAAGGGGGTGATCCTGCAGGGTGTTTGGGGTTAACTGGCCACACCAACAGGGACAAACCCCAGAGAAAGGGGGTGATCCTGCAGGGTGTTTGGGGTTAACTGGCCACACTCACAGGTACAAACCCCAGAGAAGGGGGTGATCCTGCAGGGTGTTTGGGGTTAACTGGCCACCTTTATAGGGACAAACCCCAGAGAAAGGGGTGATCCTGCAGGGTGTTTGGGGTTAACTGGCCACACTCACAGGTACAAACCCCAGAGAAGGGGGTGATCCTGCAGGGTGTTTGAGGTTAACTGGCCACACTCAGAGGGACAAACCCCAAGAAGGGGGTGATCCTGCAGGGAGTTTTGGAGTTTCCTGGCCACCTGAGCAGGCCGGGGGTGGCACTGGTGCTGACCCTGTCCCCTGTGTGTGTCCCTGCAGCCGTGCAGGAGGAGAGGCAGCGGGGCAAGGACCGCAATGAGAACGAGGTGGAGTCCACGAGCAGCGCCAACGAGGACATGCCCGTGGAGAAGATCCTGGAAGCTGAACTCGCCGTGGAGCCAAAGACAGAGACGTACATCGAGGCAAACATGGGCCTGACACCCAGCTCGGTGAGACTCCTCTGCCCCTGCCCCAGCTGGGACAGCAGGAGTGACCCTGAGGACAGCTGGGGCACAGAGGGACTGTCCTGTGTGGGAAAAGTCTAGCTCAGAAATTCTGGGCTGTGCTGTAGGCTCAGCTCAGCCCCAGGAAAGCAGAGCCAGCAGCCTTTGGTGTCCCACAGCCACGGGGAAGGAAGAGATGCTGTAAGGATCAGAAGGGCTCGCAGAGAAGGGTTTATTGTAATTAACAATAAATTAACTCAGTGCTAAAAGGCAGTGAGACACTCAGTGCTCTGAAGAGCTTAGAGTCCACTTGAGGCAATGAACAGACCTGTGTGGCTGAAGGGCAGGGAGATAAGAGCTGGAGAATGAGGGTGTGACTTCTCAGGTGCAGAATTATGCAGCTGCTTGGCTCTGAGGAGAGAAAAGCTGGAGGAATTTGCCTACAAGTTGGCTTTCAAGTTAGAAACTCGCATTAGAGCTGGGCCTGCTTGGGGCACCTGGGCTGTGCCAGGATGCTGTGTGAACAAGAGAGGGTTGACAGGGACGTGGGACAGGAGCAGCCTGGGCTGGTGGAAGGTGTCCCTGCCCGTGGCAGGGGGTTGGAGTGAGATGTTCCTGAGGTCCCTTCCAACCCAAACCAGTCTGGGGTTCTATGGAGAGTGAGGGAAAGTGTTTTGGGCCCTTTCCTGGGAGATTCCCTTATCGACAGGGAGAAATCTCCATGCAAAGCAGAGACCTCCTAACGTGAGAGCCAAACCCTCCTCTGAAATCCCATTTCTAGGACAGACCCTGTAGGATGCAGTTCCCACTCCTCAGCACCCCTTTTTCCTGTGAAATCGGTGGGAATAGAGGAGTTCATCAGAAAAACAACAACTGAGTTGTTTAGGAGTTTCTGTTTTTTTTTTCTTTTTGGAGTGGGGAACATCTCCTGGTGGCCCCAAAGTCCTTTGAGGGATCCAGAGGTTGAACTCTGCCAACATTTGGGCTGGCTGAGGCAGGAGAGCAGGCTCAGACACTGAAATATCCCTGTGCAGTTCCTGCTGGGTGCCTGTGAGGCTGAGCTGATGAAATGCAGCTTTTCCGAGCAAGTGCAAGGGCTCTGCAGTATTTATTTTCTGTTACAACAATGCTTTTATCTCTCTCTCTATATGAGGCTTGGAGGGTTTGAGCCAGAAATCCCTGCCCATCATCTTTAGGGTCACTTCCAACTCAATTCTGTGAGCCTGTGAGGGAGCTGGGAGTCAGGAGAAGTTTAAATGGTTTTTGGGGATGCTCTTTTTGCAAAGACAGCTTTTCCTAGGATTCCTTAAGTGGGTCTTGGACATTTGAGGCTTCCTGGTATGACCTCAGTGAAACTCTCCAGAGCCAGGTACAGAGCCAGGAACAGAACCAGGTACAGAGCCAGGAACAGAACCAGGTACAGAATTAGGTTCAAAATCAGGTACAGAGCCAGGTACAGAATTAAATTCAGAATCAGGTACAGAATCAGGTACAGAATCAATCAGGTACAGAATCAGGTTCAGAATCAACCAGGTACAGAACCAGGTACAGAATTAGGTTCAAAATCAGGTACAGAATTAGGTACAGAATTAAATTCAGAATCAGGTACAGAATCAGGTTCAGAATCAATCGGGTACAGAATCAATCAGGTACAGAATCAGGTACAGAATCAGGTACAGAATCAGGTACAGAATCGGATACAGAATCAATCAGGTACAGAAACAGGTACAGAATCAGGTACAGAATTAATCAGGTACAGAACTAATCAGGTACAGAACCAGGTACAGAATCGGGTACAGAATCAATCAGGTACAGAACCAGGTACAGAATCAGTTACAAATCCTCACCTGCATTTCCGAGGAGGATCCCATCACCACGAGGCAGCAAAGAGCATTTTTTGGAGGAGTCAGTGACGGGCTCAGAGAGTCTCTGGCTGCCCTCAGGATTAAAAATCCTTCAGGGGAGCTGGAGCCAGCGCTGTGCTGCCTTGAAAACAAACCCCAGAGAGCGAGCTGAAATAAATGGCTTCGTCTGGCATGGTGTCTCCTCAGCCTCTTGTAGCAAATTGAAAGCGGGTTCCTGCATAATTCAGCATGCGTTACAGTGAACAAGGATGTGTGTTGCATCTCAATAGAAGCGGGAGGCTCGTTGGAACGTCCTGTTATTGTCAAGCCAACGAGGTGACATTTGTAGCAGGTTTAGCAGATGGAGGACATCAGCACTGGTGACGAGGCCACCACTGGATGAGGAGAGGGAAGACTGAGGAGCTCCAGGTGATGGAGAGGGACAAATCCAGGCCCTGATAAACGCAGAGGGAAACAGGAGATGTTTGCTGTGCTTTGGTTCGTGCCTCTGCAGCTCAGGCCGGCTGCTGGTGACCTGCAGGGACATTTCCTCAGGCTGGGATGGGATGGCAGGGGGATTTAGGGATCAGCACCCTCATCTCCCACACAGAATGGGTTGGAAGGGACCTTAAAACCAATTTATTTCCATGGGCAGGGACACCTTCCACTGTCCCAGGTTGCTCCAAGCCCTGTCCAAACCTGTCCTTAGAGACTTCCAGCAGCAGCCACAGCTTCTCTGGGCACCCATCACCCTCAGAGGGAAGGATTTTCCCCTAATATCTGACCTAACCCCTCTCTTTAAGTTTGGATCCATTCCCCTTTTCCTGTCACTCCACACTCTTGTGTCTGTGGCTGTCACCTCGTGCCACGTCCCTGTCCCTGAGCAGTGGGGATGGCTTTGCCTCTGTCCCATGCCCTGGCAATTGGGGCTCCTGCCCTCTGAAAGGCAGAGCCTGTAACTGAGAGCTGTCCTCCCCATTAGGTCTTGATTGGCCTTTGAAGGTCTGGTTTCAAGTGCCCATTTTCTGGGAGATGCCTCCAAGCTGCAGTTGAGGAGGATCAGGTGCCCTTTGGCTCTGTCACACCCCGGCACCGTGCCCTTGCTATTTACTGCAGGAGGGGATTTGCTTTCCATGCCCAGGGAGGGTTTCCAGCACTGCCCTTCCCCTCCTGGAGCCAGGCAGGGCCCTCTGGACACTTTTCAGCTCAGGTGATCGGGTTCTACCAGGAAGAGCAGTGGTGGTTCCAGGAATTGCCATCTGAGGTGGAACTGGAGCTCAGGGTGAGGCTTTTGGAGCACCAGAGCTTGGGTACGGATTGTCCCCATGCGGGGACAGCCAGGGCTGGGACACCTGGAGCCCATGCACGAGGTGACAGCCTGCCCAGGAGCCAGCCCTGTGAAAGCTGGGGCAAAAACACCTGATTTCCCTAAAATTACCCCTTTTGTGGGGCTCTTGTTGCTGCAAGGTTTGGGTTCTGCTGGAGCAGGGGGTCTCCCATAAATCACAATCCCCATCCCACCTCACCAGGATTCTCCACCTGACTGAGCAAACTGGGAATTGAGTTTGGGGGTGTTCAGGGCCTCTGGTGTCCCTTCTGCCCCTTCCTGCAGCCGAATTTCAACATTCCAGAGAAACATTGACCCACAAATCTCCTCCTCACACACAGTTTCGGGTTCTCCCATTATCCAGAGGAAATCCCATCTGCTTTCCTTCTCCCTGGAAAAGCCCAGTCACTTCTTCCTTGCTCAGCTCCCTGGGAGGGAGCCTGCCCTGCCCTGGCACCCCTGGGGGAGCTGCTGCAGAGGGGCAGGGCAAGGGGGCACAGCCAGTGCCAGCCCGTGCCCATCCATCTCTGCCCGCCACAGGTGGAAATACCTCCAAGGCAGGTGCCCTGGGCTTGCCAAATCCCGGTTATTTTAAGCCTGGAGAACGGGAGACTGAGGCACAGAGCTCAGGGTTTGCTGCCAGGGGATTGCCAGGGCTCAGGGACACTGCTCTGAGGGGACAGGGGTGACTTGGCTGGTGGTGCTGGTGTGCCCAGCCTGGCAGGGGGCTCTGCCACAGGTCACACTGTCCTGGGAGGGGGTTTTAGCACAGGTTCCCCTGTCCTGGGGGTTTCTCCACAGGTCCCACTGTCCTGGGAAGGGATTTTAGCACAGGTCCCACTGTCCTGGCAGAGGTTTCTCCACGGGTTCCCCTGTCCTGGGGTTTTTTCCCAGGTCCCACTGCCCTGGGAGGGGGTTTCTCCTCAGGTCCCACTGCCCTGGGGATTTCTCCACAGGTCCCACTGCCCTGGGGTTTTTTCCCAGGTCCCGCTGCCCTGGGATGTGGTTTCTCCTCAGGTCCCACTGCCCTGGGAAGGGGTTTTAGCACAGGTCCCACTGCCCTGGGATGGGGTTTTAGCACAGGTCCCACTGCCCTGGGGGTTTCTCCACAGGTTCCCCTGCCCTGGGAGGGAGTTTCTCCTCAGATCCCACTGTCCTGGGAGGGGGTTTTAGCACAGGTCCCACTGCCCTGGGAAGGGTTTTTTCCCAGGTCCCACTGCCCTGGGAGGGGGCTTTGCCCCACAGGCCTCACTGCCCTTGGAGGGGGTTTTAGCACAGATCCCACTGCCCTGGGGGTTTCTCCACAGGTCTCAATGCCCTGGCAGAGGTTTCTCCACAGGTCCTACTGCCCTGGGGTTTTAGCACAGGTCCCATGCCCTGGGATGGGGTTTCTCCACAGATTCCCCTGTCCTGGGGGTTTCTCCACAGATCCCACTGTCCTGGGAGGGGATTTTAGCACAGATCCCACTGCCCTGGGGGTTTCTCCCAGGTCCCACTGCCATTGGTGTCTGCTCTGCCTCTGAATTCCCTCCCCTTCCCCTGCAAGCCAGGGGGGGATATAAACCCTCCTCCTGCAGTTTGGAAACTGCTCTTTTAAGGACATGGAAAGTACAATCCAAGCTGCTGGGTATCAACAGGGATTGCAGTGGGAGATGGGAAGGGCTCATCCATCCCTGTCCAGAGAGGGAAACCCTGCAGACACACTTGGGCCAGCGAGCTGTGCCTTGCCCAGGGTTAGACAGGCTCTTCCAGTTCCTAATCACAAATCCACTTGAGCTGTGAGCAGTTCCTTTAAACAGGGATTTGGTGTGTTTAGGCTGACTGTCCTCCTTGAGAGCAGATGGTTTCTGTTACTGGATAATATTTCAAAGGAAAGGGGTTTTCTCTTTTTTTTTTTTTCTTTTTTTCCCTGTAATGCCCCCTCTGGTGCTGGTTTATGGAGCTGGGAGATGCTGGTGTGCCCTTCCCCAGGCTGGAGCTGCTGGCATTCATCACTCAGGGTGATGGATTTGGAGTCTCAGCCCTCCCAATTCCCATTTGGGGCCTTGCTAAAAAACGATTACAACCCTGGTGGTGGAGCAGCCAAATCACTTCCTTTGCCTGTGACTGATAACATCCACCTCAGGGGTGGCAGGCAGGCTGCTCCTCCAGCCTCTCTTTTCCTTGCTCTGCCTTTTCCAAACTTCTCCATGGCTTTTTTGGTTTGTTTTTTTTTTGGCAGCCCAATGACCCAGTGACGAACATCTGCCAGGCAGCAGACAAGCAGCTCTTCACCCTGGTGGAGTGGGCCAAGAGGATCCCCCACTTCTCCGAGCTGCCCCTGGATGACCAGGTCATCTTGCTCAGAGCAGGTGAGTGGCACATCTGTCCCCACCTGGGGAGTGCTGCACGTCCCCTGGCACAGGTTTTACCCTCAGGGTTAGGTCCTGGCAGCGTGAAAATCTTTAGTTGTTCTTAATCTTTAATGGATTGATTGAATTTTTTTAAAAATGGGATTTTAAAAGGCCCATGGGGCTGCTGAGTGGGATCCAAAATGTGGCTGAAAATGGCCCAGCTTCATCTCTGGTCCATGAGGAACTCAGAGATGGGTGCTGGGTGACTTAAACCAAAAGTTAAACTCTGCCTTCCTCCCAAACTCAGGCTGGAAAGACCAAGCAGGCTCAGCCCCCCGTGAAATTCTGTCAAGCTTCAATGTTTGATCATAATTAAAACCAGAAGAGGGAGAAAAGTACATCTCACTTCTTCTCCCACCCACCAAGATGAAAATAGAACTCTCAGGGCTTATTTTAAATTTCCTTGTGCAGCAGGGGGGCTGCAGGAGCAGGGATTGGGAGGTGCAGAGCAGTTGGCTGTGGGAAGGGTCTTCCCCTTTGAATTGAGTGAATTCGAGCTCCTGCTGCTGCACAGAGATTGTGGAGGGCACAAAATCAGGGGCAGAGCTCAGGGGGATGTGTTTGAGGCACGAGGCCCTTTGTAAGGCAGGGATTTTGAAGTGCTTGGTAGTTTGGAAGTTCCTTTTATTTCCCCCAAATTCACTCTTGTCCAGGTCCTGCACCTTTCCAGAATGGCCCCTTGCTGAAGGGGCTCCTCTGCCTTTTCCATGGATTTTGCCAGAGGTGGCTCTGGCCCTTTGGAGCATCCCAAGGGTGGGTTTGAAGGGGATTTCTAGAGCCTCTGATGGGAGTGGATGAGCAGGGAATGATCCCTCTCTGCAAAGAGCTGGGTGCACACAAAACTCTGCCTTGTCCTTCCAGGAAGTGGAACCCAAACCCACCCACAACATTCCAGGTTTTCCTCTGATTAAAACTCGAGCTGGAGAATCCCTGACCTGTGTTCTCTGCTTGTTCTGACTCACTCCACACTCCAGGGGCAGCAGGAGAGAGCCCAGCACATCCCAAATTTCCTGGTGGCCCCAACCCTGAGGCTGCAGAGCACCTGGGGCAGCTCCCTGGAGCTCCCTGCTCCAAGCAGCTCTTCCAGGGCCTCAGATAACCTTCCCGAGTCTCCTGACCAGTGGCTCAATGCATTATTGAGTGGCCTGCTGAGAACAGCTGCCCATGAAATATTGAAGCACTAAAATCCAGCTAAGAGCCTCAGCCAGGCATCCTGGGAGGCAAAGCAAGTGGAGCACACAGCTCTGGAGGAGCAGTGCTGGCTGGGCTGGCAGCAGCTCTCCAAAAATCCTGAATCATTTAAAAATATTCCTTCTCCAAGCTGTTTGGGAGGGAAGGAAACCTGGCTTTTTAAGCCTGTTTTCCACGGGTTTTCTTGTTTCTGAGATGAGACAGGAATAACCTGATGTTCTCTCAGCCTGGCAGAGGATTCTGAGTGTCACATCCCTGCAGCTGCAGCTGCTTTTGTAGGGGGAAAGTTGGCAGGGAGGTGGATTGACACGATGGCCACTGCTCTGCCAAAGTGCTTTCCATGTCCCAGAGGAGCCAGAACATCCCTGGAGGCTGCAGCCACCCTGTTTGGTGACAGAGGAGTCACAGGAGTCACAGAATTCTGCTCTGCCACTCCTGAGCTTGGGCTGAGATGCAGAATTCCTGGGGCAGGGTTGTTCAGTCCCTAATTCCAGTTTGCTGCCCGTGGTTAGAGGGAATTTTTCCTGCTTGCCTCTGTCTTGGCAGCTCTTTGGGGATGTTCTGCTGAAAGCCAAGGTAGGAGAATTTCCCCATTTCAGCTGTAACATCCCAGCTCTACATGGGAATAACCCAAATGGAGGATTCTGATGAATCCAGAGCTCCTTCACTGGAATAAACCCAGCTTGGGCTGGGTGTTGCTCAGTTTTCTGTTGCTTGGAGCTGCTGTGGGGCTGTGTGGGACAAATTCCCATGGATCTGGGGCTGGGAATTGCTCTCAGGAGCGGGGTTTCTGCAGGCTCCTTCTCCTCCATCCTCCTTGGGTTTCACAGTGTTGCAATCCCTGTGAAAGTGCCAGGCCTCACCCAGTAAATAGCCAAAGAAATGTTCCCGTGGCTGGGGTGGAAACATCCTGTGGCCACTTAGGAAAGAGTGAACTTTATTCCCTGTCAACATTTCTCATGGCACAACCCACGGCTGCAGCAGAAGGTAAATACAGCACACATGGGCCTTGTGTTAGTTCCAGGAAGCGAGACCAGACGTGTTCCTGTGGCAGGAGAGGTGAAGGATATTGTTGTGTTGCTTTTCCAGCCTGGGAAAATAAAGCCTTAAATGCAAATATTCTGAGGTTTCTGGAGCAGAACATGGTCAGGCTGGGGGTGTTGCAGAAGACCTGTCTTGTCTTACTGAAGATGCTGCTGCTGCCTGAAAGCCACCCAGATTTCCACCCTTCAGTCTTGGCAGCATTTCCTCTCCTTGGGGCTTTGTTTTAGGAATTCTTGAGCTCAGCCTGTGAAGGATTTAGGAATTGAAGAGGTGTGGGATTGGAAGGGGGGCTGGAAGGTGGGGAGGTCACATCTCCCTCCCCTTCCCCGTAGGTCTGGGCACAGAGGACCATCCCAAAGCAGCCTGTCCTGCTAATAAGACTAAAATCTTCTTTTCCAACATAAGGAAACCTCCAAAATCAAGTTTCCCAAGCAGCTGTGGCAGCAGCCCCAGACTTGGGGCCGTGCAGAGAACAGACCCAATCCCTCCCGGCATTTTCACCGCTGAAACAACAAACCCACAAATAAAGGCAGGGATTTCATGGTGCCTTTCCCAGGGCTCAGGGATGGAGGATGAACTTCCATGGCCTGAGGAGGAGCCTGCTGAGCTGATAGCAAGTGCTGATAGGGCTGGAGCTGCTGAGGGCAGAGGGGAGCTCAGGGCTCCACACCCTGAGCTTCAGGCAGAGCTGTTTGCTCGGTGTCTGTGTGGTTTACAAAGGAAGCTGCTCCCCTTATTAGCTTTATTTTTAGTGCTCTGGCTTCTTGATGGTTTTTTTCCTTCCCAACATCCAAGAAAAAGCTGGCTCACCCCTCCTTTACCATATCCAGCCACGTTCCTGCAGCAAAGGCAGTTTCATCCTCCTTTTAAGCGTCGGGGAGGTGATGTTGCTCATTCCCAACCTCCTGAGCATCTCCCACGGCTCTAACCCGCAGCCTCGGTCCTTTTCTCCTCCCCAGGGTGGAATGAGCTCCTAATTGCCTCCTTCTCCCACCGCTCCATAGCCGTGAAGGACGGGATCCTGCTGGCCACGGGGCTGCACGTGCACCGGAACAGCGCGCACAGCGCCGGCGTCGGGGCCATCTTCGACAGGTGGGCAGGGAGGGAGGGCTGGGGGGATGGGATTGTGCCTGAAACCAGCTCACCTGGGCATCCCCATCCCTGCCTGCACTCGTTCCTGCTGGGGGATTGGGATTGTGCCTCAAACCATCCTGCCTGCACTCCATTCCTGCTGGAGGGATGCACCTCAAACCACCTTGCCTT
Source organism: Petroica traversi (assembly GCA_025920805.1). Classification (NCBI taxonomy): domain Eukaryota; kingdom Metazoa; phylum Chordata; class Aves; order Passeriformes; family Petroicidae; genus Petroica; species Petroica traversi. The sequence goes on from JAHLSL010000016.1 coordinate 7,138,250, forward strand.
AATGTCCCCATCCCTGCCTGTACTTCATTCCTGCTGGGGAGATTGGGATTGCACACAAATCACCTTGCCTGGGCATCCCCATCCCTGCCTGCACTCATTCCTGCTGGGGGATTGGGATTGCACCTCAAACCAGCTTGCCTTAATGTCCCCATCCCTGCCTGTACTTCATTCCTGCTGGGGAGATTGGGATTGTGCCTCAAACCATCCCTGCCTGCACTCCATTCCTGCTGGAGGGATGCACCTCAAACCACCTCCCCGTACTTCATTCCTGCTGTGGAGATTGGGATTGCACCCAAATCACCTCATCTGGACATCCCCATCCCTGCCTGCACTCTGTTCCTGCTGGGGGATTGGGATTGTGCCTCAAACCACCTCACCTGGGCATCCCCATCCCTTCCTGCACTCATTGCTGCTGTGGGGATTGGGATTGCACCCAAATCACCTCATCTGGACATCCCCATCCCTGCCTGCACTCTGTTCCTGCTGGAGGAGCCCAGGATGAGGGAGTCCATGCCGTGGTGTCCATGAAAACACAGCAGCAAATCCCTCCTCTCAAACCTGCCAAAATCCCAACCAGGGAGGAGGCTCAGTGCAAATCAAAGCCCCTCTCATGGGCTCCAGATGCCTTCTGATGTTACGAGGAGGCCACTCCTTGGCTCCTTTTCATCTTTAATTGGAGCAAGACATGATTTTATTTGCACAATGAGAAGGCCCCAGCAATGCTCAGCAGGTTGCACAGGCGTGTCCCGAGGGCTCTTTAATCTCAGGCTTTGGGGAAAGTGTTTTAAAGCCAGGCTTGCAGGGTGTTTGACCCACAGCGTGACTCCAGTCGCTGCTGAAGTGCTGATTTCTCTCCCTGAGACTCATCTCGAGCTGCAGCCAAATCACCTTTGCTGCTCTGCTCGGGGAGGAAATTGTTCTTCGGACCTGGGTGACATCATTTGTTCCTGTGAGGTCACAAGTGCAAGATCATGACTTTGCTGCGGGATCCAACATGAAAAACTGGGCAATCAGTGGAAAATACTTCAAGACTGACACCTGCAGTAGGAGCAAAGGGAGCAATAAAAATTACCGGCGGAGGAAATTACTTTTAGATACCTGTTGGGGTGGCTTTTTATTGTTATTTTTTATTTTTAGGCAGCTTTCTCAGGTGCCAGAGCTTCGCGGTGAATGGATGAAGGCGGTTTTTATGGTCTCTGTTGTATCTCACAGGAACTATTGATGTTCCTAATGAGCTGTTTTTGATGGGGGAGGAAAACGAGGCCACATCCTCGGCTGGTACAAGGCAGCACCAGCCCCGACTTCGTTAAACGTGACCGGAGCTGCTCACTGTGGGGCTGACACCTGGGGCGTTTCATTCCTTTTTCATGCTGACTCTGCTCTCTGTGTCCTTCTGCAGAGTACTGACAGAGCTGGTGTCCAAAATGCGGGACATGCTGATGGACAAGACAGAGCTGGGCTGCCTGCGAGCCATTGTCCTCTTCAACCCCGGTACGTGCCTGGCCCTGCTGATGCCTTTTCCTGGGGTGAGGAAAATGAATCCAGACACGGTTAAAGGGGTTGGGGTCTTTCCCTCAGGATTTGAATCAGGATCCCGTTTGGTGCATCCACTTCCCCCAGGTGCCAGCGTGGCAAATGCACCCCCGTCAGTCACACACACCAGTTCTAGACTTTCCACAGCCCAGATCCAACAAGGGAGCCCAATGCTGGGGCTGGGCTGGGCTCAGCTCGACTTTCCAGAATCTGTCCTGCCAGGGGCCCTTGGCTTCCTGAGCCAGCAGAATGTTTGGTGTCCCTGGCTCTGCAGCTCTGGGCTCTTCAGCCTCAGGGCCTGCAGGGCACTCCCAGAGCACTGAGCACTGAACTCAGTAAAAGGTTACAAGTGTGCATTCTGGTACTTGTGGGTACAGAGAACTGTGTAAAAGGGATATAAAAGACAAAAATCATTCCAGCATCATTGCTCTGCTGGCCCCTCTTGCCTGCTCTTCTGCCCTTTTGGCTCTTTTCTACCCCAAAAAAACCCTGTTGGAAGTAGCAGAGGGCACCCAGATGCTGAGGGTAGGGCAGGGGTGAAAGTTGGTTTGGTTTGGGAAGGATCTTAAAGCTCATCTTGTCCCAAGCCTCCTGCCATGGGCAGGGACATCTTACACTGTTCCAGGTTGCCCCAAACCTCGTCCAGCCTGGCCTTGGACACTCCCAGGCATCCACAGCTTCTCTGGGCAGCCTGAGCAGGGCCTCACCACCCTCACAGAGAGGAATTTCTTCTAAAAATCCAATCTAAGCCTTCTCTTTTTCAGTTTATGGCCATTCCCTGTTGTGCTGTCAGCTCTCTCCCTTTTAGAGTGACTGTGAAAAGAAAGTTCAGGTGCTTGAGGGAGTTGTCCCTGAATTGGAGCAAAATGGAATCTGGGTGTTCTTTAAAGAGAAAAACAGGGATTAGAGCAACACCAGAGCATGGAGATTATTGTCCCTGCTTCCCAACCTCATCATCCCCGGGCTTTTATTACCTGAGTTTCTGGAAAAGCCCTTTGCAGACCAGGAGAGGCTGAAAGACATGAAATGTGCTCATAAAATACACAAAAACTTCATTTTTTAACCATAATTTCACAGACTCCAGAGGAGTCTCGCTGCTCCCTTTTTCCCCAGCTGGCCAAGGGGAGATGAAGGTTCAGGGCCAGGGCTTTTCTCCAGCATTCCAGGGAGCAAATCCTGGAACATACCTGCCCAGCTCTCTGGAGAGGGGCTCTGGATCAGCCCAGAGCAAAACCAGAGCCAGGACAAAGCTCCACATCCACCACCACCCTTTCCCTCCTTGCCCTCGTGGAGCACAGTTTGTGCCCAAGCACAGCTCCTTCCCTGGATTTTCCCACCACAGCCAGGCCAGGCTGTTCCAGCAGGGTTTATTGCAGTTTTTTGGCTTTGTTTTTGTTCTCGACTTGGGTTTTTTTTTGGGATTTTTTTTATTTAAGTCCCCCCTCTCCTTGTAATCAGCAGTAATTTATTGTCTGTAATTTGGGATTAGCCGTATATGGTCAAAGAAGGGGAATCTGGAGAGGTTCCCGTGGCTCATGAGCTTGGGGATATCGATTTCTGCACTGTCCCCTTCACCCTACTAAAAACAGATCCTCTGCCCTGTCCTGGGGGCTGTGCCAGAGCAGGGGCTTCTCCTTCAGCCCCACCACAGTGCTGGAGGGAGAAATCCCACCAGCCCAGGGCTGGAAGGGGAATTAAACCCTTTAATGAGGCTCTGGAATGAGCCAAAACATTTGGGGTCGAGGTGTGAAAAATCCTGTGACAAACCTGTGAGGGGTTGTGTGCTTCCCAAATCCCCGGAGCTCAGAGTTTGCCTCCACACCTTGCTGGGGCTGGGAGGGATGGAGGGGGTGCCCAGAGGGCACTGGGGAGCCCGGGGGTGCTGGCTGATGGTTTTGGGGTTGTCTTGCAGACTCGAAGGGGCTCTCGAACCCGGCGGAGGTGGAGGCGCTGCGGGAGAAGGTGTACGCGTCACTAGAGGCTTACTGCAAACACAAATACCCCGACCAGCCGGGCAGGTGAGCCCCCCGAGCCCTCCTCCTGCACCCAAACCCTCTGGAATGGGTGCTGCTGCACCCCAGGGTGTCCCTGTGTCCCTTCTGTTCCGGGCTCTCCATTCCCAGAGATGTTCCCTGCAATCCTAAGCTGTGCCGAGGGAAGTTTAGGTTGGATGTTAGGAAAAAGTTTTACTAAAAGAGTGCTAAAGTATTGGAATTGTCTGCCTGGGGAGGTGGTGGAGTCACCATCCCTGGACGTGTTTAAAAAGAGATTGGATGTGGCACTCAGTGCCAGGGTTTGGTTCAGTTGAGGTGTTGGGACAGAGGTTGGACTTGATCTTGAAGGTCTCTTCCAACCTGGTGATTCTGGGATTGGATGTTGGTTCAGGGGAGGTGGTGGAGTCACCATCCCTGGATGTGTTTAAGGACAGACTGGATGTGGCACTGGTGCCGTGGTTTAGGGGAGGTGTTGGGCCATGGGTTGGATGATGGGAGATAAACCCCTCATTTTACCCATTCCAGCTGTGAACATCCCTAAAAAAAACAAACCCGTGCAGTTCACAGAGTTCTTTATTGCCCTGCCAGCAAATGCAGCCAGGTGGGCAGACCTGAGGAGCCCCAGCTCTGGGATGAGCCCGTGTGGGAAGGGGGTATCATTTCCCTTTTGGAAACCGCGGCGAGCGAAACCGCGGCAAAAATAGGACTCACATGGAGTTAATTTTCGGTGGCAGATGAGCATCATTGCTGGGAAGTGAAAGCCTCAATTGATGCTCTTTTCCTCCCCTCCCTGCCTCCCCCAATCCAGCTGGGAATGGGAGGGGGAATTAGGAATGCGTTCCTGGACGGCTCCGCAGCTGAGTGGGCGCATTTTCCCAGTTCCAGCCCGGAGCTGGCAACTGCCACTTCAATTCCTGACAGCTTCCTGAGAAAGCAAGCAAAGCACTGGAAGCTGCTACTGGTGTGTGGATTTTGGGGAAAACAGCCCAAAAGAGACTGGGATTTGCATCTCACCTGCATTCCTTGTGTGTGGAGGGGTGGATAAAAGGGGTGCAGTGGGCAGAGCGTGCCCTCAGAAGTGATGGGGGATTTGGTTTTCCCCCAGTTTGGGTGCTGGCAGGTGCAGAAGGAGGGGTTTTGGGGTTTTGGGGTGTTCTGGTTGCCTTGGGACAGGCAGGTGAGGCTGAAGGTGCCACGGGGTGTGTTTGGGTGGTGGGCAGGGGATCGAGGGTGGGCACAGGGCACGGGCAGGGCGGTCACCTCTCCTGTCCCGGGGGTCTGTGTGCACCCCAGGCCACCTCTTCTCTTCCAGAAAACTTCATTAAATTGCATTTCTGGAGCAAACCCAGAGCCAGACCCTGGACTTTGGCTGTTGCAGAGGAGCTCCTGGCACCAGGAGAGAGCTGCCTTGGCAATCACGGCCAGCAGCTCTCCTGGATTATTCCCTTGGTGGGATGAGCTCGTGTTTTTTGCAGGATCTGCAGCCCTGGCTCACACAGGGGGTGGGCAGGAGGTGGCACAGGGTCAGCCCCACTCCCCAAACCCCTCCCAGCCTGACTGAGCACAGGCTGAGCCACCAGTCCACACCAGCTCCCCAGGGCTCTGTGGTGTTTGAGGGAATGTTTCAGGTCCAAAAGCTGCACCAGGGGCTCTGAAATTCAATCTCTCGCTGGTTTTGAGTGACCGTGGGCTGGGGACCTTCCTGTGTGGTGCTCCCTGGTGACCTGAGAGGTTCTGCAGGCTCAGGGATGTCCTGAGAGCTGTTCCTGCTGCCCTCCCCGCATCCCTGCAGGGCAGAGGTGGCACACCCCAGGTGCCTCAGGAGGGCTGAGCCGTGGGCTGGAGTTGCACAGGAGCTCCCAAAGTTCTGTGGAACTCTCCGCATCCTCCTGGCCTGGTGGCACAATGGGATCCCCAGCTGGGGCTGCAAACAAGTTCTTCCTGTGGTTGAGCAAACCCCTGCTCGAGCCACGTCTGGAGCCTTCCCCTTTCTGGAATTCCCACTTTCTCAGGTGCCATTTAGTACAGAACTTCCTCCAAATCCCCATCCAGGAGCACCGTGTGAACACCAAAAGGGGATTTTCCTGCAGAGAGAGGCATTCCCAGGAAAAACCCACCCCTGCTGCTCCCCAGGCAGGGCTGGGTGCCTACGTGACACCCAGCAGCCTCGGGCACTCAGGGATCAGGGCTCTCCTCTCCCCTCCCAGCCCTGGCACGCCGAGCTCAGGGCTGGTTATCTCACAGTTAAACATATCCCAGGGCTGGAGCCATCATCTGCTTCGGTTTAAAGTGAAACTTCCTGAATGGGATGGTAGGGCTGATTTGTTTTTCCTGGCTCTGCTCCCGCCGTTCTCGCCAGCTCAGCAGAACAAAAAAAAAAAATTGAAAAAATAAATAGGGAGAGGGAATTGTGCATGCATGTAGAATATCTGTGGGCTTGTGCTTGTCTCTCTGTGTGTTTTCTCCCTTTGCTGCTGTGATTTTGCAGCAGGAAAGGCAAATAAAAAGGTTTTTTTCCCTGTGCTGGGAGCACTGACATGGGGAGGTGACATCCAGTGCAGCCTTGCAGGAGCTGGTGGCTTTCTCCTGGCTCCACACCCAGCAGCTTTTCCCTGGTGTGGATGGCTCATCTCCAGCTCTGCTGGCTCTCCCCTGCCCTCCTGCCTGTGGGACCTGAAATTTCTACTCCAGACAGGGCAGAGCGAGGAAAAATGGTTTTTGTTTGCCTTCCTGGGCCCGGGGAAGGGGAGCACCCCCTGTCCCGGATGGTTTGCAGGGCTCCCTCCAGGTTTTGTGTCCAGCCCTTGGATTCACCCCTGGCTGTGCTTCCTGCCCCACCAGCAGCCCCAGGGAGCTCCTGGAGCTGCTCAGGAGGTGCCCAGAGCCTGCAGGAAAAGGGGCATCACCAGCCTGGTGCCAGCTCACCCCTCTGGCCATCTCCTCCAGCCCCTTCCCAGCTGTTTGCCCTTATTTTCTGACCAGAATTTAGCTGCTGAGGCTGCTGGCAGCACTGCCAGTGCCGAGGCTGCTCCCGTGGTGTCTCCTCCCCATGGCTGCACTGTGGGGACCCCATGAGCAGCTCGGGGTGTCCTCCAGAGCAGGGCTGACCTTTCACTTCTTGTTTCACTCCTCCAGCTCAGTTCCCAGCCCGTGTTTGCCGTGAATCTCCCCTTTCCCAGGCTTAATTCCTGACTTCCCTGCCCAGCTCTGGATGCATCCCCAGGGTTTGGTTCTTAATTCCTGACTTCCCTGCCCAGCTCTGGGTGCATCCCCAGGGTTTGGTCCTTAATTCCTCATTTCCCTGCCCAGCTCTGGGTGCATCCCAGGGTTTGGTCCTTAATTCCTGCTTTCCCTGCCCAACTCTGGGTGCAGCCCCGGGGTTTGTTCCTTAATTCCTGCTTTCCCTGCCCAGCTCTGGGTGCATCCCCGGGGTTTAATGGCAGGGGGCTGTTCCTGACCCCCAAACTCCGGGGGGCTGCAGCCGGTGGGGAGGGGCTGTCTGACCTTGTGCCTCCCCATTCCCCAGGTTCGCCAAGCTCCTGCTCCGCCTCCCAGCCCTGCGTTCCATCGGCCTCAAATGCCTGGAGCACCTCTTCTTCTTCAAGCTAATAGGCGACACGCCCATCGACACCTTCCTGATGGAAATGCTGGAAGCGCCGCACCAAATGACTTAGAGAGAGCGAGACCTCAGCTGGGTCAGTCCCTCGCCCGGCCGGGGCTCCCTCGGGGGGGAGACCCTTCCTCCGCTTTCCTCCGCCCCAGCCCGTCCCTCCCCGCTGTCCCCGGCGCCGGAGGCTCCGTCTGATCCGGGGGACCCCCGGCCGGCCCGGCCTCCTGGTCTGTCCCCCCTCCTTTGTGCGTTCGCTGTCACTGCCGCGTCTCCAGACCTGCTCGCTGGTTCCCTGTGCTACTTGTAGAGAAGTGGGAGCGGAGAGAGCTCTGCCAAGCCCCCGCCGTGCCATGAGGTTTGGGATGAGCCACCACCACGGCTGGCTGGTGTCACCACCCCCACCACCCCCCCGAGCCCCTCCCCGTGTTTGGGGACAAAGGACGGTGCCAGCCCCTCGGGGCAGCGGGGTTTGGACGAGCCGAGGGGAGTGGTTGGACTCTGCCGGATTGCAGCTGGGCTTCTTTTCAGAGGATGGAGTTTTGGTTTTTTTTTGGAAAAGAAGAAGAAGAGACAAAAAAAAAAAAGGAAAAAAAAAAAAGAAAAAAATTTCTATTTTTGGTTTCTAACTATTCTTAGTAGTCTGGGTAGTTACTTTGCAGAGGGAGAGGCCGTGCCCTGTGAGTCACCCGTGGCTGCACAGAGCCTTCTCCTTCCACTTCAGAGCAGAAGATTTGGGATTGAGCTGAATCCCCCCAGGAACACGGTGGTGGTGGCACAGGAGAGGACCTTTGGTCACTCTGGAGGGTGGCCGGGCATCGCTGCCACCCCAGCAGTGCCCGTGTGGACACGAGCCAGCTGCAGCACTTGCTTTAAGGCTGCCAGGGACTCCCCATCGCCCTTCCCCAGCTCCTGGGGGCTTGCTGGGAGCCCTGCCCTCAGCGCAGCATCCCAGTGCGTCCCAGTACATCCCAGTGCATCCCAGTACATCCCAGTGCATCCCAGTGTGTCCCAGTGCAGCCTAGTGCATCCCAGTGCGTCCCAGTACAACCCAGTGCATCCCAGTGCGTCCCAGTACAACCCAGTGCATCCCAGTGCGTCCCAGTACAACCCAGTGCATCCCAGTACATCCCAGTGCAACCCAGTGCATCCCAGTGCATCCCAGTGCATCCCAGTGCATCCCAGAGCTGCCCCAGCATCTCACCGTGCCCCCACTCACCGGGGTTTTGGCTCAGCCAGGAGGCTGCTCCTGTTGTTTCAGCCCTGCAAAACACTGCAAGGCAGCAATTAGTGGGAGTGCTGGGTTAATTGCAGCTGTTAATTAGTGGTGGAGCAAGAGCAGGGCTCCCCCTGCCCTGGATCCCCCCGTGGGGCCGGGATGGGCGGGGGATGTGGCAGCACCAGCCGTGCCCTCCCGGGGTTCTGAGAGCACCAAAAGCACCTTGGCTTTTGCACAACCCTTCCCTTGAGTCTTGGTGTGCCAGCAGGAGCTGGGCAGGGTTTTGGGGTTAGGGACACGGTCCCGGGATGTGCCCATGGGATGGGATGGGATGGGATTTCCCAGAATGTGTGGCCAGAGGTCAGCCAGGGAGGGATCCCCGTTTTACCCTCACCAGGTGGGTGAAGTGGGTGAGTGCCCCACCAAAAACGAATTGGAGAGAAAACAAAGCAGAGGGAGTGGAGAGGGATGTTGGGTTTTCCCCCTCGGCTGGACTGACTGTCCCAAACACACAGTGCTGAGAGCAAACCCCTGTGCCCGAGGGCTTCCCCTCCACTCCAGGCCCTCTGTGCTTTACAAAACAAAGTCTGAGGTCCCAAAGATCCTGTTCTTGCTGCCGTGGTTTGCAGCTGGTGGAAAACTCCTCCTTTATTCCAGAGGGGGATGGAGCAGCACCCACCACTCACCCCCACTCTGTTTTGGAGGTGACACCGTTGTCACCCTCCTGTTGCCATCCCAGCTGGCAGCAGAGTGCCCAGCTCCATCCCCTGCGGCTCCCAAGTGAAAATCCCCTCGGGATTTGAGGTTCCCTCCCCCCGGGGCCGGCCCCAAGTGGCGAATCGGCAGAGGCAGGCACAGCGCCTTGGCTCTGTTTCCCCAGCAGCCTGCAAGCCGCTGAAAATATTATTAAACAGCTTCACCCTGCAAGAATTTGCCAAGAAAACGAGGCAGGAGAGATGAAATCTGGCGAGGGTGCCAGGAAACACGAGCAGGCTGTTCCCTGCCAGCGGGAGGCTGGCACAGCCCCAGGGAGGTGGCAGATCCCAGAGCCCCGAGCCCACCCAGCCCCTGGACAGCCCCAGCCCGGCTGTGCCAGCAGCGAGGAGCCTGGGGCCTGCTTGTCCTGGAGGAAAAGCTTTGGGAATGTTGGTGGATGTTGCACTGGGATAAACCTGCTGGGTTTTTTCGTGGTGGGTGGCTGGGAAGGGGCTCTTGGGTGCTGTGGTGGCTGCAGGGTGGGATCCCATCCCATCAAATCCCATCCCACTCTGTCCCTTCCCATCCTATCCTGTCCCATTCCTGTCCGATCCCATCTCATTTCATCTCTTCCCATCCTGTCCCGTCCCATCTCATTTCATCCCATCCTTTTTTCCCATCCCCTTTTTTCCCATCCCCTTTTTTCCCATCCCATCCCCTTTTTTTCCATCCCATCCCATCCCATCCCATCCCATCCCATCCCATCCCATCCCATCCCATCCCATCCCATCCCATCCCATCCCATCCCATCTCATTTCATCCCATCCCATCCCATCTCATTTCATCCTGTCCCTTTCCGTTCTTCATGGTCCATCATCTTCCATCCCCCTTCTTCCTATTCCATCCCATCCCATATAATTTCATCCCATCCCTTTCCATTCTTCATGGTCCATCATCTTCCATCATCCCCTTTTTTCCCATCCCATCCCATCCCATCCCATCCCATCCCATCCCATCCCATC
>JAHLSL010000016.1:7184434-7198943 GCA_025920805.1 Petroica traversi
TCCTTTCAAAGTGGAAACCCCTGGATTTGGGAGCTGTCCTTTCAAAGCCCTCGCCTCTCGCAGAGGGAGAAGCTGAGGGCATCAGAACCACCCAAAAAACGGGCTGAGTGACACAACCAAACCTTGAAATCCAAGTTAAATGAGACTTTAAACCCAGCTGGGTCTCTGCTGTCCCTGCCCTATTGAGTCTCATCCCCGTCTTTAGGAACAACAGATCCACCTAAACCCCAAAAAGTGAGACTGAAAATCCCTTCCCAAATGCTTCCTGTTCTTTTAACTCCAGTGACCCGTGCTGTGACCACGAGCCACAAATTGCCTGCCTGTCCCCTGGCGTGTGGGACGAGGTGTGTGGCACGTCCTCAGCTGGAATTGGGGGGAAAAAAGCAGGGATGTGGTGAATATTTTGCGTTAGGAGTTCAGAGTCTGTCAAACGAGGCTTTGTGAGCGAAATGCATCATTTGTGATTCCAGGCTGGTAGCAAAAAGCAGGCAGTTTATCCTGAAAGCCGTGACTTTGAAACAAAATAAACCAACAGCCTCGTGAGGGAGAAAAGCAGGGTTTTGGTGTCTCTGCATTGCTCAAAATTGCACAAAACTGGGCCTGGAGAAGCCCCAGGAGCAGAAATCCCTCTCCCAGGCAGGGTTGATTTTTTGGGCAAACCCCTGAATTGTAAACATTTGACTTTCCATGTGTAACAGACCACATTTTCCCTCAGTACCCTGACAATTTTCATGGAGTGGAATTGAGTTTTCCCACTCATCCCTGAAATTCAGGGTCTGCAGCACAACTTGCACTTGGCTTTTCCAGTTCCTGAAGCCCTGCCACTCTCTCAGCTCGTATTTTCACAAGTTTCAAATTAATTCTGTTGGGGAAAAAAGCTGATTCTTGTACATTTAAATGATGCTGGAAAATGGACCATGGAGAAAAGCACCAAGACCCTTCCTAGGAAGTGCAGGATCCTGCTGCCATCTGCTTCCTCTGCACTTCCAGGAATTCCCAGCATCCTGCAGAGTTCCCCATCCTCTGCTGCAAAAAGAGTTGCTGGAATCCCTGGGATGAGGTGCTGGAATCCCTGGGATGAGCTGCTGATGTGGAGGAGTGGGAAGGGACGGATGAAGAGCTGCAGTGCTTGGGCTGATCTGGAGGGTTTGGACCACCCAGGATCCACCCCGGGATGGGATTCCCGAATTTCCCTGTGGCTTTCACTCCTCTTACCCCTCCCTGGGGTGGATTGTTCTGCACAGCGCCCAGCAGAGCGGTGCCCAACCCATCACAGATCCCAAACGCAGCTCAGGGGTGCCCGGCCCGGCACAGCCCCGCTCGGACGGGGATTTTGGGGCCGCTGTGGCTCCCAGGGAGGGGACAGTCGCTGGCATCACTAGATGGTGCTCACGCCTGCCTTTTCCCGAGCTCCCGGAGCAGCGGAGCCGCGCCCGGGGATGCTCAGGGGGCTCCCTGGTGTCGCCGGAGCCACGGGGAAAATATTCCCGATCTCCGCGCTGCCCGTGGGGAGGGACGGGCTGCAGGACGTGTCCTTGGGGTGCTCAGTTTGCTCCTCGCAGGGATCAGCTCCTGTCCCCGGGCTGAGCAGCTCCCTGGAGCTCCGTGAGTCTGCGGCGCATCCTGCGGGACCGACCCGCAGGGAGCAGGACACGCTCGGGGCAATCCCACCAGGAATTGCTTCCTCGTGATTCAACATCGACGGGCTGGGAAAAAAAAATCTAAAAAAAATGAGCCACGACCAAAATGAAAGTTTGAAATTTAATTCAAATCCATCAGCGAGTCCCCAGCCCGGAGGAAAGGCTGGTGGGGTGCGAAGCAGAGGGGCTGGGCGTGTTGGGGAGGGCTCCTCCAAAGCCAAGAGCTCCCCGTGTCCAGCTGGTGGCCTGGGTGGCAGGAGCTCGCTGGGGTGGCCTCTGCAGGGACAGATTCTTGGCTTCATTCTCATAAATAATGAGCTCTTCCTCAGCAGCTCGGCGGGGCACGGGAGGGGAGCAGCTGGGGCTGCACTGACACGCAGGACTCGTGGGGAAGCTCCAAACTCTCTCTGGCTCCCGGCAAGGCCCCAAATCTCCTTTCCTGGGCAGAACAGAGCAGGAGTGGCCACAATTAATTAAAAGTCCACTCCTGCCTGCAAGAGGGACCCTCATTTTGCTTCACACCCCTTTCCTCCCTGACTTTGAGGTTGGAAAAGCGCCAGCACCACGCAACATCCAGAGTTCTGGTGGGCAACCCTTGGAATTCTGTTAATGGATGAATCACGGAAGCAAACGAAGGAATTGCAGGAAAAAATGGCACTGTCATGGTCATGGTCAGGAAAAAATCCAGGCTACATCACCAACAAAACTTCCTGCTGTGGGAGCTGAGTTGCCCTTGGTTGTGGCAGGCCTGGGCTGGGGTTGGGAGAGTTTTCAATCCCTCCGTAAAAATGTCCGGGCCAAGCAGACCCTGAGCAGAAAGAGAAGCAGTGGGAAGGGCAGAGAGTGCTGGCCATGGGGACACGCTGGCTCCCAGCGAGCTGGGAGGGGACAGACACAGCTCCAGCAGAAATCTGAGGGAAAACCTAAGGAGGCAGAAAGGATGAGCCAGGATGAGTTTGATACCCGGCTTTTCCCGCTCTCACCCAGAACCGCAGCATTTCCAAAGCAATTGCAGGATTTGGGGTGGTTTTGGGGAGTGGGACGTGGTGTCCCAAGGGGTCCCTGTGCTCCGTGGGCACTGAGAGCTCCCTGAGCTCCTGCTCTGCCCCGGGAATCCAGGGAGAGAGGGAAAAGGAGCCGGAGCAACACGAGCGAACCCAAATGTGTTTCCACTTAGCGTCTCCTCCGAGGCCAAATGATGTAACTCCCGCGAAGCCCTGCAAGATGTTGGCAGGAGGAGCCCAGTGACAACTCCAACTGTAAGTTCCTGAGCTAATGAGTACAAAAGTTGAATAAAAATAATAAAAAAGGGTTTTTTTTTTTACTTTTTTTGTTGGCATAACACAGCGATCCTCGCCGGGACTGTTTTCTGAGCAGAGAACAGCGAGCGAAGGAAAAATTCCAGCCCCAAAGACTCCTCTGGGTCTAATGGGGCAAAGCCAAGGGGTCACCACCCATGGGGAGAAGCTTTTCAAACCATTGCAGTGGGGTTTTGTTCATCCTGAGGAGATGCTGAGGCACATCCCTGCTCCGGAGGAACCTCCCTGCTCCAGCCTTTATGGAGTTAACCCCAATCATTCCTCCTGAGGTTGGGTTTTTCTGTCTCTGTGTGTGTGTGTGTTACCAGTGAGGAATGTTTTACTACAGCTCTCCACTCAGCCACCAGCCTCCAAATGGACCATGTTACAGGAGAGCTAAATATTGTGTCAGGGACCATGTGTTTCTTGTAAGGCGGCCTTGAGCCACAACTGGGTAGGAAATTGTTTATCTCTCCCCCCTTCTCCCTCTCGCTGCTTTATCCTCCCACGGATTGCGTGGATGGCCGGGGTGCTGCCCATGGGAACCTTCCTGGGGATGCTGGCAGGGGTTTTGTACAGCCAGGGCTGTAGGGAGGGCAATCTCAGGCCATGAAATGTCCCTTTATGTTTGTGACATGTCCCTTTCTGCTGGTGACTTGTCCCTTTCTGCTGGTGGCTTGTCCCTTTCTCCTGGTTATTTGTCCCTTTCTCCTGGTGGCTTGTCCTTTTCTAATGGTGACTTGTCTCTTTCTGCTGATGGCACATCCCTTTCTCCTGGTGGCTTGTCCCTTTCTGCTGGTCACTTGTCCCTTTCTCCTGGTGACTTATCCTTTTTTGTCCAGCGACTTGTCCTTTTCTCCTGGTGGCCTGTCCCTTTCTCATGGTGACCTGTCCCTTTCTCCTGGTGGCTTGTCCTTTTCTCCTGGTGATTTGTCCCTTTCTGCTGGTAGCTTGTCCTTTTCTGTCCAGTGACTTGTCCCTTTCTCCTGGTGACTTTTCCCTTTCTCCTGGTGGCTTGTCCCTTTCTGCTGTTGGCTTGTCCTTTCTCCTGGTTATTTGTCCCTTTCTGCTGTTGGTTTGTCCTTCTCTCCTGGTGGCTTGTCCCTTTCTGCTGGTGACTTTTCCCTTTCTCCTGGTGACACACCATTCCTGCTCCCAAAGGACACGGGTGGCTCTGTCCCTGAATTTGGGTGCCACGAGGGACACCGGGCGTGGGCAGCAGCCTGGTGGGGTCAGGCCCAGCACCACAACTGCCTGAGGAACCTCTGCAGGGGTTTGGATGGAGCTGCTCCAGGCAGGAAATTTGGCCCCTCCACCAGGTGGAGATGAACCTTCTCTGCTTTGCTGGGGATCTCCACATCTGCAGTGTGGTTACAGAGCCCGAGGGTTGATGGAGAAGTAGAGAAAATGTCTGAAAATCGATTTATTGCTGCTGCAGCCAACGGCGAGCAGAGCAGGGGCTGCTGCCCGTGCCCCGGGTGGGACTCGGTGTCACCGTGGGCAGGGTGAGGGCTGGGCTGGCACTTCCACTCCTGCCACAAACCCAGCAGAGGCACCACAGCAAAACCCCTTTTGCTTCCCTGAGGCAGAGCCAGCAGATTTGGGGTTTGTTCATTCCTGCACTGCTCAGCCAGAGGGATGTGAGGGAAACCTGAGCCCCTGGTGCCTTTCCTGCTTGTCCTTATCCATCCATCTCCACGCCGGCCCCAAATGGAAAAAGGCACTTTTCCTTTTCACTGTCTCTGCTCTCTCCTGGCCACGGCTCGGCACAAAAGCATAATTGTACATAAACATCTGATTTCTTTTACTTTGCCTCAGTAATAGCTTGTAGCAGGCCTTTCCAACATCCATTAATGCTGGGCTGTGTATTAGATCCAGACTGCAGAGCCCCAAATGTGACCGCCTTCCAATAAAGTGGGGGAGAAGCTGAACGCAGATCAAACATTTGTCACTGGTCAGTTTTAGACACAGTGAAATCTGCATCTCTATAAATTTAGCAAAGGCTTTTGCTCTTAAACACCTTGGGCTTTTCTCTCGGTGGAGATGGGGCCCGGCTGGAGGAGCCTGATGGTCCCTAAATTTCAGCATCCAGAGTTTCAGGCAGCTGAACCAAAGGCAGGTCCTGGAAAGGGACAGCACTTCCACTGGGGAATTGTCTTCGTCTGCCCAAACCCAAAAAACCCAGCCAGGCTCTAATGACATAAAGGCATGGTAACCCTCACTGCATCCCTGGGAATGGGAAAAACAGGCACTGTTCAAACTTCCAGCTGCTTAGAAACCCCGGGAAGTGCCCTCTGCCCTTCCTTGTCAGGGCACCACCAGGGCACAGCCCCACATTTTTAAAACACGTGTATTTTTGCACAAATAAACCGTAAACTCGTGTTCTCAGCTCTGTTTTCCTCCCCTGGAGCATGACAGCGTCACTGGCAGTGGCTGGTGAGAGATGGCAGTGACAGCTCTGGACATCCCTCTGCTCCCTCGGAGTGATCCAGCAGATGATCCTTAATGAGAAAAGGACACTGCGGGGTTTGGCTGGGAGAGCAGAACTGTCTGGGCAGATCTGTCTCGAGGTGTCCAGGCTTTGCAGGGCTGCTCAAAGCCATCAGATTGTTTTTCCTCTCCAGCAGGAGCAGCAATTTGGGGATTTCCCTGGCTCTGCTTTGCTCCTCGCTGCCGTCGCTGGTCTAAATTTGGGCTGAATTTGAAGGGAAGTGGAGCCTGATGTTTGGGATTATTAAAAAGCCTGACCTGGACCATGAGCTGGACCAACCTTTCCAATTCCAACCCACTTTACCACCAGCCAAATTTATTGAGCTGCAGCTGGGGACCTTCCCCTTTGATCCACCTTTGCCATTAAGCAGCTTTGGGTAAAACCTCTGGGAGAGGGAAAGGAACAACCCAAACCTTGGAGCTGAGCAGCAGCGGGGAGCCCATCTTCAAACTGCATCTCCTGAGCAGCTCCAGCAGCAGAGCAGCTCATTTTTAACACCCCACACAGCCCTTCAGGATGATTAAAACCCCTAAAACGTGCACCTTTTTCATGGCAGGCCCCGCTGCTGACAGGGAGCCAAGTACAACAAACCCCAAAAGCACCGAGCCCATGATGGATTTCATTGTCCTTCTCTTGTTTTCCAAGCGAGGGGAGCTGGAGGAGGGATAAAACCTGGAGAAAAATGCACATCCTTGTGCAGAAATAACTCCTGAAAAGCAAACTGAGGCCGTGGAGGATCTGCGGCCACAGGCACAGAAAGGAAATAATGCCCCAAAATCCATCAGCCTGCAGTGATCATCTCAGCAATAAATTCACTTATTCACTGTTGGAATCCGACATTCCCTGCCTGTTATTTCAGAGGGAGATGGGCTGGAACTGGTGGGTAATTGGTAGGAAAAATTGCTGGTTCTAGCAAAGCTCTGATACCTTCGGAGGAGTTACACCCCGAGAGGGGGGGATTAGAGGAATCTGTTTGCCACAAGGGGTTTATTCATCCTGAATAAACGTGTTCACTTCCCAGAGCCTTCCCCTCACACCCTGACTCCCCTCCAGTGGCACCACTGAACTCACACCATTTTTTTCACCACTCATTTCTGTGGGAAGCAAGTGAAGGAGCTGCTGTCAGTGCACAGCTGCCTGTAAAATTGATTAAAACCTCCTCATCAAACTCCCATTAATTTGTGCATTTATTTCTAAGTTGTCTCAGCAAAGACAACTCTAATTTCTTAATCATTCTCATTACTCCCAGTGCTTCTGCAAACACCTCTGCTCTGCAAAATTTTCCGCAGCCAAGCGGTGCCTGATTCAGGTTTTGTTTCTGTTTCTCCGCTGGAGAGACACACTCGGTTTATTAACATTTTTCTTTGCACCTGCAGGTCAACTTCCAGCCTGCTGAACCCAAATAATTGAGCCCAGGTTTGCAGCGAGAGCCTGCAGCCCCAACCAAAAATAGGACAAACTGGAGCTCTCTGGAGAGGGCTGGGGCAGAGCCAGCAGCAAATCCAGAGGTAAAATCCTGGCTCTGCTGCAGCAAACAATCCCTGTGCCCTGAACTCCACGGGTCTCTGCTTTCTCAAAGGTCTCTCCTGCTTTTTCCTCCCCTTTCCCAGCTCACAGGGACAGAACATAATTTTTTTTATTTTTTTTTTTTTTTTTTTGGTGAGCATTGCCGCTTTTTAAATGAGCTCCCGGGAGGATTTTCCAGAACAAAGCTGGAGGCAGGGCCGCGGGAGGGGTGAGGCTGCCGCAGGAGCAGCGGCACAGATTCCCGATAAAGCATCTGCATTCCTTGCACGGCTCTCCCTGCAACTCCCCAGCGCGTCCTTCACCTTTCCGGGAAGGCAGGACTGGCGAGGGTGGTGGGGAAATTGCTTGGCTGGAGCCAAAAGCGGGGTTTTGCAATCGGTTTTAGTGGAGCCAGGGCTGTTTTTAACCCTGTGTGTTCCCATCCCTCCAGATCACCCTGGGGCTGCCAGCACTTGGAGAGTGATGGAGGAAAAAAAAGAAAATTATTCCTTTTCCAAGCAGATTCTCCCTGGGTGGTTGGGATGGCCCCAAAGCCTCTTTCTTCAGCTTTCTCTGTGAGGATCCTGACAGAATTCACCTTCCAGGCTCTTCTGGTGAGCCCTGGGATGTGCCAGGCTGGCTGTGAGTGAGGATGCTCATCCCTGTGTCCCTGTTCCCTGCCTGGGAGCAATCTGCTTCCTGCCCATGGATGCCGGGATTTGGTGACAAAACAGCAGCAAAATCCCTCCAAACCAGGAAAATTCCCCAGGGAGAACGTCTGGCCGGAGCTTTTCTCAATATTCAGTAAAACAGAGGTTCGGCATCGGGCTGGCAGCGTCGGACTCGGGAACAGGGAGCAGAGCTTGGAGGGACGGACGGAAAATCTGAGCTCTGCATGAGGAGCGTCTGACACAGGAGGCTCCAGCAGCTGCCCCGGCGCTGAACCGGCCCCTGCCACGGCTTTTCCAGCGGCTGGGACACGATTCCTGCATCCCTGGGGCCGATTCCTGCATCCCTGGGGCCGATTCCCGCATCCCTGGGACCGAATCCCGCATCCCTGAGGCCAATTCCCGTATCCCTGGGGCCGAATCCCGCATCCCTGGGGCCGAATCCCGCATCCCTGAGGCCAATTCCCGCATCCCCGGAGTCGATTCCCGCATCCCTGAGGCCGATTGCCCCATCCCCGGGGCCAATTCCTGCATCTCTGGGACACAGTTCCCACATTCCTAGGGCCGAATCCCGCATCCCCGAGGCCGATTCTCTCATCCCCGGGGCCCATTCCTGCATCCCTGGAGTCGATTCCCGCATCCCTGGGGCCGAATCCCGAATCCCTGGGGCCAATTCCCACATTCCCAGGGCCGATTCCCTCATCCCTGGGGCCGAATCCCGCATCCCTGAGGTCAATTCCTGCATCCCTGGGGCCGATTCCTGCATCCCTGGGGCCGATTCCTGCATCCCCGGGGCCGAATCCCGCATCCCTGGGGCCGATTCCCACATTCCCAGGGCCGATTCCCGTATCCCTGGGGCCAATTCCTGCATCCCCGGGGCCAATTCCCGCATTCCCAGGGCCGAATCCCGAATCCCTGAGGCCGATTCCCACATCCCTGGGGCCGATTCCCGCGTTCCCAGGGCCGAATCCCGCATCCCCGGGACAGATTCCCGCATCCCCGGGGCCCATTCCTGCATCCTGGGGCCGATTCCCGCATCCCTGGGCCGGCAGAGGGAGGGGAAGGCGCAGGTAAGGAGCCAGCAGGGCTGGAACCGGAGCTGGGATTCCTCCCCTCCAGCCATGGAAAAGCTGTTCCGTGCCCCTGCAGGGATGGACTCTGAGCATCCCGGCGCTGCTCTGCTTTTTATGGAAGGCTTTCCATGCACAAAAAGCATCCCAGGATGAATGAAGGGCCGTGGCCACGCTCCCGCCCGCTCCCGGCGCTCCTCGCTTGACTCACCGAGGAGGAAGCCAAGATATTTCGGGGAGGGTGTTCTGAAAACATTTTAATTGATTTAATTCATCGCCAGAGCCCTCTCTGGATGCGTCCCCAGGATGGTGTTCAATCCCTGCTTGCCTTGGGCTTCTGGAGTTGTGTTTTTTCCCCTCCTGGCTGTGTCTGGGAACTGGGATTTTCTGCTGGTCTTTGAGGCCATCACAAGAATGAAAACATTTGTGACAGCCCGACCCAAGCTCCAGCTTCTCCCGGCCTTGCTGAAAGGCTCGTTGTCACCACAGACAAACCTGAGATGAAACAAAACCAGAGAGTTCATAAATTAAACCAGGAATAATTTCAATATCCCTGCAAGAAGGGTTTCCTTATCTTGATTTCTCCCCTTTTTCTCTCTGCCTCTCTCCCCTCCTCCACCTTGGATTAATCACTCCCAGGCCAGGAACCTTCAAACAGATTTGTTTGGAGATTTGGCTGGAGCTCGTGGTGGCTGAAGCCTTTTTGCTTTCCCTACAAAAAGCAGAGCCCGTTTGGGGAGGAGGGAGAGCTCCAGCACTAAAATCAGAGCTCAAACAAGATGAGAGATAGAAAGTTCCCTAAACCATCTCCAACAGATCCCGTTCCCAGAGGGAAAAGTGGTGGAAATTGGGGATTTCTCAGCTGGAAATTTCAATAGAAAATGACCTTAAAAAAGACCAAGGTGCTGTCTCACCATCCAGGGATATCTGAGTTTTATGATTTTTTGAGTTATCCTGGTTGGGAACATCACACCAGTCAAGCTTTGGCTCTCGTGTGCATCAGGACATAGAGAAATGTTCTCCTCCTGAACCCTTTTATGTCCCAACCTGCAAACACTCCCAGGGGGATGATGCAGCAAAAGAAACCTTCTAGCAAAAAAAACCAAAAAAACAAAAAAAAAAAAACAAAAAAATTAAACAAAATTAAACAAAAAAACCCCATAGAAATGAGATTTACATGTTTTTCTGGGAAAAACATCAAGTTTTCCCTGTTAGGAAATGAAGGTGTTGGAAACCAGGTCATAAAAGGGATTTGCCATGGGCCTGTCCCCTGCACTGGGGGTTCAGGAGAGCTCCTCAACCTCCCCAGGACTGGAGGTTGTTGTGGATATTTGACCGAGGGATTTGTGCAGGAGCAAATCCCGGCCAGGACTGGAGCCTTCCCTGGATCCAGCAGTGGGAGAGGAAAGTCTGTGGGGTGCAGAATCCCCCTCAAGGAGATTGGGAACACGGTGATAAATGAATTTCAAGAAGCCTGGGGTTCAGCCTGGCTGAGGGAAAAGCTGCTGGTGTCCATCCCAACACGGAAAAGCCGATTTTCCACTCCCACCCGGCTGTAAATCAGCTCTGAATGCACTCCTGCTGACGTGCCAAGGTTTCCCTTGGATGTCATTCCAGAGGCACACGCTCCTTGGAGTGCAGGTGCCTGGGTTTGATGAAGGAACCTCCAAGAGGGGAGCTCTGGTGGATATCAGTGGGGGATCAGTTGGATTTGACACCCCAAATGGATGCCAGTGGGAATCCTCTGCTTCCAAAGCTCCTCAAGTCTGGGAAAAACCATGTTGGAAATCTCTTAAGAGGTTTTTGATTAATGCAAATTGATTTTTTTTTTTTTTTGGTGCGGCAAAGTAAAGCTTTGGTTTCTATTCACCTCCCCTCGAGGCTTGTTGAGTCTGAGGTTTCCTTGCTGAAACAAGCACAGCTTTTCTTTCAGATGGGACAAAAAGCATCCCATCCCTGCATTCCCAGAGAATCCCAGCCACCAAAACACAACCAAGGACGTGAGAACAAGCCAGGCACTCCAGGCTCCTGTGGGCGGCAGGAAAGGAGAAACTGGGGCAAAAGTTGAAGCAGGATTTAATTTTATCTGGCTTGATTCATCTGTCCCTAATTAGTGACAGCTTCCCAGGGCATGACGTAAGAATATGCAGAGGTTTTTAGGGAATAACTCTGGGCTAAGATAAAGTGTAGCTGCTCTCAGAGAGTTCTTTTTTACGCCAGCAGAGATTTGGGCAGTCAAAGATGAAAAATAGATGAGATTCCACAATCACACATGTTGGAGACTAAAATCTTTTAGAGTATGGAACCTGCCTCCTTGCCAATTTATTGTGGAAAAAACCAGTCATTTTTCCACATCCCCTGGTTTAAAATCAGTATTTACTTCTAAAACTGCACAATTCATGGTTCTGCGCAGAATGCTGCTCTACAAAAATCCTGCGTGACTGCTTTGGAAGCTCCGAAACCAGCTGGAGAGAAGTGGTGATGTTTAATGGCACTTCAACAAAATAAATGAAGCATTTATCTAAACAAAAAATCTCTATTTTCTGCTTTTTCATGGCAGCGATGTGAGACCGGGCCAGGGGCTGATCCCGCTCCCTTCGTGCTGCACCTTCCCTCTTCCCTGTGTTTCCTGAGCTCCCCGTCACACCTGCAGCTCCAATGCCTCATGTTCCACCTCAGCTCTCTGTGCTCACACCCTTGGAATCCTTCCAGGCTGATTTTCTGCTCCTGCACCTCCCAGATCCAAGTCCTAATTCCTCCCTAAAAACGGATCTCTCCCATGCCCGGACCACGTTCTGCTGTTTCCTCAAGCTGTGCAACACAGGAGCTCCTTCTCCTCTCCCTGACATCCATAAAACCCCAGAATCTTTCCCTGGACTGGGGTGAAAATGTGTTTTTTGGGGCTCTCAGGGATGCTGAGCACGGTCAGGACCAGGCTCAGGACCAGGCTGGGACACGCCGAGCAGATGGTGGTTCTGGCCTGCAGCTGAAGCCCGAGTTACTGCGCTCAGATCCCATCTTTGATTCGCTTCCAGCTTTTATCAGCTGCTTCCACTCAAGCTTTGGCACAGCTGATGCGAGGGGAAGGCCAGGAGAGCACTCAGACAGCGAGAGCAGCGCAGGACAAGGGCGCTGTCCCCAAGGTGCTGCCACCACGCTCGAGTGGGGACTCTCCTGACTGCTCCAGCACTTGCAGAGCTTCAATATTTACCCCTCTGTGCAAAAAAACAAAACCTCAAACCCCAGAAGTGCAGGGCCTGCACGGCCTCTGCTCCCCCTGCCACATCACACTGCGAGCAGCCAGCCCAGGAGATGTAAATCAAAGTTTCTGGGAGGATGGGAAGAGAGTGAGCGTTTTCTGGGAGTTAAAAGCCTTTCTTGCCTGGCTTTTGGCTTTGGGTGACCCCTGCTCCTAATGCACTCCTCACTTCATTCACCCCCGCCAGTGCCAACGCTCTTATTTATGACTTCAGTAATGGCTTTCTATCAACAGGCCCTGAAAAGCTGCTCCTTGCACAGAACATTCCTCCGAGCCAATCCAAAAATCCTGCCCCGCGAGGATTCCCAACCCCAGCTCAGCCCGGGGCCTGCTCGGGGCAGAGAAGAGGACTTTCAAAGGACTCCCACTGCATTCAGCTGGCTCAGACCCCGGGTGAACACACACCCACACCCTCAGAACTCCTCACAGAAGCTCTCGAGGAGGAACCCAGACCTCTCCCAAAGTCTTTCGGAGGCTCCGTGGTTGTTTCTCCATCCTTTTGCTGCTGCACAAGGACCACGGGGTTTTACCTCTTGGGAGGGACCTCAGGCAGCCCCACAAAGCTGACAGAAAATCCTTCCACAACTCTGAGCCTGGGCTCGTTTTTCTCCCTTAATTTGAAAGCCAGAAAAAATACCGAGCAATGCCTGTGCAGGAGAATCAATCACACACAGGAACCTTCTGGGTCCCATGAAAGAGCCTGTGCTTTCAGCCTTGGCAGTTTGTTCTTCCTCCTTTCGGGAGGCAGCACGGACATGTTTTCCATTTGGAATATCCCAGGGGTCTTGCAGCTCACGCTGAGCCCTCAGAAGTGAACGAGCTGCTTTTCCCAGCTACAATTGAGAAATGTTGGTTTTTTCCCCATACCCAGACTGACACTTGGTTCAAGGCACAGGAAAGCAGACGCAGAGGGTCCACCCCAGAGCAGACCCCACAAATACATAAATCAGAACATCTTTAGCTCAGTTCTCGTCTCCCTCAGCTGTTCCACAGGCCAAGCACAGCCCTTCATTGGTGTCATTCACTCAAGTGGGGGTTTTATCCTAAAGCTCAGCAGTGGGGAAACGGGAACCTGCAATGAACTTGCCTCAGATTGAAACGGATATTTTGGGAGAATGAAGCAGTGACTGGGCTGAATAAACACAGCAGGAATGTGCAGTTGACACAAGATGTGGTGGGTGAGCTCAAGGAATGGAGGACTTGGTGCTGGAGTCATAAATCTGGGCTGGAAAGGGACAGAGCTGAGCTGTGCACCTCGCTGGGCAGGACTGGAGGAGCTGTGGTGTCCCCATGGACAGTGAGGCTTTTTCCCCACCACAGCTCTTGGAGAGTGGGGATTTTCTCATTGCTCAGGGAAGCCTGAGGGTCCTGTGAGATCCTGGATGTTCCTGAGGAGTTGAGCTGGGGTTGCTGAGCCCTGATTCACAAAAATCCTGAAGGACAAAGCCCAGGATCTTCGGGCCAGCAATGCTTGTCTGAGCTGGGCCAGCCCCGCTGGTCTGAGGGCCAAGGCCGGGCTGAGACCCGGAGAAGCTCTCGGTGAGTGTGGAAACCACAGCGTCCTCGTATGACCCCGACTCTGCTCTGCTTTCCTCTGACAGGCAGGGATGGAGGAAGGGTGGATCCAGCTCTGGCTGCTGATCTGCTCCAGCAGGCGGGATGATCTGGAGGACAAGTCAGAGCCCGCTGGCTCCGGCTGGCAGCTGCCGGAGGTGTGAATTCTGCTGGAGGTGTGAATTCCCCGTGCCTGGGCTGCCCATGGGGCACACAACCATTTCCTGCCCCCTCCCAGGGGTGCTGGTAGCCCCAGGGAATCTCCAGCCCCGTGCTGAGGAGAGCCAAACCTTCCCCAGCTCCGAAATCCCATCTAATTCCATCGGCAGCAGGATTTCGGGGCAGGCTGCCCTGCCACGGGGGGGTTGTTGTCACTGTATTTAAAAAAAAGAAGTTTGATTATTTTTTAAAAGAAAATTGCACTGGTTAAAGCCAAGATTTCAGAAAAGTGGGTGTCACTGGAGGCCTTGATACCACCCAACCTGGGATAGAGCTTCTCCTGGAAGTGTCCCTGCTCCTGACAGGGGTTTGGAACAAGAGGAGCTTTAAAGTCCCTTCCAACCCAAACCAGTCTGGGATCCTGTGACCTTGCTCAGCCAGCCCTGGCAGCTGAGAGCCTCGGGAAGGTTTGGAAGAACTTCCTCCACCTGCAGGGAGATCCCTGGGGAGGGGCTGATTCCAGCCAAATGCTCCCCAGGGACCTGCAGGGTGGACAGAGCAGTGACCCATGGGGTGAGAGCTGGGCCCAGCAGGTCAGGCTGGCCTAAAACATCCCAGATGTTTCATATTCCTGCTCCAAGGAAAGGGAGAGAGGAGCACAGCAATATTTTTTTCAATCCATTCCATATGTTTCCTCCATAAGTCAAGATTAAGCAGAGGTGCTGGTCGGAATAGGAATCAGCAGAGGCTGCTCGGGGGCTCTGGAGGCAGAGCAGCCCCAGCACAGCCCTGACCCCACTCCAGAACCCATTTCCATGGGGACAAGTGGAATTGTCACCATTTCCATGAGGACAAGTGGAATTG
>JAHLSL010000016.1:7198953-7216400 GCA_025920805.1 Petroica traversi
CTGCTTTTCTCACTCATTTCAGCCATCCCAACTCAGGTTGCTCAGCTGCAGCCTCTGCAAAAGCCATCGCTGAGGATGGAAGTTCCTCAGGGAGGAGGAAAAGGCAGCAGCCAGGAGGGGAAGGAATTTGCTCCCTGCTGAAGAATCGTGCCAGCCAAGTGTGCCCAAAGTCCCCAGAGAAATCTTTCCAAATGTGAGGGATTTTTTTTAGGCTGAAGTCTAATTACAGCTAATTGCTGTTTGATTTTAGTCCCGTTTCTAGAGCCACTAAAGGAATTATTGAAATATCTCTGCTAAAAGCTTTTCTTCTCATTTTTTGCTTCTTTTTCTTAAATCATCCTGGAAAAAAAAAACCAAAAAAACCAAAAAAGAACCAAAAAAAGAAAGGATTATGTTGCAACACTGGGAGTTCATGAATGGCCATTAGCTCTCCAGCCGTCCTACAACAAAGAGCCACGGGAAGCCTGATGTTTTCCCAGTGCCCTTGAATTTTGCAGAACTGAGGAGAATTTTGCTGTTTGTTAATGAAACCCTTCTGGGCTCAGCTCCTGGGGGGAGATGGGAGCCTTGGAGAGGTTGGCAAAGAGAAGGGAAGGTGCTCTGGTTTGGGGAGAGAAATAAATGACAATTTTGGTGTGTGCTCCCCAGGGTTTTTGGAGTTTCTCGTTATTTTCCTTCCCTGAACAACATGAATTTTGTATTTTGCCCACCTCAGAGAACCAGCAGAGTTCTGGCAGGGCACTGAAGAGGCCAGGAATCCACCAGGAGCTTCCCTTGGCACAGCTGGTACCAAAATCACCAGAATTATTATTTCCCAGCCCTGTTTTTTAGCACAGCTGTCCCAGGAGAGAATTAAACATTCTGTGTTTAATTCTTGATAAGAATTCCCTTATCAATTCTTCAAAATCCAGACACACACACCTTCGAGCCATCCCTCACAATGGCTTTTCCAGGGTTTATTTTTCTATTGGAAATTTGATTTTATGTTGAGGTGTTGAGCAGCTTTTGGGAGAAGGAGGAGAAAAGAGTCAGGTTTTCCTGTCCTGGGAGATTCCTCCATCCCCCTGTCTCATTTGGAATGAAAATCCAGAGCTGAGATTGATGCTGAAAGGTGAAAAATGTTTTTTACTATGTCCAGAGGTTTATTCAGCATGTGGTATATAAACATCACCAAAATAAATAATACACACAAAAAAAGAATCATTTAAAAAGTGGGTTTTTCTGCTTCAGCATCATTTTCCCAGGAGTTTTTCCCTTCCCATGGGATTTTTTAGGGGCTGGGGCATTCGGAAGAAGCTCCTGGATATGAGAGGGGTGGGAAAAGTGGTGGGCAAAGGGCTGGAGAGGGCCTTTTATGGTGCTTTTGGACACATCCTGGAAAAGATGCCAGGAGAGAGCCCCTTCCCAGGCTCTCCCACCTCACCCAAAGCGATGCACTCTGGAGAACGGAGGCAGGAGAGACCTCTCAGAGCTGAAATATTCTCATTTCTGAGTTTTGTGCCTCCAGAGGCGACCAGGGCTGCATGAAAAGTGTCCTGAGTGTGGTGAGCCACAAATGGAAAACTTGGAGCAGGGAGTGATCCCAGAAAACACAGGATTGCAGTGCCAAGGGCCTGGATGGAAAGAGGAGCTGGTGCCATCCCAGCCCTTGGAAAACAGGAGCTTGTTTGCTTTGGGGTTTTTTTGGTTTTTTTTCCTTTTTTCCCCTTTTTTTCCCTTTGGCTTCACCTCTGCTCCAGGAAGCCAAATGAGCTCATGGTCTGAGGCTCCCGAGCTGAACACGAGCAGAGGGAAGATGACATTGGCTGGAGAGGGGAGCAGGAATGGAGCTGTTTGGATCCTCCTTCCCTCTGGCAGGGAGCAGGAAACCACCTCAGCACATGGACACGCACACAGCAGCCCCCAAAATCACCTCTGAAATCATGAAATTGTGGAATCATGGAGTGGTTTGGGGTGGGAAGAACCTTAAAGCTCGTGCAGTCCCATCTCCTGCCCTGGGAACAGACATTTTCACATTCCCAGGTTGTTCCAACCTGGCCTTGGACAATTCCAGGGATGGAGCAGCCACAAATTCTCTGGGCAATGTTTTCCATGCGCTCATTCCCACTCCAAAAACACATCCCCTGCTCCACCTGGAATGTCCCACCCCATCCAGTGGACTCCGAGATGATTTCCCAGATGGGAGCCCAAATCTCAACCAGGGATCCACAACAGAGATTGAAAATCGCCGTAATCCAGCTGATTTCAGCCCAAATTAAAGCCCCTTCCAGCTGGTGGCTGCTGCCCCTGTGGCCACTGGAGCCTGCATGGATATTTTTATCCCGGCCCTGTGGAGCAGGATAATGATATGGTGGTGCCTCCTCCCTGCAATTCCCTGAGGTCTCTGCGTTTGGAAGATGATCCCAGCCATGGCACTTCCATGCTAAATTAGCAGGAGGGAAAAGAACGAGCTCTTGATTAAAATCTGTCTTCACAGCAACAGCCCCCTCTGGTTTTAGGTCCCAATTTGAGGACCAAGGTATGGAGGTCAAAAATCTGAGCAGTTGATCCAATGGATGGAGTTCTTGTGGTTATTCCTCTGTTTATCAGCAGTCCTGGGGTATTTGGTGCTTTCCTGGTGGCCTCAGTGGCTCCCAGAGCAAACGAGACCTGTGCAGGTGGAATTTAATCGTGGGATCATAAAGAGTTGGAGCTGGGAGCTGGAAGTTTTTTAGGGTGGGGCAATACTGGTATTAACTGGGATATTTTGAGCCCGTTCATGGGAACTGAGAGCCCTTGAATTTTGCAGAACTGAGGAGAATTCTGCTGTTTGTCAATTAAACCCTTCTGGGCAAGAGGCTCAGTTCCTGAGGGGAGATGGGAGCATTGAGGTGGAATTTAATCACGGAATCGTAGAAGAGCTGGAGCTGGGAGCTGGAAGCTGTTTAAGGTGGGACAGCACCAATATTAACTGGGGTATTTTGAGCCATCTGATGACTTTCAAAGGCTGGGGCTTGCTGTGCCCTTCTAACTTTCTATCCACTTGTGTAGCTTAAAATTCCCTGAGCCCAGAACTTCAGCTGCCTGTGGAGTTTTTCCCCAAACGCCCCGAAGGGAGGGGCTGTCACTCAGCAGTGATGCCCCAGGGGACTTCATGTGGCAGCTGAGCCCAATCCCAGCCATGCTAAGGATAAACTCAACTTGCAGCCTGGCCTGGAGCTGCTGCTGGCAGGACACGATTTTTAGGCTCAGCCTAAGAGCAGTTTACTTCAGGCCCAAGCAGCCGTGTTCCAGGTGGCTGTGACAGCACAAACCCCTGATTTGGGGACACTTTGAGGCCACATCTCCAGCGCAATTCCTGCTGGCACTCGCCGTGATTTGGAAATCAAGTCATTTAATTGGCCCATTATTGAAGCTGTTGAGCAGAGCCCGAGCTGGGGCTGGAGTTTGCATCCCCTGACAATCCCGGTGAGTGGCTCTGCAGCTCTCAGCCCTGGCTTTGCTTACAAACTCCACAATTATTGGCCTCTCAGCCACACGCTCGATCTCCAGGGCTCATCTCGATGAAACTCCTCGGACTCGGCGAAGAACAAGCAGCAACGTGGGAGGAGGTGGAGAGGAAAGCAGGATCGGGAGTGTTTGGGTACAAAATTGCTTCTGCCACAATCGATTTCTCCTGCAGAAGAGCCTGATTGGGCCAGGCAGGGGCTGCTGGGCTTGCTCAGCACTGCAAAAAGCAGTTTTTTTTCGAATGGTGACTCTCTGATCCGGCGAACTAAACAAAGGAAAATGGAGAGAGACACTAACTGAGGTGTAATTAGATTTATATTAATTCCTAAAAGGTTTAGAAGCAGACAATCAGAGCTTTTTGGTGCTGGTAGAAGAGCTGATTTGCAATTTCTGTCCTGGCCAGTGGCATTAAAAAAATGACAGGATGAGAGGAAAAACGAGGAATTCTGAGCTTTTTCAATTCCCCTGTTCAGTTGGCCTTTGTGGCTCTTTCTTTTTGAGAAATGCTCCATCCCATGAGCGTGGGAGCAGCCCCAGGAAGAGGCTGGCACTGCACATCTGGAATAAAGCTTCCTGAGCTCTGAGGAGGTGGTGGGACTGCAAAACCTTGATGAGAATCCCAAGCTTTCCAGAAGTGGCTGGGAAAGAGGGGCAGAGAGGCAGCAAAGTGGTTTTGGACCACGGAGTGACTCAGTGTGAGCTGACTTTGGTGCCTGAGGTGTCTTCAAACCCTTAATGATTCCTCCATCCCCGGGCCCAAGGAGAAGGGTTTAATGTGCTTGAGTTGTGAGTCACAATTCCAGCCCTTCCAAGGCACAGAAACGCAGGGGAAAAGAAGGAAAAAATAAGAAAAGGACCTTTATTCAGCCTGGGGATGAGTAACCCTAGGCACCCTCTAACTTTCATCTCAAGGGTATCATTGAGAGCCAGCCTGGGGACCCTCCCAGGGCCACACCCCGCTGGTGCCACCAGGCCAGGGTTATTTTGGGAGCCGTGTCTGGCTTTCCAAGGCCACGATTCCCTGTCAGCATCCCAGGCTTCTCCTAGCCCGGGACCATCCCAGTCCCTTGGATGACAACTCATTTCAAAGGCAGACGAGGCTTCCCACAGCTATTGTCCTGTGGCTGTCTGCATTTTTGAGCCCTTCCCTCGTCCTGCTCCCTTCGGAAGCTCTGAACTTCAGCTGAAGGCACACAAATTAAACTTTGAACTAAATAAAAGGCACCCCACTCCCCCTCCCTGCCCGGCCAACCTTTACTGAAATACTCTTTAAAAACAAGTCCTGATATATTCTAAACTCAAAACCATCTGGGCTTGCGAGCCTCAGGAAATTACAACTGCCATTCTGGAAATAAAATACATGTTTGTCCATAGATTGTATTAATTAAGGCCTATAATATGGAGAGAGGCCAGGGAAATGCTTTCCTGCTGGCTGGCAGATTTGCATAGCAATTTATTATCTTACCAATTGTTATTAATATTGTTATTATTGTCATTATCATCATCATCTTTCCCTTCATGCCTGCTGTGACAGACAGAGTGTTCTGTGCGGATCAAGAGAGAGAAAAAACTGGTTTCAAAGTGAGCTAATTATTATTTATCTGCCCTGTTTCCCACTGGGGAATCCCAAATCCTTGTAGATGTGCTGATTTTTTGATTGTAGGGTGTGAGCTTAGCAAGGAAAACGTTTAGGATTGAGGGATGAGCTTGTTAATTCATTAAAAAACTATAAAAAATTATTTGAAATTATATATAAATTATTAAAAATTATAGAAGCAAGCAGTGGCTGCCTGAAGGTGACAGATCTGCCCTCCAGGGTGTGGTTGTGTCCCCCTACCCCTGGCCCATGGACAACGTCCCATCTGGATGAGGAATTCCCTCATGGATGGAGCCACCATCCCACTCCTGAGCCGAGTCCTGCAGCTCCCAGCCGGCCAGGATGGCAGGAAATGCCACATCAGAGACATTCCAGCCACCGGGCAAGAAAGCTCTGGGGATTGGGAAAAGTGCAGACTTCAGTTGTTCTTGGTGGGGTTTGCATTTTTTCCTGGTGAGGTGAAGGGCACGGAAAAACCACCGTGCTCGCTGTGGTTCTTCCCAAAAACCAGAGCAGCTGCTGGGTGCTCAATCACCCCAAGCTCGGGGAAGGTGGGGTCAGCTCCTCCAGCAGTGACCCCAACTCCCAGAGGGTGCAGGAGCTCCTGGAATTCCCATTTCCCAGGCACTGACCCTTCCTCCAGGGGAAAAGGAGCCTGAGCAGCCTCCGCAGGAATTATTTGCTAAAAGACAAGGCTTGAACTTGTGGATTCTGAGCAGCGGCCAAATTGTCTCAGACTTCAAGCCGTGCCTTCACTCCCCAGTTGTGTCAGCCCATCCTAAGTTGGAGAAGCCGCTGCCAAAGGAAATCTGGACTCCGATTTTGAATTCCAAGCCCTGGAGCTGGCGATGGTTGTATCAAGAACTACGAAAAAAATTTAGGGGGGGTTTTCACGGCCAATTTTTTCTGCCTGGATGCAGCTCTTGGCGTTCAGGTGCGCCAACATCAATCCTGGTTTTGTGAGGTGTTTTTATGGCATTTTGCTGTGCCTGCACCGCGGGGAAAAGGGCACCATTTACTCTGTAGGAAGAGCACGTAGCAAACCCAGCTCCTCATCCTCTCCCAAGGGGCATCAAAACAACGTTTGGAGCAGGAGAAGCTGCGAGCTGGACGTGGAGTGGCCGTCCCGGTGCTTTTGGGGAAGGAGGATTTTGGGAGGAGGCCACGAAACGTGGCAGTGTGCAGCTGCCACCGCCCTGCCACGGGAGCAGCCCCAGCTGGCCACAGTGTGTGCAGTGCCCCAGGAACTGCCACGGGATGGGAATGTGGCTCTCACCCCAGCCCTCCCCACACCTCGGCTTCCCCTCCCCTCAGCAGCATCCCTTCCCTGCAATCAACAGCCCAGGAATTCCGTATTCCGCGCTGGAATCTGGTGACAGCTCCCTCCTGTCCCCGAGCAGGGAGAGACAAAACATCCCAGAGCCTCTCGTCCCTTGTTCAAATAAGTGGCAGCTCCTCTGATCAGCCTCCGTGTAGGAGCACGCAGCCAGCAGGAGAAAATCAAACTTCAAAAGGAAGGAAAAGCCCCGAACAGGATATTGCCATCAATAGGAGTTCTGGGGATGGAGATGAAATGGAAAATTGAGGCTCAACCCGGCTGGGAGAAGTTAAAGGCTGCCTTAACCCTTGAGCTGACATGAAAGGAGCTGGGAAAAGCTCGGGGTTGCTCCTTGTTCCACAAGCACCCAGGCCGTGATTTTCTCAGGAATTGGAGGGAATTCGGCACTCAAATTCCTTGGAAAGTCAGCCACAGGTTTCTTGGGAACTGCCACTTTAATCGCTGCCACAGATCTGACATGGCATTGGGGAGAAATTCCAATTTCCTTCATTTTTTCTCTCACCATAAATTTCCCGATGTTCTTTTCCTGGTGGAAAGAGCTCTTTTTTGCAGGGATGAGGGGGGGAAGAAATAAATTATGATAAAGGAGAAAGAGCAGAAGAACAGGACAAATTTTTCTGCCAGAATTTTTACTTTGGGATGAGAAATAAAGAAAGAACTAAGAGAAGTCCCTGACGGGGAATTCCTGGCAGCTTTAATGTCACAACCTCCGACCTTTGGCCACGTCAGCCAAAAGGCTCCTGCAGACAGCCCGACCTCTTCCCAGCTATGCTCTGGGCACTGGGTCAGGATTAATCCAGCCTTGATTGGGAAATCAGAGCCCAAATCCAGTGCAGGGGGTCAGCAATCCCACCCCATTCCCACTGAGCTGGACGCCCCAAGCCAAAACTGTGCCCTACAGGGCCACTGTCCCCATCTGCCACCAAAATGCACGTGAGCTTTGGATTTATTCTTAGAAAACTCCATTTATTTTCCTAACGTCTCCTTTTTTGTTTATTTTAAGGAATAATCAGCTGTCGAGTTTGTGCTAAGGGCTGTCTCTTCTGGCACATTTTTATCTGACAGAAGAAAGGGATTTATTTCTGCAGCGAAGAAACAGAAAAATAACTCGTAAAGGAGACTCTAATTCCAGCTATTTGAAGTTGTTTCGAGCTCTGCAGCAGCCCCAGATAAATGCAGGAGTTGTAAGTGTAGAAGGGACTTTTATCTCACTGCCTGGATAAGCATCTCCTTGACTTTATCCGGGATTTCTCAACATGAGGCTCTTGTTTAATAACAGGAAGCGACATCATAGATCCATTAATGTTGGGAGAGACATCTGAGATCACAGAGTCCAAATCCTCCAGCCCGAATTCTCCCCGGGGATTTGGGATGAAAAGCTGGCTGGTGTGGGGACCCCTTTCCCCAGAACAGATCCACCCCACGGGACAGATTTGGGAGAGACACAAACCCCGTGGTTTTGCTGGGTCTGGACGTTCCCAGCAATCCAGGAAAAGAGGAATAAAAGAAAGGAAGAAAGAGGGAAAACTCCGTGCTGAGGCTTCCAGGTCCCAGCCCTGACCCAGACAGGCACATTCTCACCAGGAATGGGCTCTGGCTGGGCCTCGCTCCGGCCGCTCGGACGCTGCCAGCTCTTAACCAGCACCACTTGCTCGGCCTGAGCTGACCCTGCCAGGACCTGGAAACAATGAAGCAAAAAAGCCACGGAGGAAAAGCAAATGGTCTCTTATTTAACAGGTTTGACCAACAGGGAACAGGGAATTTGGGCCCTCACTCCGAGATTCCCGAGCTGTTGCTGCTGGAGTTCCCGAAGTTGGGACTGCAGGAACCCAATTGTGTCCCCTGTGCGCCCTTCAGGGTTTGTGTTCCTTAATTTCAGGTATTGTTACCCCTGTTTCCTTGGAATAGCCTGAATTATTCCCTGCTGCAGCAGGATTAGGACAGAGTTGATGAACTGCAGGTTTTCCTCAGGCCCAAATTCCTGTCCTCTCCTGAGCATTAACAGGCAGAGCAGTTGGGATAAAATGCAATTGGGAATTTTGGGATAAAACACCCGTCCAATCCTGGGCATTAACAGGCAGAGCAGTTGGGATCACACTGGGAATTTTGGGATAAAACACCCCAGAGAGGTAGGAGGGCACTGGGGGTGCTCAGGATGAGAGGAGGGCACATTCCCAGTCCTGCTCTGCCTTTTGGGACGCTGTCCCTGCATCCCAAAGGTGGTGACATGGAACATTGGGAGCTCTGGGCTCCACACACATTTTCCAAGAGCTGCTGCAGGCATTCCTGAGCTGCGAGTAATGTGCTGGAGGGGAGCCAGGCTCGGGGATGTTTCTCTGAACACGTCACCCCTCTGCTCTCCCACCTCTGAAGGATGTGGTGTTTCCCTCTCCCGCCGTGGAAAGCTTGGATGTCACTTCAGATTTCACCATTAAAGCCCAATTTTTCATTTCCATCCAACCTCCAAGCTCAGCACAGTCCACGTCAGAAAAGCTCTGGAGCTCCTTTGTGCCTTGAGGAGACGATTTCCTAGAAAAAGCCTTGGATTTCTCCAGCTATGCAAACATTCCCGGGCCATCCTGTGTGTGGATGTGATTAAACACAGCACTCACACCCACTGCTCTGGGAGCTCTGTTTTTAGATGTTGGAATTGTCACTCGAGGGAGAGGTGACATCTCCTCCTTCCAAGCTGGTGCTGAAATACCTGAGTGCCTCAAAAATGGGTATTGAACCCCTAATTCCACCTTTTAGGGAAAAAATAAATACCCAAAGTTCCTTTGGGATGGCAAATTGTTAGGAACAAGCTCTGGATTTATATTTCTGTAGAACAGGCAAATAAATAAATATAACAATGGAAAAGATTGGGTTTGTTAGGGTGGGATTTTTAGTTTAAAAAGGAATAATGTTTTAAAGCTTGGCCTCAACCCTTGTTTCAAACCCAGATGTGTTCCAGCTGAGGAGGAGCATTCCAAGCAAAGTTTGGTTGCTTTCCCATCATTTCTAAAGCCAAATCAGCATTGGTTGATAAATCTTGATATTTAAATCCAACCCTAATTGAGTGGTTTATTTCCTGCAGCAGAAAAATCTCGGGGTTCAAATTTAAAGTAGGAGATGGTTTGGAAAAGATTCCTTGACTGTGACAGGCAGGAATCAACCTCTGTCCCCAGCAGCTCAGGGACACCCAGAGCATCCTGAAATTAATTAGGGATTCAGCATTGAAACTGTCAAAAAATTACCATTTACTTCATGTTTAAAATGAAAATATTTCAAAGAAAATATTTTTGAATATATATATATATTTCCAAATATATAAATATGC
The DNA here is from genome assembly GCA_025920805.1 of Petroica traversi. NCBI lineage: Eukaryota > Metazoa > Chordata > Aves > Passeriformes > Petroicidae > Petroica > Petroica traversi. The sequence continues at coordinate 7,208,698 of JAHLSL010000016.1, forward strand.
CTCACAAAATATAAAAATTATAATATATATGGATATATTTAAAAATATATATATATTTTTAAGGGAAAAATATCTGCAGGAGTGGTGTGTTTGTTCTTCAGGGAGGAATAAGGAATGGGAATGAAAACCAGCATAAAACACAAACTGGAGGAATGGGGAAGAGCCCAATCCAGGCCTAACTCCCCTCCAGAAGAACTCCAAGGCTCCATCCACTGCATTTTCTCCTCTGGAAGTTCCCAGCTTTGTGCAGGAAGAGCCAACGGGATGGATCAAAGCTGAGTCACCCAGGCAGGCCCTGCTCTCTCCCAAAAAAAGCCAGATCTGGAGCAAATCCGTGACCTCGCCACGGCTGCAGCTCCTCCTCTCCACCAGCCCAGCTCCAGCTCCTCCAAGGCCAGGAAATCTTTCTCACAGCCCTCAGCTCCCAGTTTTGGTCACGATTTCCAAGTTTTTCCTTAATCATTGGAACTTTCCCCTCGGCTCCTGGCTCTGTCCCAGCCCAGCCTATCTGGGAAGTCTCAGCAAGGCCCCACTTTGCCTATTTTTGTGTTGAGGTTCTTGTTCTCTGTGACAAATTCAAATAAAGCCAAAGACAGGAATTAATTGTGAGCGTTTCACACACACAGAGAAATATCCAATCCCAAATTATCCTGAGGGAGCAGCTCCCGTTGAAGGAGCAGAAAGGAAGAGCCTCATTAAGACTTTCTAATCAACACAAAATATCCAGAATTAATTTTTCTGCACCCCTGAGGCTCAGGATTTGTGGATGCTGCCCTAAAGGAGGGGATGGGCAGAGGGATTGGGGTTTTTTGGAAGGGGATGTGCAGCCTGGAGCTCTGCTGAAAGCTGATGTGGGAGTTTTAATCCCAATTTCCCTGCCCTGCAGCATCCATAGGTTTCCCAGGTGGCTCTTTCTCCCCAAATTGTGTGGGACCAGAGGGGACAGAGTCATTTTCTAGGTAGGCCAACAAACACAGAACGACACAAACTCTGCCCATTGCTCGTTAGGATGTATTTAATTAGAGTCACAAGGCAATAACTTAGGGCCATTTCATCCTAAAATTTTATTCAAGTCTTTACACCAGCAGCTTCTGTTGCAAACTCCTGTTGCAAACATGAAACTTTAATAGATGTTTTCTCCCAGAAATGCAGAGTGAAACTGATGGAATTAGAGCAGGACTGGCATGTCTTTGTTCAGAGAGAAATATCATTAAATCCAGTTTGCATTCAGAGCAGGCTGGGCTTCAATCTAGGGCTGGATCCAGACATCTCCAATTTTATTCTAAATGTGAATTCAAGCCTGGGGCTTCTTTGATCGAGGGAACGAGGAAAAAAAACCCAACGTTGTACCGATAAGGAGAATTGTCCTCCCAGTTCCATTTGTTGTGAGAATCCCTCCCTGCAAAATTTCCAGCTCTTTTTAGCAGAGCTGGAGCTCTGGTGGGAGGCAGCTGCAAATCCACTGTGCTCCTGGGATTGCAAAGCTTCCACAAAACCTGACTCACAGTCTAAAACCGCACTTGAGGAATGATGTTTGCATCACAGAGGTGCTGCAGGGCCACCAGGAGCTCAGGAACCTCCTCTCCTCATCCTGCCCCGCATCTTCTCCTCCTCCAAGGGATTGGGAAGAGCATCTCCAGGAGTCTGAGGTCTCTGCTGTGGCTCAGCAGTGAAAGGATCTGGGATCTGAGAGCTCAAATGCAGCTCTTGAGGTTGTTCCTCAGAGGAGGAGAATGTGGGAGAAGCAGCTGGAGGAGCTCGGTCCCCACTCCCAGCCAAAAAGGCCTGGTGGAAGTTGTGGATAACTGGCAGGAGTGTTTGCTCAGGGGGGAACAGGAATTCCTGAATGCCAAGTGAAATACAGGGGAAAAAGTGGATTTTGCAGGAATTAATACCCAGTGGGGAAAGGCAGCCAGCTGCTTTCCAAGGATGGGCATCCCCTGGCCTGGGATGTCCTGGAGCGTGTCCCAGTGTCCTGGCATCCTGAATTCCACCCCTGGGCTCCACGCTGCCCTTGGGAATGTGGCCATGGCACGGCCAGCCACAATTTCTCACATTTTACCCATTTTTGGAGCCATCTCCCAGCTCCTGGAACCAATAGAGAGGGGGAAAAGAAAGGAAAAAGGAGGGGGAAAAAAAGAAGCCAAACAACACCATTTTCTGTGACCCTTCTCTGGCTTCTGCCTCCAAAAAAAATCCATGCATAAGGATCAGGTCTTTGAGTGAGTGACACTTGAATTCGGGCTGTATTAATGCAGCATGCTCTCCAAAAAAGAGGAGGCTCCCAAGAACCTCCTCAGCTCCCAACGTGTGCCCCAGATGCCATCAGGACATCTGTGACAGGCAGGGGACTGCAAAGGGGGCAGGAGGGCTCAGCTGATTGAAACCATCGTTTTATGATAACCAAATGTCCCACATCTTGTGCATCTCCCCGAGATGGCAACGCAGACTGAAAAAAAAATATTAAATAATAAAGCTGCATCCGAGATCAAAGGAACTCCTGGAAAGAAGAGCCCAGTTGTCCCTTGAGTGCATCTGGGCTGCAGACATCCTCTGGAAAAGCCTTTTCCCTCATCCACGAGGCTCAGGAATGCTGTCTGGGTGCTTGGGAAGTGCAGGGAGGAGGAGGAGGGACCTCAGCGACCTCAGAGTGGCTTTTGTCACCAGGTCCCCTCAGCTCTGCTGCCCCGGCAGTGGGGTGCTCTGCCCTGGGATTTCAGCAGGAGCCAGAGCTGGTGCTGTGGGGCTGGGAATGCTGATGGGCTTGGGATGAGATATATGGGCAGCTGGGAGTGGGAGCAAATGGAAAAGTAGGGAGTGGGAGAGAGTGCAATATTAGGGAGTTGGATAAGATGGAGAATCGGAGAGTGAGATACCATGGAGAATTGGGAATGGGATATAACGGACAATTGGGGATTGGGATATAGTGGAAAATTGGGGAGTGGGATATAATGGAGAATTAGGGAATGGGATATAATGGACAATTGGGGAATTGGATATAATGGAAAGCTGGGAATGGGATATAATGGATGATTGGGGAATGGGATGTAACAGCTGGGGAGAGGGAGATCCAGTGAGGCCCTGGCATTGGAAACTTTGGCTCCTGGGATACTCCGAGGGGAAAACCATTCTAATCCCCCTTAAGCCAACGTGCTACTTGAAAGCTTCCTGGCAGGAACCTCCATCCCTCCATCCATCCCTCCCTCCATCCATCCATCCATCCATCCATCCATCCATCCCTCCATCCATCCCTCCATCCATCCCTCTATCCCTCCATCCATCCCTCCATCCATCCACCCCTCCATCCATCCCTCCATCCATCCCTCCATCCATCCCTCCATCCCTCCATCCATCCATCCATCCCTCCATCCCTCCATCCATCCCTCCATCCATCCACCCCTCCATCCACCCACCCCCTGTCCTGGGAAGCAGCTCTGCTCGCACCTGCTCCGGGCCTGGCTCTGCTCCAGCAGCTCTGGGTGCAGCAGAGCTTTCCCTGCGGAGAAGGAGGTGCTGTCCAGAGCAATCAGCATCATCCCAGCCCTGCTCCAAGCAGATGTTCCTCCTGGGATGGCCCCGACACGTTCCTGTGCAGAACATCTGCTCCAGCACACCCAGCTGCTGCTGCTGCTACTGCTGCCGGGCCACCCTCACCTTCCTGCTCCCAGTGGCTCCAGAACCACTCACAGAATGGTTTTGCTCACAAAAAGAGAGAAAATTCCTAAAATAGCCTAAAATATTTTTAGGCTATCATTGTTCTGCCATAAAATAAATGGCAGTGCCTGGAAACCAGGAGGTCTGAGGGAGCCCTTAAGGGCTTTAAACTGCAGAGATTTGGGTCAGGTGGGATTTTGGGGAGAAATCCTTCCCTGTGAGGTGGGGAGGCCCTGGCACAGGTTGTCCATGGAAGCTGTGGCTGCCCCATCCCTGCAAATGCTCAAGGCCAGGCTGGATGGGGTTTGGAGCAAAGTGGGAAATGTCCCTGCCCATGGAACTGGAACTGGATGATCTTTAAGGTCCCTCCCAACCCAAACCATTCTGGGATTCCATGAATTTTGCTGTGCCCAACAGAGATCGATTTGATTTCTACCCCCAAAAAATGCAAAAAGCCACCAAGTTGCCCTAAAATACAGCCGAGACTGAGCCCTCACTCCCTGAGGAAAAGGAACAGCCCTTTTCCTCAGGACAGCCCCGACACAGGAGGAATTAAAAATAACATGTACACAATTAGTGGAAATCAGAAACAGAATACGGAGGGGAAAGGAGAGACTTGTTCCTCCAAATTTATCCCGGATTTGGCCCTGGCAGCCTCCAAGATGCCTCTGTCCCTTGCTCATGAAGATATTTCTGAGGAAAATTGATGATTTTGGAAGCCTCTGATCGCACCAGATGGGAAATATATCTTTGTTCAGTCTCCTGGGAGGCTGCCCTGTGAATCACCTAGCAGGGCTTTATTGCTTTCTCCTGCATCCCCTGGCAAATTTCGGAGTGCAGAAACTCGGGTTTTGTTTGCATTTGTAATGAGGCTTTTGGAAACATCTGCAGACAGCTCAGCTTCCCAAGCAGACAGAAAACCCCACTTTCCTCCACGGGTATTTCAAACAGCAATATAAAATAAAAATTATAAAAATAATTAAAACAACAGAGCATCTTCTCCTCCTTCCACGAGCAGAAATTGGGGAACGGCCTCTAAAAATGTGAAGTAACTGGAAGCAGAGCCTGCTCCTATGCAAGCACCACTCTGAATACAGAACATAACCCAAAAAAACCACATTTTATGAAATGCACGGCGCCGAGCAGGGAGAGTTCAGCGAAACGTTTATGAGATATTGGAAAATTCAAGTCCAGCCCTCGCGTTTCATCAGCTGCAGCTCCAGCGCCTCAGCACAGATGGACAGGACCCAGATGGCAACCTCAGCTCTGGAATTTGTCCCTGCTGCTCCCAAGGGAAGGGGATGCGGGGTTGGCTCGGGAGCCGTGGGAGGACGGTGCCACATGGACACTGCGAGCTCCTCATCTGCATGTGACCGAGGCACGACCCCAGCCCTGGTGACATGGCAGGGACAGGGGGCTGGCAGGGCCGTGGAGAGGTTGGAACAAGGGAGTGTCCCAGGGACACCCTTTGGGGTTTGTGATGCCATCATGGGATGGGGAGTGACACCAACGGGGGTGTCACCAGATCCAGAGGTGCTTTGAGGATGGGGTTGGCAGAGGGAGAAAGCCCTGGCAGAGTGCGATGAGCCCTGAAATCCCTAAATTCAGGGAGTTTTTCTTCCAGCAGGGTGTTCAAGGTGATGGAGCAGCTCTGCAGCTGAATTTTGTCCCCTTCCTGAGGTGCTGCTGCGCTGAGGGCAGGAATCAAGGCCTCCTTGGTGCCTCCCACGTTCCCATGCCATTTTCCCTTCCAGGTGCCAGGCTTGGGATGAGTGACATTCCCCGAGTGTTTTATCACGTCCTGGTGAGCCGGGAGAACCAGCGTGTGAGGAGGAGGGCTCTGAACTCGTGCCTAAATCCTGAGTTTTCATCCTCAAACCCACTGGGTCTGCCTTGGCGCTCGGTGGCAATCTGGGGACAAGGCCGCACAGGGGACACCTTTAACGAGTGTCCCGAGATCAGAGGCAGGATTTGGGGTGACAAGATGCAGGTGACAGGCAAGAGAGGCACCGAAGGCAGTTGGAGAACCACAAACAGATTTCACCACGCCGTGTTTGCTCACCTCTGCCCAGCCCTTGATCCTGTCCCAGCTCGTGGCAAAGCCCTGGAGATTTTTCCATCCCCGGGGAAAGGCAGTGCAGAGCAGCCGGGTGGGCTCCATCCCACCCTGCTCCACCACCCCCAGCTCCTTTCGCTGAGCAGGGACCTTCAGAGAGCCCCAGGTTTCCCAGACATATGTTTGCAAAGGGAGCAGATGTTGAGGATGCTGCCTGCCAATTCTCTCTGCTTTAACCACTGCCCTGGGAGCTCTCCCCTTATTTATTACCTCGGAAAAGCAGGAGCGTGGTGTCAGCCTCCGTGGAGATGCTTTTTATCGATTCCCCCCTTTTTTTCCTCCTCCCCTTGCCCCACACAAGAGTTTCTCCCTTCCCAAGCCCTTGGCATCACCACGGGCACTGAGGGAAGATCTGGATCCTTCCCCTCCCATTTCCCCCCCTCTCCTGCTCCCCATCTCAGTTTTTGGCAGGGCGCTAACGGGGAAGGAGAGAGGCATTTTTATTGCACACGCAGCTCTGTGTATCCTTTCCTTAGCATTTGTTTTTCCTAGATATACATGTGTTTATCCCCAGCCATTTCTGCAGGCAGAGATGTTAATTTGGCATCCTGCGTGGAAAGTCTGAGGCGTCTGATCAGAATCAGCTCAAGCTTCTGGGAGCTGCCTGCCAGCTGAAGGAGAATGAAAAAGGCCAATATTAAAAAGCAGCCTTTCCTTAATCAACATAAGCACTGCAAACATAAACATTTAAAAACGCTGTTAAGTGCATTTAGAAAGTCCTGGTGAATCAATAAAGCGTGGAGGTGAAAGAGTCAAGCACAGGCAACAAAACACAAACTCTGTGTTTTTTCCTTCGAGTGCCATGACAGATCCAAGCTTTAAAATTCCACGTCCCAACCTTCATGTTGAGGTTTGTGCAACTCCCAGTGTTTGCTCTGGGCATGGCCCGGAGCCCCTCGGGGGCTGCAGTGGGGCTTTCCCCCAGCCCTGGGTGCTGCAGGAGCTGCAGGAGCTGCAGCTGCTCTGCCCTGGGGCAAAGGGTGTCCCCAGCGCTCGGTGTCACCCATGGAGAGCCACCAGCTGAGGGCTTGGCAGCTGCTCTTCAACAATTCCATCCAGGACAGAGGTGGGACCTCCGAGCCAGCCCTTCCTGCACTCCTCCTTTAGGTTTGTCCTGCACCGCTTGGGCCACGTGGGGAGTCTCACGTCTGCTCTGGTTCAAATTGGATATTGGGAAGGAATTCTTCCCTGAAATGTCCCAGGTTGGACAGGGCTGGGAGCAGCCTGGGATAGTGGAAGGTGTCCCTGCCCATGGTGGGGGTGAAATGGGATGAGCTTTGAGGTCCCGTCCATCCCAAACCAGTCTGGGATTCCATGATCCCACCCCAACCTCGCTCACAGTGGTTCGAGGAGCAGTGGGGACAGGAACTCTGGATTCAGGCAGCTCACCCTCCTGCCAAGGAGACCTTGGTGACTCTGAGTTCTTCCTTTTCTAATCCTCTGGATTTTTCCCCTCACACACTCGGGTTTGGCACGTCCTGAGCTGCAGGTGCAAAGGGAGCCTGGCTGGGAAGAGACCACGATCCTTTCAGAGTGTCTCAAGGAGGGCTTTCCTGACCGTGCACAAAGCAAATCCTCCCCAAATCCTCCCCAGATCCTCCCCAAATCCTCCCCAGATCCCCAGCAAGCACCTGGGACCTCCAGAGCCCTCCTGGCTGCTGCCACCCAGGAGCAAACCCTGCCTGTCCCCGTCCCCACCCACCGCACCCCCAGCGCGGTGCCCTCCCTGCAGGGCACGTGTCAAAAAGCCACCTTCATTTTCCTGACGTGCTTTTCCTGCTCCCAGGGCTCAATTAACACCAAATGAGGCCCGGATTCCTCTGTAATTAAGGGCCTCTGATCAGGGTGTCCCTGAAGATCCTCACGTCCCAGGGGAACGTGTCCCTTCCTTCTCCTTCTCCTTCTCCTTCTCCTTCTCCTTCTCCTTCTCCTT
>JAHLSL010000016.1:7278995-7293193 GCA_025920805.1 Petroica traversi
CTCAGAGCCCCCTCAGATGAAGGAGAAGGTCAGAAATTGGTGACACCTTTGGGAAGGAGCTTTCCTTTGAAGAGGAGAAGTGTCAAGGCTCAGGAAATGCCTGTGCTTGTGTCAGGGATGGGACCAGCTCATTGCTTCTCCTGATTTTTTGCTGTCCAGCAGCTCAAGCTCCCCTGCCCTTCCAGCTCAGGAGCAGGACTGGTTTAGGCTGCGTTTGGCTGCACCTGGATTAGGAGGGAGCTCCCAGCCTGGCCTGTTTTGAAGACCACGAGGTCGCACACCAGCCTTTAATCACCAGATGCTCGAGACTCTGGAAACCTCCCAGGGATCCAGCCAAGCCCATCCCGGATTTGCTGCATCTCCAGCAGGTTTTGGGGCTCCCCAGCCCGTGCTGCAGCCTTGCAAGAGGAGCTGGAGAGGCCGTGGGGAGGGAGGAGGATGCAAAGGCAGCCCCAGCGATGGATGCGCAGCATCTCGCAGCGTGAGCTCGCTGCAGGAGCGAATCAAAAACCAGCCCTCCATCCCCGAGCCGTTGTTGGAGGGGTGTCCCCATTGTTTTGGAGGGATTTGGGTCAGTTTCTCCGTGCTTGGTGCATTTGTGGTGCTGTGGTTCTCAGTATTGGGGTGCGTGGGGATGTGTTTTCATCCCCCCCAGCCCGCGGCCCGGGTCAGTTCTGCCTCTGACAGTGCAGGCATTGTTGTTTTGCCAGGACAGCAGAGCAGTAACAGAGTAATGTCAGCTATAATTCATCCATTATGATTATTTGGGTTGAGAAACTCGCATCACCATGGAGACATTTTGATAACCGGGGGAAAAAAAATTAAAAGCAGCTTTTTAATGAGTTGGCAGCTTGTCCGAGCTGAAAGGTACTGTATTGTGGGCTCATAATGAAATTTTGGACATGAACTATTTTACATAAAAGGCCCAAATCTGTAGGCTGTAATTGGAGCCAGGAAGGCGTACGGTCCTGCCTCAGTCCTCCAGGAGGGTTTGTGGGCAGGGGAGGGACATGAGGCTGAGGGGGAGGTCCCAAAATCGAGCGCTGCTTTTGCCAAATATCTGGGGCTGAGTGCTGGCCATAAATCAGCTGTAATGGCATTTCAGTGCTGGCTGGGAGGCCTCCCTGCTGCTTTCTGCTGCTTCCCAAATGTTTTTTACTCAAGGTGAGGGGGATCCACTTGGTACAAAGAGTTTCTCCATTCCCATTCTCTGTTATCCCCTTGGAGCTCTCCCTTTGCTCTGCAGCAGTTCAGGTTTTGGTGCAGTTCCTGCCTTCCGTAGGCAGATAAATTCATTTAAAACCCTTTGCTCCTAAAAATTCAAGCACCTCCCAGGCAGAAGAGGAGGAGGGTGAGCTCAGGGCCTCGTGTTTGAGCTCCAGCTTTGCCGTGGAGCCAAGAATTCCCCATGGGCTCGTTCCTCATCCCCTCCCTGGGCGAACCCCCCTGGGACACCATCGAGGAAAAGTCTCAAGCAGCAAAGAAAATCTCATCAAAGCCTCTGGGCACGGAGCTTGATGGGTTTTGTGGTTTATTTGGCTGCACATCTGCAGTTCAAATGGGATGCCTGTGTCCCCTGGGTGCCACCAAGGCCACCCTGGGGCTGCCCCACTTCGCTGTGCTTGAAGATTCCCCTGGTTTGGAAAGCCTGGACCTCCAAGGGGAGATTCCCCGCAAGCCCCACACCCCAAAATGCAGCATCTGAGGGGGTCGTGTGTAGAATTTGGTCAAGAAATCTTCTTTGTGGATGTTTCTGGTGGTTTTTGAGCTGCCCGTGCTTGGGGTGTGCGGATTTTCAGTTTGGGCTCGTTTCTTTTTCAGCCTGAAGGGCGTTGAAAGCCAAAGAGAGGAATTTGGGTTTCTGCAAGAGGGTGATGCCCAGATGGACTCGAAACTTTAAATGTGTTTGTGTGGCCTTGCAGATTGACCCTGTTCTGACAGACTTTAATGGCTTCAATCCTCCAAACCTCGCAGAAATAAAACAGAAATCACCTGTGATCAAACCCAGCTCTTTCCTGAGAGGAGAAAAAGCCAGGAAATGGCTGTTTAATAAGCAGACAAATTAGCATTTTTTACTGATTGCCAGATTGATTTCCATTTTCAGATTTTTTTTTTGGTGTGTGTCTGCAGCAGCCCTGAAAGCCAAAACCACGAATTCCTCTGTCCTCATCTGGAATGGACAAACCCTGATGCAATTCCCTGCTCCCTTAAATAAAACCCTTCAGGCTCGTGTTGATGCTTGATTTCCTCTGCCCCTTTGACATTTTAAATTCGTTTGGAGCCCCCCATGAAAGTTTTTGCCTTCTCTCCTGAAGAGCTTTGAGGGAGCTTCTTTTGGAAGAATTGAGTGCAAATAATACAAATTTAAGCCAATGACTTTTACAGAACTTTTGTTTCTCCAGCACAGGGGTTTCACCCCAGAGTGTTCGGGGAAAAGCCAGGTCCACATAAACTTTTAGGGCTGCTGATGTGCACAAAACTTGGAGACAAACCAGGACAACAGGGGTTATTTCTGAGGAAACCTCACTAACCTCTTTGCTTTTCCACTCCAGCTTCCCCCTTCCCAGAGGACTTCTCCATTCTAACCACTGTAAAAGCGAAGAAAGGAGGTCAGTCCTTCTTGATCTCAATTTACAATGAGCAAGGGATCCAGCAAATTGGTGTGGAGTTGGGTAGATCTCCTGTATTCCTGTATGAAGACCATACAGGAAAGCCAGGCCCAGAAGACTATCCTCTCTTTAGAGGCATTAACCTAGCAGATGGCAAGTAAGTGACATTTTGTGCGCCAAGGAAAACAAAAAACAAAAAAAAAAAAACCAAACCAAAAAAAGCAGTTTATTGTTTGTGTGGATGCCAGCATGTTGAACGTTGTGTAAAAATCAGAATCGCGCCTGTAGAAATGTGTTTGGCTGCTGAAAAGTGCCCCTAGTTTGTCATTTTGGCCTTTAATTAATTAATTTGTCATTAGGGTTGGTAAATGAGCGCTCAGTGCCGCTGGCTGGTGCTTGTGGGGGCAGGAGCGTTGATTTTGCTGGGAAAAAAAACCCAAATAAATCAGTTTTTCCTGCGAAACCCATGCTGAGGGCTTAAAAAGAGGGTGGAAAAGGGAGTTAAAAGTGTGGGTTTCATCCCTGCTTCTTGTTAAAGCCAGAGCTGGCCCTTTCCTGATTTGGGGGGGTGAAAACTGAAAAAATTCAGCATTTCCTTCATTGATTCTTCAACCCTTTAGGCTTTCCTCAAGGAGGATTCTCACCTAAATTTGCAGAAAATCAGTTGAAAAGTTCATTTTTATACAAAATTGGCTGTCCTGCAGAGGCCAGGGCTGTGCCTGACCCGTCTGTGGCTGTGTCCTGGCAGGTGGCACCGGGTGGCTCTGAGTGTGCAGAAGAAAAACGTCACCCTGGTCCTGGACTGCAAAAAGAAAATCACCAAGTTCCTGGACCGGAGCGAGCACCCCATCATCGACGTCAACGGCATCATCGTCTTCGGCACCAGGATTTTGGATGAGGAGGTCTTTGAGGTGAGTCCTGGCGAGGAGAAGCTCTGGAGATGTTCCACAGGGAGGATGAGACACATCCAGCTCATTTTTAAAAATTTTATTAGGTTTTTTTCCATAGTGGAATGCTGTTATTTGTAATTTTTAGGTTTTTATTTTGCAGTAATGATGAAAATTGGGGGCCAGGTGACTTTGTTGAAGTGAGCCATGGTAGGAGAAGCTCTGGAGGTGTCCCACAGGGAGGATGAGACACATCCAGCTCATTTTTAAATTTTTCTTGGGTTTTTTTTTCCCCATAGTAGAACGCTGTTTGTAATTTTTGGGTTTTTATTTTGGCTTTTTGCAATAATGAGGGAATTTGAGGGTCAGGTGAGCTTGTTGAGGTGAGCCGTGGTGAGGAGCAGCTCTGGAGATGTCCCAAAGGGAGGATGAGACAATTCCAGTTCATTTTTAAAATTTGTTGGTTTGTTTTCCATAGTAGAGAGCTGTTGTTCATCATTTTTAAGTTTTTATTTTGCGGTAATGAGGAAAATTGGTGGCCAGGTGAGCTTGTTGAGGTGAGCCATGGCAGGAGAAGCTCTGGAGGTTCCCACAGGGAGGATGAGACACATCCAGCTCATTTTTAAATTTTTGTTGAGTTTTTTTCCATAGTTGAGAGAGAGCTGTTGTTCATAATTTTTAAGTTTTTATTTTGCGGTAATGAGGAAAATTGGGGGCCAGGTGACTTTGTTGAGGTGAACCATGGTGAGGAGCAGCTCTGGAGGTTTCCAGCTCATTTTTAAATTTTTGTTGTTTTTTTTTCCATAGTAGAACACTGGTTTTGTCATTTTTAGGTTTTTATTTTGCAGTAACGATGCAAATTGGTGGCCAGGTGACCTTGCTGGAGGGAGCTCCTCTGGTGCTGTGCTTTCAAGTCCTTGCTGGGGTTCCAGACCATCCCTGCTCGGGGATTTTGTGGCCCTTGGCCCATTTAAACCGGGAAGGGCTCCGAGGTTCTCGTTCACCCCAGGCTGGGATTTCAGGGGCAGATTGAGGGCTGAGGGAAGCAGCTCCCTCAGGCCTGTAGGAATTTGCTCCTTTCCCACTCCTGGGCTGTGGATCTGTGGTTGTTTTGCTTGGTGACACGAGGGGACCCTCCTTGGCAGCCCCGTCACCTCCCACCCTCTGCTTCCAAAGGCACTGCAGATTCCTGAGGGTGGGATGCTCCCCTGAGCTGCCGTGGCTGGAGCAGAGGGACAGAGCTTTATTTATGGACAAGGTGCACACAGGAGGAGCTTTCCCCACGGCTCAGCAGCTTTTTAAATTCTGCATTCCCCTGGCAGAATCCTCTGCCTTTCCTGGGGATGGGAATCCCCTTCCTGATCTCTCCCAAAATCACCACCGAGTGCAGTGGGGTGCAAACCAAACCCCACTGATCTCCAGCTCCTTATTTTTTATGGGATTTACATGGAGGAAGAGCTGGATCTGCAGGGCCTCCCCAGCCCAGCAAAGGGATGGAGAATATTTACCATCCATGGTTAATTTGAGCTGTAGCAAAGCCAGCTCCTGCCTGCATTTTGCTGTCACTCAGAGGGAAAGTTCCAGTCCCTTGGATGTCCCCAAAATCTGGGAGCTGGCCTGCTGTAAGCAGAGCAGGAATGCTGGGTGGATCTGCCAAAATCCCAGTTTTGGGAGCGAGGGCTGGAGCTGGGAATTGTGTTGAAGGAAGAGACGCTCCCTGGGAAGCAGAACAATTAAAATGGAAAGTAAAAGCTGCCTTTAGTGGGCACTGGGGTGTCCTTTGCAAGCCTTGGATGTCCTGCTGAGTATTCCAGCGCTGGATGCTGTGGTTGGGTTGTTTTATAAAAGTGGGGAGTTCTAATCCAGCTCAGGTCCTGCAGCTCCACGGAAAGGACTTGGTGTCACCTCCAGGCTGGGTGAAAATCCTGCATTTCAGGCTCTTTTATTTTGCAGAATAACAGGAATTTCCAGGAACCCCCTAGGTGGCTTTTGGGGCTCACCTGGCTTTGGGAGAGCTGATTCCTCTGCCAGGGAAGGGAACTGAATCCAGGCGCTCGTGGGTTCAATAATCCTCTTTTTGCCCTTTCCATGGCCATGGCTTTGCTGAGAAGGATTTAAACTCCAAGGGGCTGTGGGATAGAAAGTTTTGGGGTAGAATGGAGCCTCTTGCCTTTCTGGCTGTGAGCTGCAGCTACAAGATCTTGCTGGCACTGGATAATTAGAAAACAGATTTTATACTTTTTCTCAGATGTTACAGATATCATACAACATGGATAAAATCTCCCTCTGGTTCTGGTATTTCTCCTTTTTTTTGGATCACCCTCCTCACACAGCAGCTTGAAGTGGGGTGCCAGGAGTTTTTCTGGAGGCAGAGGAGTAGAACCTGATTTCCTCCATATCTCAGCAGCTCCGTTTCCTCTGGCCCCTCCTTTCTCCTTTGGGTCGGAATTGTTACATTTCTGTATTCCTGGAAAGCTGAGGAGTTTTGCAGGAGATGCAGCTGCTGTGAACTCCAAACCCCAGCCAAGGGAGGTTTTCCTGCATCCATGAATTTCCCTGGTTCCTGAAGTGTTTAATTCCCTTTTTGCTGGGAATTAAAAGGACCCACTGAGGTGGGAGTGGGATTGGAGACAGCTCTGTCTCAGCGCTGAGGAGCAGTGGGAATTCATCTCCTCCTCCTCAGGGCTGAAATCAAACCCACCCCGAGCTCTTTTTGTTTTGCAAGTTGTAATTCTTGAAAGGCAGGGCCTGGCTGGGGCTGCGAGGGGAGCAGCTCGAGGGTCGGGATGGGAAATTCTCACTCGTGTTCTGCTGCTGGAAAAAAAAATAAAATTAAATTTAAAAAAAAACCTGGCAGGAAAGGTTAGAGGAGCTTCAGAATTTTTCTCCAGCTGAACATTTTTCCAGTGGAAAAATGACTTCCTCTCATTAAAATTCAATTAGCTGGGAGGCTCTGAGGGTCTCTGTGAGAGCTCTGGGAGGGCTGAGAAGGGGCCAAGCCCCGAGCCCAGGTTGTACAAGTCGAGTTCTGTGCTGGCTTTGCTGTTCCAAACAGGAGTTCACAAATTTCGGGATGGGCTCTTGCAGGGCTGGGAAATCTCAAGCTGTGCCTGAGGGGATGGGACTGCAAAGGGTTTGTTTTGTTTTTTTTTTAGGGAGAGAGGGAAGGACTAAAATGCAACCCATGGTGAGGGATAAACACTTTGCTGCTCTCAGAGCTGCTCCTGTGGTGCAGCAGCCCTGGGGGAAGTCAAGACATGTGAATGTGTCTCAGTTTTAGGGGAAAAACTGCTTTTCATGTGCTTTTCTTTAAACATAAGTTAAAAACCAAGTCCTGGTGGTTGAGTGTAGGAATAGAGAGAGGGGGAGCTTGGGAAAGGCTTTTTCACATTAAATAATGCATCTTCAGCCTGAAACCCAGCGAGAGTTCCCAAAACCCCCTGTGATCCCATTTTGTGCCTTTCTGTGCCACAGGAGCCACCTTGGAGTGCTGGATCCCAGCAGGGAACGGGGCCATCCCAAAACCCACAGCTGCTTTTTGTGTGGGGAAAGTGCTGCCCTGAGTCTGTCACAGGGAAATTTTCCATCTCTGGGCTGGGTGGGGTGAATTGAACCCTTTTTGGGGGTGTTTGGAGGCATCTCATGGCAGAAGTTTAATTAAAAATTTGTGTTCTGCACTGGGGAGGGCCCAGCCCTGTTTTTCTGCTCTGTTTTACTCCAAAATGAGTTTTTTTTGTGATGGATTTCCCATTTTTGCCTCCTGATTTGCCAGCCAGGGACTGCTGGGTGCTGCTGAAAGCCTTGTACAGGCTCCAGAGCTGGAGCTGGCACCACAAAATTCTGCTGTGGGTAAAAAAAATCGAGTGGGATTTGGCAGAGCTGCTGAGCACAGCCCAGGAACAAGTGGCTGCTTTTGCTGCCAGTGATTTTTGGTTCATCTGTGTCAAATTTTGCAGCGTTGTCCCACAAGTTAAGTGGGGTTTTGACCCCTCTTGGTTTGCAGCAGTGCCTGGAGTGGCTGAACTGAGTTTTCCCCCGTGTGGAAAAGCTCAGGCCGTGAATATTTTGCTTTTTAAAATCACTTTTGGCTCCTTTAGAAGACAAGAGGAGTTAATTTTGTGTAGCTGAGTGCCATAACTGTGTCTCAGTGGTGTGGCTGGTGCTGTAAAACCCCCAAAAAAGTGAATTTCTCTGCTCTCAGCCACCTGTGGCCAGGAGGGGCTGACAAAACCCGAGCCAAGCCTGTCCTGGGATGGGCCACAGCGCCCTGGAGGGTGCTGAGAGATGCTGCTTTTGATTTCCTCTCCTCCTTTGTGGACTTGTTTTTGTTTTTTTTTGAAGACCACGAGTGAAATCAAGCCATCAGAAATGGAGGGAAGGCAATTTGGGATGAGCCAGAGAGGCCGGGCAGGCTGCCAGAGGTGCTCTTAGGGCTGCTCAGAGCTCCAAGGCAGCAGAGCACAAAGCAGGGCAGACACATCAATGCTCCAGCCCAGACATTGGGGCCTTTCTGCTGCTCCTGGGGTGGAAATGCCACCTCCCTTTTCATCTCGGGCCTTGTTTACACTCAAAAAACCCAGATTTGATAATCCCAGGTTTCATTTCACTCCCCGTGCTCTTGGCTGGGCTTCCCAGCTCTTTCTTTTCCAAGTTTTGAAGGTTATTTCACTCTGAGCTTGTAAGGTTGGACCAGAAGCTTTTGCTTTAGGGGAAGGGGTAGAAATTTCATAGATGTGGGTGCATTTTATGGTGTTTTTTGCTGGTTTTGGGGGATGGAGATGTTTCAGAGGCTCCTCTTGCAGGCAGATCTGCTGTTAACTCATCAAACAGCCCCTCCAGGAGGAGATTCCCTCTGCCTCCTCCCAGGGTTGGTGTGCTGGGGTGCAGTGAACTTGGAGAAATTGCTGGTAATTTAAATTAGACTTTCCCAACTGCCAGGGACAAAACCTCAGGTAGAAATCCATGTCTGATTCCCATTTAAAGCAAATTCTGCTTTAAATGAGATTCCCTCTGTCTCCTCCCAAGATTGAAGTGCTGGGGTGCAGTGAACTTGGGGAAATTGCTGGTGATTTAAGTCAGACTTTCTCAGCTTGCAGGGAACAAAACCTCAGGTGGAAATCCACGTCTAATTCCCATTTAATCCAAATTCTGCCTCAGCACCTCTGTGCTGGCTGTTCCTGGTGGCATCAGGGTGCAAACCCCAACAGTGGTGCCAAGGAACACTTTCGAGACAGGGGAAATAAGGAATTCCCCAATTCAGGAGGGATTTCTTCAGGGAAAAGCTGGCCAGGCCTTGGGAAGGGAGGTTTGGAGTTCCCACCCCTGGAGGTGCCCAAGAAAAGCCTGAGTGTGGCACTCAGGGCTGTGCTTTGGGACAAGGTGGGGATCAGGCACAGCTTGGACTCGATCCTGGAGCC
The DNA here is from genome assembly GCA_025920805.1 of Petroica traversi. NCBI lineage: Eukaryota > Metazoa > Chordata > Aves > Passeriformes > Petroicidae > Petroica > Petroica traversi. Next base: position 7,287,909 of record JAHLSL010000016.1, read on the forward strand.
TTTTCCCCCCTAAATAACCCCAATTCTGGGATCCCCAAACCAGCAGCATCCCCAGGCTCCTCATGAGCTCAGAGCTGGACCCATCCCATCCTGCCAGGTCTGAGCTCAGCCCCGAGGCTCAGAAAGGAGCAGGCAAAGCTCAGATTGACCAAATTTTTGTTCAAAAACACCCTTCTAAAAACCAGATTTTTTTTTTCCCTAACCTGGATTTGTGTGTGGGGATGCACACGGATCCATGTTCCCATTTTTTTTCCTGGCTGCCCTGGCAGGCTGCTGAGAGCAGGTGATTTACAGAGCTGGCTGCCTGCTCTGCTGGTGCTGCCAAATCTGATTTCACCCCCTTTGCTGCTCAGCCTTTCAGGGAGTGCAAGGAGGGGATGTTTTACACCACCACCGTATAGCACGGTGTGAGAGGATGGAAAATAAAACCTCCTGAGCCAGCATTTAGGGATCTTTATTGGAGATGTCTGTGGCTTTCCCCAGTCTCCTAATAATTCTCCATTTGCTTGCTGCTTTTCTCGTCATTCCTTCTGCTTTGCCTTTTTTTTAAAAAAATTTTTTTAAATTTTCCTTCCAAAGGATCCTCTTTAAAATGGTGCACTTGAGACATATGGATTAAATCACAGCTCTGAGCTCTTCCAAGAGAGCAGAAAATGTCTGCAATTATTGAGGTTTTTTTGCCTTTGGATGGGTTTGCAATGAGCGGGGAGGATTTTGGTGCCAGAGCCCGAGCGGTGCAGTCGATCTGATCAAAAATGTGAAATTTGGCCCCGTTTTGGCAGCTCCTCAACCCCAGCATCTCCTTACACAGGTGCCCAGGGACGTCATCTGGTTGTCTCAGGGGGGCAGGGGCAGCAGCCGGGCCAGAATAAGAATTGCAAACCAGCTTGTAAAAGTGACTCTGGCCTTTCATTTCCAGCCTCAGCTGGCGCTGGTTCCCCTGACCCCTCTGTGCCAGCCAGGAAAGCGAGAGCCTGGCTGGAAACATCAGGATTGTTTGCACACTCTGCTGCAACTCTTGTTTTTCATTCCCATTCCCTGGGGAATTGCAGGTTCAGCCACCTGGCCTGCACTCAGAGCTTGGTGCCTGCAATGGTGGAGCCTCGTTGGTCATCATTACAAAATACAATTTATTTTTTTTAAATTTTTAATTTTTGTATCTTTTTTTTCCCCCCATGGATGGTTTGGGTTTTTTTTATTTTTTGGTTTGATCAGTGGTAAATTCCATTTCATGAGCATGGCCTGGCATGTGTGGGTAATTAGTGCAGCTCGCTGGTATCGAATGCCCGAGGGCCTCTGAGCACTTTATTGTCCAAGCAGATGATAAAAGTGCTTTTATTGATGTTCCAAACACTCCTGCAGTCTATCGTTTATCTCCTCCCAGTGCCAAGTGAAACATCAGCCTCAGGAAGCTCCGTGGCCTTGGAGCTCCTTGGGCTTTGTCCAGATTTAAGGCTCGGTTTTAGGAGGTGCCACCAGCACCGTGGCAGGGCTGGAAAAGAGGAGTTTTTATGCTCCTCCCAACCCAAATTCCACGTGGAATTCCATAATTTGGGCGGTTTTCGGCCCAGGATGGCACTGTTGAGGGTTTTGTTGGCAAAGGATGGGAAATGCTGAGGAAATGGGGCATTTAGGGCTGAAAATCCAAGATTTTCTCTCTGTGAATCCCTGGTGGAAGAACGGATCCCATCCCTGTTTGAGAAACCACTTCCTGCAGCTCCTGGTCGCTGTAGCTGGGATGCACCAGTGGAAAATCAGCACTTTTTTTGGGTATTATTGCTCAAATAAAAGCCCTTTGTAGCCTGGTGGGCAACAGGGACTCCTGGGATTGGTTTGGAGGAGCCTTTTCCAAAGGGAAGGGGCAGGGATGCTGAGGGGAACCCGGGATGTGCCAGGGGTGGGGGTGCTGGCCTGGAGGGGACAGGCACTTCGTGTCCCTTTTCCCTGGAGGGGACAAACCCTTCGTGTCCCCTTTCCCTGGATGGGGACAAACCCTTTGTGTTCTCTTTTCCCTATGGGGACAAACACTTTGTGTCCCCTTTCCCTTTCCCTGCAGGGGACAAACCCTTTGTGTCCCCTTTCTGTGGCCTGGATGAGGACAAACATTTTGTGTCCACTTTCCCTGCAAGGGAGAAACCCTTTGTGTCCCCTTTCCGTATTGGGACAAACACTTTGTGTCCCTTTCACCTGCCCTGGATGGGGACAAACATTTTGTGTCCCCTTTCCCTGGATGGGGACAAACCCTTTGTGTCCTCTTTCCCTTTCCTGGATGGGGACTAACACTTCGTGTCCCCTTTCCCTATGGGGACAAACCCTTTGTGTCCCCTTTCCCTGGAGGGGACAAACCCTTTGTGTCACCTTTCCCTGCCCTGGGATCCCTCCTGAAAAAAAAAAAAATCACAGGAAAACCGAGCGCTCTCTGGGAAGCAAAACCCATTTTTTGGAGCAATTCCCAGGCTCCAGGGGCTCTGTGGGATTTGGGATCCCTGGCAGAGCTCTGTGTTGGAACACTGGCAGTTTGGGGTGATGGATGCTCAGAGGTTTGGGGTCATTTCTCTTCCAGCCCTGGCTCCGTTTGGGGTTTGTTTCCCCGTCCTTGGAAGGGAGGAGGAGGAGGGGGAGGAATTTCTTCCATGGAAAGTGTGAGGAGCAGGAGGTGATGGCTGAGCCAGACAGGCTGATGTAATGCTGGAGAGCTGCTCCTCTCTCCAGTGACATCATTCCCGAGGGGGATTGCAGGGACCAGCATGGAGTTCCAGGGGCAGGAAAGGCACCACGAAGGGATTTGGGAAGGAACAGCAAATGGATGGGTTTGGGAAAGATGATTTTCCTCAGCTTGAGCAGTGGGAGAAGCCAAATCCTTGTGCTCTGTGGGAGTAGTTTCCAGCTGAATGTTTTTGGCGGCGTCCCTGAGCGAGATGGAAAAGGGATTTTGGGGAGCAGAGCGTGGCCCAAACCAGGGCATTTCCCCTTCCCTTCTCCCCTGGGAGCCTCGTTCTGTGTGGGAGGTTATTCACCAATTAGTCCTATTAACATAAAAGTTCATTTTATACAGCAAAAACCTGTAAATGAGAAAAAAAAACCCCTTTTCTATTTACAAAAGGGTGGGTGGATTGATGTTGTAGGAAGTAAAGGCTCACCTGAGCCAAACTCAGGAGGAAGAGGATGGTGAGGTTGGTCAGGATTTGTGTCCTTGGCAACCTGGGGGTGCTCAAGCTGCAATTCCAGCCTTTTTTTTTTGCCATTTTCCTGCCTTTTGCCACTTCTCTGAGGGAGGTTTTCCTGCACCAGGACAGAGCAAAAAACCATCCCAGCCTAAAATCCTCTGTGCTGACTCCGTGCTCACCCCGTCCCTCGCTGCTCCAGCCCGAACAAATGAAACACATGTTCCTCACACATGGTGAGGTCTTTCTAGTCCTTTTTTTCCCCTTTTTTTCCCATTTTTTTTCCTTTTTGGAGGCAGTCTGGGCCGCCTGCCAAAACCCAGAGGAAAATCCAAGCCCACTCCAGACATCCCCAGCGTGCAGGTGTAGCTCTCACTCTGACAGAGCAGAGTGGAAATGTTCCCAATAAATCCATCCCCCGGGATGGGGAGCTGGAAGAGGGGATTCCTAATGATTTCTCCAGAAGGTTGGATGGGGATTGGGGTGTCTGGGAGTTTTTTATCCCCTGCAAGAACATGGAAAATAAAAAACTCCCTGAGCGTGGGCTCGTTGTTCTGCACACGCAGCCAGCACTGGCTGGGGCTCAGGAGGTCAGAGCTGGAAAACTGGGGGGAAAATCAGATTGGAAGTGACTTTTGGGTGCTGTTCTGTCCTCTGGGATGGCTGCAAATTCTGTGGGGCTCTCCTGAGGCTTTGGGGCCTCGCAGGAGCAAATTTATCTGCAGGTTTTGGTTGCCCTTCTCCCAGCTTGCTGCTCAGAGAGGTGAAATTTGGGCTGGGGATGCTCAAAGTGGTGAAATCTGAGGGTGAAATTCGGGCTGGGGATGCTCAGAACGGTGAAATCCAGGCTGGAGATGCTCAGAGAGGTGGAATTCAGGCTGGGGATGCTCAGAGAGGTGGAATTCGGGCTGGGGATGCTCAGAGTAGTGAAATTCGGGCTGGGGATGCTCAGAGAGGTGAAATTTGGGCTGGGGATGCTCAAAGAGATGAAATTTGGGCTGGGGATGCTCAGAATGGTGAAATCTGAGGGTGAAATCTGAGCTGGGGATGCTCAGCCTCCACTCTGCATCCACTCCTGGTCCCTCGTGGGTTTTCTCTGGAGCTTCTTGTTTCTGGGATGGATTTCTCACCTGATTTTCAGGCCCCGAGGGGCACAAGCCCAGCTCACTTCCTTGGCATGGGAATTTTGGGCACCATTTCATGGAACTGTGCAGATAAAATTTTTAATTTAATTTTTTAATGCTTAAAAAATTATGGAATACCCTGAGCTGGAAGGGACCCTCCAAAGATCATCCAAGCCCAACTCCAAGGCAGGATTTTTAAAATTTTTTTTTTTTTTAATGCTGAATTCCATGCAGATCCTACATGGAATAAATGAAGCCCAAAATAAATGAAGCCCAAATCATTTTTCACGGGCAAATATTAAAAAACACAATTGGAAAAAAAAAAGTCCTTCAGGGTGTGAACATGAGCAAAGGGCACATTTTAACTTCCCAGAAAAAAAAACAATGAGGGAGAAAGGTGTGTGGACCAGAGCTGTCCCACCTCTGTTTGCACACCAGCTCAGCTTTCCACTCCCAGCTCTTTCCTGAGCAGCCAAATTTCCAGCAGGGGTGGGAATTAACAACAGGAACCTGCACAAAGCCTCCTCCTCGGGTGGTCCATGGTTGAGCTGCAGGAAAATCCTTTCCCAGCCCAAATTGGGTGTTGGGTTCCATTTTCTGAGTGTGTCAGCAGATCTCCCCGAGCCCAGAAATCCCTCTCCTATCCCGGGATCACTTTGGCAGCCAGGTCTGGTTTTCCCTCCCCATCGCCTTTAATCCATAAAACCTGGATCCTGCGCTCACCTCCTGGGGAAGAAAACATTCCAGGAGCTGATTAAAACCTCTGTGCTCACCAAGCCCCCCTGATCCCGAGCCACCTCGGGGTGGAGGAGAGCTCAGGGTGGGTCTTGGGGGTGGAAATCCTGTCTGTGGGGCTGAGGAAATGGCAGCTCCACTTCCAGATTCGTTTGGCTCTGAGAGGGGGGAAAATGGGATTAAAAGCAAGTTTTGGGTACCTCAGGAGGGTCCAGCTGCTGTGGGTGGGAGCTCTGGGATCCCAAAGCCACCCTTTGGCACT
>JAHLSL010000016.1:7294143-7305977 GCA_025920805.1 Petroica traversi
GGTTTCCTGCGGGTTTCCTGCGGGTTTCCTGCGGGTTTCCTGCGGGTTTCCTGCGGGGTTCCTGCGGGGTTCCTGCGGGGTTCCTGCGGGGTTCCTGCGGGTTTCTTGCGGGGTTCTTGTGGGTTACTGCGGGTTCTTGTGGGTTTCTTGTGGGTTCCTGCGGGTTCCTGCGGGTTCCTGTGGACAGGGCCCTGCTCAGACCCTGTGGATGGGGACACCAGGGCTGCTCGAGCCCTGCTGAGGTGGGGATGTCACCTCCGTGAGGTGACAGCAGGCCCTGCAGGGCGGTGGCACCTGGTGCCCAGAGAGCAGTGCAGGACAAGGGGAAGCGGGGCCTTGGGTTTCTTCCAGGGATCCCTAATGAGGGGGACGAGGAAAATGGAGAAAATTCTCCTTTTGAGTCCATTGAGCGACATGGGGGTCCCACACACACAAAACCAGGGGATCCTTTCAGAGTCACCCCTGTCCCCATCCTGTCCCCATCCCGTGCCCATCCTGGCGTTTCTCGGTGCCAGTTCCAGGCAGGGCACACAATGCCACCCATTCATTTGGCCCCATTCACTTCCCACAGGCCTGGCCTGGGCTTTTGTGGGATTCTTCTTTTCCTTTTCTCTTCTTTTTTTGTGTTTTTTTTTTTTATTGGAATTTCCACGCTGGACACCGAAGGTCAGCCTGACCCTCTCCTCCTTTATGTGAATGCCTCCCACAATGTGTGGTGCAGCTTTCCAGAGGGTCTGAATGAGGTTTTTTTGGGATGTTATCCATGGGATTGAGCCCTGCTTGGCACATGGGACACTCGGGGTGGCTCTCGGGGACAGCAGTCCCCCTGTCCCATTGCTTTGTCCCTGCCTGGAAATTCCTTCTCCTGGCTGTGGAGATGAGGCTAAAACTGCAAAATCCCATTTTTAGGAGCTCCCTGAGTTATCCTGAGTGAGCATATCCAGGCATGCAAACGTTTTGAGCAAGGATAAAGAGATTTTTTTCCTTTTTTTTTTGGTGAATAGTCTCATTTGCTGCTTCAGAAGCATAATCTGACTTGATGCTTCAATTAGGGAACAAAACCACTCCGTGTGAATGTACCTGAGCCAAATCAGCTCCTGTTGGAAAATAATGGGAAGGAACTGCTGGAAAAATTGCTGCTGAGGGGGTTTTTTCACACTGGGGGTTTTGTGAAAGCTCTGGAATAGAGAATAACTTAAAGAAAGGGTAAAAAACCCTCACGTTTGAATTCTGGAGAGGGATAGATTTGGGGGTTTTGAGGGATATGAAGTCCCTCTAATGGAGTGGGATTAATACCCCAAATAGATGGAAGGTGCCTTGATGAAAAAACACCCAAAACCTCACTTTGGGGCAGCTTTTCAAGCAATCCTCCCCAGTTATCCTCAAGATTTCCAGCAGGAATTTATCCTCTGGAGGGGGAGAAGGAAAATCCAGCTGTGCAGGAGCCACACCATAAAGGCCTGGGTGTGACAGCAGGGACAGGGGGACTGTGGGGCCTCTGTGCTCAGGGCTGTCATTTGTGTGCAGAATGACAGAAATGCTGATTTACAGCTGCCAAATGAGCAGTTTGAAGGAATCACAGAGTTCCAGGCTGCTCTGTGGTCATGGAAAGGGAAAAAATAACTCCAGGGGGTGTTTGGAGGGGCAGTAATGGTTCCAAGTGTGTCACACACACCTGGGGTCACCTGGGTGGCAGTGCCAGCCTGGATCTGCTGCCACAAATCCTTGGGATCTGCTGTGCCCTGAAATCCCTCTGGAATTGGATTAGCTGAGGCCTGGACACTCTCCCTGTCCTCCTCCATCTGTTTTGGGGCTGGAAGATTGAGGAGAATGTTGTTTTTTGGGTTTTTTTCCATGGATAGGCACAAAAGCAAGGGAAACCTCTCATTTTGTGGTGCTCAGCTCATCTTTTTCCAGCAGCTGCAGGAGTTGGGAAGCTCAGAGATCTCTGAGTTCAATCAGGCCTGGATTCCTTCTCATTTGTGCCTCGTGGTGGCCTCAGCTTCTGCTGGGGGACATAAAGGGGTGCTGGGGACATCAAAGAGCTGCTTTGGGTCTGCTCAGATGGGAGCTCACCACAGACAATGCTCTGGGATCATTTCTTGTCCTAACTTTATATTTATATTATATTTATAGCACTTTCATTATCCCGAGCCTCTTTTCCCTGTCACAAATCATGGAAATCAGTCGAGAAATGCAGGAATTTTTGGGATGGACGGGCACAGCTGCACGAAGGGATCACCCAGGGCTCAGTTTTGGGGGGGGGAAAAGCCCAAAAACTGTTGTTATCCTGATGGATTCATGAGAGGAGGGAGCTTCCCCATGCTGGGCTTTAAAGCTTCAGTAAAATCACTCCTTGAGGTTCTGGTGCCCACCAAGTGAATATTTAGGAAGGAAGAGCTGTGAATTCAGAGAGGGCTGATTCTTTAGCAAAGGTGTTCTCCTCCAGGAAATTCCAAGAAAAAATTGGAATCCAGGTCTTTCCTCAGAGCAGGATCTGTGCAGGGAGAGCTCCAGTCCTGCCTGAGCTCTTTTTGGGGCTAAAAATGACCAGATTGGGACTGGAGGCCCCGTTAAGGCCCCGCTCAGGTCAGGTTTGCTGGGATGGGGAGGGCAATGCCAAGCACACTCCAAATCCACTTTGCTCCCCTTTCCAGCTCCTCTCAGAACCCTCTTTCCCCCTTTTCAACCCAAACTGGACAAATCAGAATTTTTGTTCTGTTCATGGCAGTTTGGGGGCAGCCAGAGGAAATTTCGGGAGGGTTTTCTGCACTCAGGATTTTTTATCTTTTATTTTTTCCTTCTCCCCCTGAGACAGAAGAGCCCCCTTTGCCCAGCAGCTCTGAGCTAAAGCAGCAGAGTCGCTCCTTGCAGCCAGGCCGGGTTTGGGGCAGGATTAATTAGATCCTAATTAGACCCAGGGCAAGGTTTCCATCCCAGAGTGGTGACAACCTCAGCCCCAGCTCCTGTCCTACAGAAATCTCCCAGAATTACCCAAATCTGGTGCTTTTTCCTCTCTCAGAGCCAGGAGCTGCTTGAAGTCAGCACTGCTTGCCCTCTGTAGGTGCCACAAAGGCAAAGATCCAGGTTTGGATCAAAATCACCTTCAGCATCCCTGAGATCTCCCAGGGTTTTCAGGGACACCCAGGGAGGGGCAGGACATTTAAAAATCACCTTTTAGGGGTGACCCAGCAGGCAGCTGCTGCCTAAGAGAGAAAATATTCACCTCAGTGGGATGAAATTGGAGCTGAGAGTGGTCCAAACCTGTGGTTCAGGTTCCTGGTTCCTCACACATGTTTCTGCTCTGGGCTGGGGGCTCAGACCATCTGCTCAGAGCACACAATTAAAAAGGAAAAGTTTTAAAAACCCTCCTTTTGCAAATATAAAAGGCTGGCTTTGCTCTCGAGTTTCATTTTGCTTTTGTGGTGTTTCTCCCTTTATTGGGGTGGAGAGAGCTGGGACTGTCAGGGGCTTCTTCTTTTCTTTCTCTTTATTCTTTGCCCATTTAAAAACCTGAACGCTGCCATTATTTTCCCCCTCTAAAATCTAATTTTTGCCTCTCATCAGATTTTTTTTTGCCCGTGTTAGCACAGTGCTTGGCCAGGAATATAAAGAACATAAAGCAGCCTTTTGTCCCTGCTGCCCTTCTCCCAGTCCACCCACCCCTTCCAGGCTGGGACTGCACAAACCATTCAGCCCCATCCCTGCTCTCCGTGGCCAGAACTGATTGTTTTGCACCCAAAACCCCCAGGAGATGAATTGTGGTTTGCTCAACAGACAGAAATTTATAAAAATAGCCCAGCGGAGTGGCCGGGCAGGTTGTTGATTTAAGGATATCTCTCTCTCTGGGTGTTTTTAGCAGCTTTATTATTATTTTTTTAAGGCACCTTGGCTGCCTTTTCCCTTCCCTGCAGTCCCCACTGCTTGGCTGCTGTTCCTGAGAGGAGTTTGTGGGGTTGGTGAGGAGAAATGCAGACAAATCCTGTTTAAAAAATGACCTGGAGCTGGAAGTGGAAGTGCAAACCCAAATCTTGGCAATATTTGGTCCCAAAGGGCTGCAGTGCTGGTGCCACCAGGCCCTGAGGGTGATGTCAGGCAGCAGGAAAAACCAGAAGCCACTGAATCATTTTTCTCGGGGTGAGTCCTGCTCCTGGACAAAAAAACACTTTAAAAACACTAAAAAAATTTTTAAAACCCCCCACTTTTGTGCTCTGAAGGGGAGCACCCAGCCCACGTCTGGTTTGGAGCCCCAGACATGAGTCAGGGACAGCTGGACACGTCCCTGGCTGGGATGCAGGGACAGGACACTCCAACCACAATCCACTTTTTCCTGCTCGTGTTCCTCACCTTAAATCCCCCCCGTTTTCTGCAGGAATTCCCAGCGGGAGCTCTCCTGCCAGGCTGGAGCAGGGCAGCCCTGCTGGGGGATGCTGTGCCCTTCCCTCACTGCCTTTTCCACCTTGGAAAACCTAAAAAACCACCAAAAAACCTGGAGGAATGCACTGCTAGGATGGCCTTGTAAAAATACCTTGTAGGTTCAATGTTTTCTGTGCTCCTGCAACACCCCCTGATTTCTGAGCTGCCTCTGCCTCAAGGATTGTTTTGCTCTCTGCCCCAAAGTTGCTGGATCTTAATGAAATGAGGCGTTGCTAATTTGCCCGAGCTGGATTTTTCCACTCTTTTGGTGAATTTTCAGACAAAAACTCCTTCTCCAAGGTCTGGGCATGGGCAGAGAGCTGAGGAAGGTGGATTTCGTGTGCTGATTTGTGGATCAGGCTGTGCAGGTGATGCTGAGGAAGGGGAAACCCAAAGCCTGAAGCACCCCCAGAGTTTTGGGGATCTTTAAAGGGGGATTGGATGCCCCCAAAAGGATGGAGGATGGGTGGGAAGGGGGTCTGGAGCTTGGTTTGGGCTCTTGCCCCATCATGAAATGTCCATTTGAGCTTGGCCAGGCTTCTGCCTCTGTTCTGTTCTCTCCAGGGCATCTCGGGTCCCTGAGGGGCAGGAGGTGACACTGAGTGCAGCAGGGCACTGAGGGCTGAGGAAAAGTGGGAATTCAGAGCTGTTCCAGGGAGAAAAGGGGTTTGGGGCTGTCAGGATTGGGTGAGGATTTCAGGAAGGATTTCAAGGATTTCCAGCCTTGATTAATGGGTTTGAAGAACTTGAAAAGGCAAGAAAATCTTCCCCCCCTTTGAAGGTGGGAAGCTGGAAGGTGGCTGAGTGCTATAATCATGTAAATAATCCATATTGTGGTGAATTCTGGGGGTGTTTTTGGGCTCAAAATGGAATTATAATGAATTCAAACGTTTTTGGGAATGAACTCTGAGTTTACAAAAAAGGACTTTGGCATCAGCTGCCCAGAGGTTGTGCCTGTTGGGGAATGTTGGTTTTAGGGCAGGGTTATTGACTCTGGGGTTTATCTGGGATTGGGATGGGACGTCTCCACCTGGAAATGAACCTTGTGCTGGTGCCTCCTGCCCTGCCGTGAGTCCTTGGCTGGAATTTGGGTGTTGGCACAGGCACAGCTCCTCCAGGAGAGCTTTCCAGAATTAGCTAAAGCCATCTGGCTTTTGTTCTCCTCCGAGGGAATAGCTTGTCCTTCCCTGGCAGTGAGGAGTCCTTGCTGAGCTGGTTTGGGACAGCACAGACAGACCTAAAGTGTTCTGTGGGCTCTGCAAGCAGCTCTTGCCCCCAGAAAACCTCTTTGTGAGTCTGAATTTCATTTTAAACAACCGCCACAAGGCTGCTGAGCCAAGGGCTGGCAGTTATGGGGGGAAGAAATGGGATTTTTTGGTGCTGGGGCAGGGCTGGGTGTTGGGGACAGCACGGGGTCAGGGAGGGGACAGGGAGGGGACCACACTCCCCTGCCCCATCCCTTAAACCCAGCAAGAGCGAGTTCATGGATCCTCACGTGATGGGAAATTGGCTTCCTCCCTGGGACTGCGAAGTAGAAAGGTTGGGAAATTACCAGGGAGGTTAATTACCATCGAGCCCAAGGGCTGATTTCCTCCTCTGCTGTGGTCCTGGGCTGTCCAGATAAATTGCTGTGTCTGTGTCCTGCACTATCAGGGATGCTCCTGCCTGTTCGGGGGCTGAGGGGGTTCTTGGGGTCCCCACGGTGAAAAAAAAAGGAAGTTTTCCCAGCCCTCAGGAGGGTTTGGGGCCCTGTTTCGTTCTGGTGACGCTCCTGTCCCTGCTCTGCTTACTTAAACCTGGTTTTTGCAGAGAGGGCTGGGCAGGGCTCCTCTCTGAGTGCCCAGAGCTGCAGGAGCTGCTCCTGTGGGGCACAGCAGGGCAGCCCAGCCCCTCCTGCAGCCCCTCCGAGCAGGGTGGGGACACAAACCTCTGCCTGGGTCCAGCCAACCCAGCAGGGATTTGTAGCTGAGTCAGGCTGCGTGAAAGTCAAGCCTTTTTTATTTTTTAATTTATTGTTGTTTAGCCAGACTTTTAACGATCTCCTGCCCATTTCGTGGTGCAGAAGCTCTGGGAGCCCAGCGAGGCTCTTCAGGCACTGTGGGGTCACTGCTGGCCGGGACAGGGCTGGGGGGGGCTTGGTTTGACCCCATTGCTGCAGTTCAGGAGGGATTTTGGGGTGTTCTGAGCACCTCCAGCACCTCTGGTTTTTGGGGTTCCCATGCTGAACCTTCCAACCCCACTTTCCCTCCTGGGCTGTGTCACAGCAGTGAGAATCCATGGGAGGTGCTGGTGACAGGATTTATCCAGTGGGACATCTGAGGGCTGCCAGGCTGGCTCCTAGGCAGGGATTAGGGCTTTGGGAGGCTGAGCTTCCACTTCATCCTGGAGCTGCACTGAACCCCTGCCCCACTCCAGCCTCTCACTGGGTTTGGGGTTGTGGAGCCAGGGAGTTTGTCAGGATAAATCTGAATTATTCCTGGTAATTGTGAAGATTTTCTGTTTCCATTTTTTCACCCTGGGCCTGTGTTTATCCAGCTCAAATGCAGGAGTTTCCAAAAGCACATCCATCAGGATTTGCTGTTAGGGATGCTGAATCCCAGACTTTTGGGGTGATGCCCTAACCAAGAGTCCATTTAATGATCCTGAAGAATCCCAGGATTTAGGGAGCTGCTGCCAGTGCCAGATGAAGTCACTCTGACCCTCCTCTCCAGCTGGGTTTTTTTTCCCTTTTCATTGAACCACAACGGTTCCTGCGAGTTCCTGAAGTTGATGTCATTGGAAGAGAAATGACATTTTTCTGCACGCATATAGAATAAGCGTCAAAAAATGCTCCAGAAAGAGCTTTTCCAGCCTTGTCTGGGAGCTGGCTGGGGAGTTGAGTTAAACTGGCTTTGATGGAACTTAATCCATAAAGCAAATGAGTCATCAGGCATAAATGGCTTTACCATAAATGTCAGGCAGATCCTCACTGGTCCTGACAGTTAGCACTTCCATCTGTCTGGTGGAGCAAATAAAGCCCTCACAGCTCCCAGTCCTGTTCTCAAATGTGCTGTCCTGCCTCTTCCTCCGCGCCAGAAGCTTTAGGAATGAAGGCCAAAATGTGATTTATCCTCCTGTTTTAAACACTGCCTCTCCTGATGGATGGAATCGTGGTTATTTGCAGGCAAAAAAAAAAACCCAAACTTTTTTTTATTCTTCGTTTTAAATTTTTTGATTAAACCAACAAAGCACAACTAAGCTCAGCCTCTGGATGCCACCAAGTGCTCCAGTCACTGAGAAACTTCCTTCAGCCTTGTGCCCAGCTCGTTCCAGGCCAAAAAAGAGCTTTATCCTCTGTGTGGGTGGCTGGAGGACGCCGCTGGTGACTTGCACAAAGCAACCCCAGAGCGTTTCTGTCTTGCTCCTTGACTGAAACACCTCATTACTTGAAAATAAATCTTCGATTTGGCTGGTCAGGTCTTTAAACCACTTTACTGGGGCATTTTTAGGTTCTTTCTCTCAGAAAACCCCGTCCCACAGGGAGCTGGGCATGTGGATTATTGGGATCTTCCGTAGCGCTGAAAAAACCCAACACTCCTGGTGACTTCCACAAAGCAACCCCAGAGCGTTTCTGTCTTGCTCCCTGACTGAAATACCTCATTACTTGAGAATAAATCTTCGATTTGGCTGGTCGGGTCTTTAAACCACTTTTTAAGTTGTCTCTCCCAGAAAACCCCGTCCCACACGGAGCTGGGCGTGTGGATTAACGGGATCTTTGTGAGCGCTGCAAAAACCCAACACCCCACAAAGCAACACCAGAGCGTTGCTGTCTTGCTCCCTGACTGAAATACCTCATTACTTAAAAACAAATCTTCAATTTGGCTCATCAGGTCTTTAAACCACTTTTTAAGTTCTTTCTCTCGGAATACCCCGTCCCACACAGAGCTGGGTGTGTGGATTAACAGGATCTTCATTGGCGCTGCAAAAATCCAAAACTCCACAAAGCAGCACCAGAGCATTTCTGTCTTGCTCCCTGACTGAAATACCTCATTACTTGAAAATAAATCTTCGATTTGCCTGATCAGGTCTCTAAACCACTTTACTGGGGCATTTTTAAGCCATCTCTCTTCCAAAGGCCCCACGGAAAGCCCCGTGCATGCGGATTAACGGGATCTCCATAAGCACTGCAGAAATCCCACAGGGAAGGGGATTTTTTGGGGGTGTTTGTGACCAAATCGGGGAACAAACGGGGCGCTTGAGGGAGGACGGGAGCAGGGCTGGCTCCCCTTTGCCAGCCAGGATCCCTGGGCACGGTTTATTAGCAGCAGCACACTCGAGAGGACACAAAAGGCTCACGAACCTCCCAGCGCGGCTCGCTCTATTTAAAGTCGGCTTTTTAAATCACAGAAATGGGGCTCTTGACAGCGGAGCTTTGTGCAGCTTTTGTGAGGTGCAGATAGTGGGGCTTTTTTATTGCGGCCTAAATTAGCCCATTTTATTGTTTGGCGCTGAGGGATGAGGTCAATTGACTGGGAATCTTGCTAACAAGGTTTTTTACTCTTGTCTGCTCTTTACAAGTGTTAGCACGGGGGGATCCCCCAGTGCTGGGAATGAAACAAAGATGAATGGGCTGAGCTCTCCTCCTTCCCCCTCCCCTGAGCTGCTCAGCCCCAGGCTCTGCTTCGGGTGCTCCCTGGGGTTCTCATCCCTCCCAAATTTGGTTCTCCTGGTTTTATGTTGGTTTTTTTTTGTTATTTTCCCCTTTTTCTCCAGCAAGAGAAGGATGAGCTTTGGGCAGGGTGATTGATTGGGTTTGAAAAGGAAAAGGGGAAGCTGCAGCCTGTGGAGCGATGCTGGTGGAGCGTGGTGAGCTCTGACGGAGCCGTCTGGTGCTTTTCCCCGGCGCTGCCGCATCCCAAATTTATTCAGTTGCACGCTGATTTTCCCAAGTTCTTGACCCAGAATGAGCAGGAAGCTCCCCCTGCTCAGCCTCCCCCTCTCGCTCAGCAGAGACTGAGGGGCCCACGCTGTCCTGTGCTGTGCTGAGCTTCAGTTTTCTGCTGTGCCCACAGGGACTTGTAGATGGGTTTTGGTTTTTTTTTTCCATATCCTCCGAGGCTGAGGATGCTCAAATTCCTGCAGGGAAGCAGGGTGGGATCAAGGATTTCTCCCCGTGCACGGCTGCCATCAGCTGAGACTAAAAACAAACCCAGCTTTAGCAAATTCTCTTCTGCTTAACCTTTGGCACTGAGTTTAGCCGAGATGCCTTTCCTTGCTTTATCTGCTCCTTGAGGAAACGCAGTTCCAGCCCTGCTCACTCAGGGGATGCAGCCTATCAGCTCCCCAGGAGGTGTAAATCCAACCTTATCAGGGAAAAAAGGCTTTTTCAGCCTCCCCTGCCTCTCGGAGACGAGTCCCAGCTCTGCTCTGGGGCTGCCTTATTTCAGCTTATCCCAACAAGGCCAGGCACTTCCCATGGAAAACAGGGAGCCTGAAGCACCTGAGGGAGAGAAGGGCACAAATGGCTCAGTTTGGGGGGTCAGGGGGGGCTGTGGGCAGAAATAGCAGCTGGGAGGGTTTTCACATCAGCCACACATTTCCCTGGCCAGGCTGGGTGTTCCCTGCTGGAGGGAATTCCAGAGGAACAGGTTTGGAGCTCTGGAGTGCCTTTGGGATGGTGATGGCCTGAGTGACCCCAGGACACCCCCAGCACCCCCAGTTCCCCCCTGGGTCCCATGGGAAGGTGCTGGCCAGAGCTGCTTGGAGAAGGGAAATGTTCTGCCAAGCGAAAAACTTGGAATTTTCTGCTTTCCTGCTGCTCTCACCCAGTTTTGGTGGTTATGTTGCAAAAGAAAAAGTTGGAATGGTAATGGCAGGACTGGAATTATTAAAAAAAAAAAAAAGGGGGAAAAAAAGAAAATGAAAAAGGGAAAGGGAAGGCAAGATGTTTCTCGTTTTAAAAATGGAAAATTGAGACCCACTCTGCAGACATTTCTGTTAATTCTGTAAAGGTTATTCACTGGAAACAATGACTAATGAATGCTCACTGAAGGGTGACTCGGGTAGGCCTGAGAGGTGCCCAGATGTTCCTGAGCTGCTGCGGGGAGGGAAGGGACAACCTGGGAATGGAGCAGGGAACTCCAGGCAGCTCTGAGCTGCTCCTTCCCCCCCAGTGCTGATGTGTCCAGGCTCCTGGAACCTCCTTTGCCAGTGGATCTCTGCCCAAAATGTGAACAACACCTTTTTTGGGGGGGGAAGTCACTGGGACACATCCCCAATCCAGCGACACCAAGGCAGATTTGGCCCATAATTTCAAAAATATCCTTTTCCACAGGGCTCTCTGCCAGTTTGGCCAGGCTCCCTTTGGAGCTTCTGGTTCCTATTACTGCCCGAATCATCCTCCCAGTTTTGCTGTTCTGCTTTTCCCCCCGATGCTTTAGCTGTGTTTGTCTATTATTAAATAAGATTTCTTTTTCCTCCCTCCTCTAATTAAAGTATCAGCTCAGAGCATCCAAGTAGTAAAGTCTTATGTAACTGTCTGCTGAATGAACTGGGTTTTGGCACCGTGGTCGAGCGTGGTGGCTCTTTAGGAAACTCAGGAGCAATTTCTGCTCTGACCTTCGGGCTGTGGCTGTGTCAGGCTTCAGGCAGCAGCTGCTCCATTAATGAGCTCCCTCTGCACCTGGATTTTAGGGGAAAAAACCTCCCTTTGGCTCTTTTCTGGGTTTATCAGGAGCATTTCTAATCCCTCGCTATGTCTGTTGTGGAACATCGAGGTGAGGCAAGATGTAAAAAGGGAGGTGATGGGACCAGTTGGTGGGGTGGGAGGAGCAGAGAAGTTTTGAGGCCAATGAGCAGCTTTTTGGGACTGGAGAGGCTTTTTGGGACTGGTGAGAATTTTTGGGACTGGAGAGGCTTTTTGGGACAGGATAGGCTTTTTGGGACTGGAGAGGCTTTTTGGGACTGGAAAGGCCTTTTGGGACAGGACAGGCTTTTTGGGACTGGAGAGGCTTTTTGGGACTGGTGAGAATTTTTGGGACTAGAGTGGCTTTTTGGGACAGGACAGGGTGACCCTGCAGAGCTGCACAGGACCAAGTGGAAAGGAGTTGTTTTATTGCTGATTTGGGGGGTACAGAGCTCTTTTCTTTTTCCTGCACCCTCCTTGCCTGGGCTGTCAGTTCTGTTGCCCGGGGTGATTTCTATTTTGGGGAGGTGGATTTGGGGCTGGGGATGAAGCAAAATGGGGTCATCCCAAGAGAAGCAGCTGCTCCCCGGACACGGAGCTTTTCCCAGGGGATGTGTCCATGTCAGGAAGGTGGCCCTGCCATGTGTTTTGCTCTTCATTTCTCTGTGTTTCTGGCTCTAATTGCAGCCTCGGGCTGGTGTCCCCAGGGGTGCCACCCATCCCTGACCCTGTGTGCTCCTGTCCCCACAGGGTG
>JAHLSL010000016.1:7318920-7331397 GCA_025920805.1 Petroica traversi
GCTTAACCCTTGTGGCACTGCACTCCTGCCAGTTCTGCTGAGCCTGGCTTAACCCTTGTGGCACTGCACTCCTGCCACTGCTGCTAGGCCTGGCTTAACTGCACAAGGAGTTCTGTATCCCCAGAGTTGGAATTCACAGCGCTGGGCATGGTTTGCCCCTCTCAGTGCTCCCCAAAACCCCTAAATCAGCTTCTGGATACCCCAGGGTGCTGCTTTCCCCCGTGCCTCCATCCTGCCTGATCCCTGCCCAGCTCTCCCCTCTCCTCCTGCATTCCTGACCCGCTGCGTGTGGCCCTGGGGACACAGAGCCCTCCCTCTGTCACTTGTCCTGGCAGGTGCAGGGATTTGCTGCCGAGCTGCTGTGGGGCAGCCATGCAGAGCCACACAGCAGCAGCAGCAGCAGCCATGCAGAGCCATGCAGAGCCACGCAGCAGCGGCAGCAGCCATGCAGAGCCATGCAGAGCCATGCAGCTGCAGCAGCAGCCCTGCAGAGCCCTGCAGAGCCATGCAGCAGCAGCCCTGCAGAGCCATGCAGCGCCATGCAGCAGCAGCAGCAGCCCTGCAGAGCCATGCAGCAGCCCTGCAGAGCCATGCAGCAGCCATGCAGAGCCATGCCACAGCTGCAGCAGCCCTGCAGAGCCGTGCAGAGCCATGCAGCAGCAGCAGCAGCAGCCATGCAGAGCCGTGCAGAGCCATGCAGCAGCAGCAGCCCTGCAGAGCCATGCAGCAGCCATGCAGCAGCTGCAGCAGCCCTGCAGAGCCCTGAAGAGCCCTGCAGAGCCATGCAGCAGCACCAGCAGCCCTGCAGAGCCATGCAGCAGCCATGCAGAGCCATGCAGAGCCATGCAGCAGCCCTGCAGAGCCATGCAGCAGCTGCAGCAGCCCTGCAGAGCCATGCAGAGCCATGCAGAGCCCTGCAGCAGCCGCAGCCCCTCTGTCCCCATCCCCAGGGCTCCAGGGACAGGGGTGATTTGCACTCCAGCTGCTCTGGGCAGGCCCAGCTCAGGGTGGAGCACAGCACAGCACAGCAGCAGCTGCAGCTGCACTCAAACACTCCTTTGCAATTAGAGCAGCTCCCCTCTTAATTTGTTTGTTATTAACCCCGAGCACAGCTCATGAATTTTCATGGCCCTTCCCCAGTACAGCGAGGAGCTCAACTCCCCCTGCCTGCATCTGATGGAGAGATTTTTATATTTTTTATTTATTTGCAATCAGGCAGGTGCAATGAATTAATACCCCAACAATAACCAGCTCTGTTAAAATTGGCTCTGGTTTATTTGTTGGAAAATTTAAAAAAAAGAGCTTTATTTATTTAAACTTCTGCCTTGCTCAGTGATTTCAGGAGGAGTTGTCAGCAGGGCTGAGGAGCAGCCTGGCTGTGGGAGGTTCCGGGGGGGCTCGGGATGCTTTGGGATGATTTGGCTTTCCTGGAGCAGTGGGAAGAAGGAAATATGGCACTGAGGAGAGCACAGAGCTGTTCCACGGGGGCTCCAGGCTGCCAGGAAAGGAAGTGGGAAAATGTGTTGTTTTGAAGGGGTTGAGCTGCAGCATCAGAGCAAACTGCAGCTCCCTCACCCACCCCGTTCCAAACAAATTCCAGATGCTTGTTTGGAAATTCGGGGTGTCTGGGTGCTCTGGGGAGGTTAGCACTAAATATCTTCACTTTCCAGGACCATCCAGTCACTGAATCCCAAAGGAATTACCCCCCAGGGGACAGTTTTGCACCTCAGAAGTGCAGCAGGATCCCTAAAAATCCTTATTTCTGAGAATTTCCAGGGTGCTGCTTTTCCCAGGTTCTGCCTTAACCCCCAAAACTGCCAGGAACAGCTCCCATTATGTAATTTTCTGTCCAGGGCTGAAAAAATAACCAGGGAGAGAGAGACACTTGGTGAATTTTAAGGCTCAGCTCCGTGGGCTGGTCCCACCCTCGCTGCCTGTGACTGAAGGAACCCCACACAAACACCCCCAGGTTTCAGTTTAACATTTCCATGGAAATATTGGGATGAATCCCCCACACAAACACCCCCAGGTTTCAGTTCAACCTTTCCATAGAAATGTTTGGATCAACCACCCACACAAACACCCCCGGATTTCAGTTTAACATTTCCAAGAAAATATTGGGATGAACTAAACCCCCCAGATTTCAGGTTAACCATTCCAAGGAAATGTTTGGATGAACCCCCACACGAACATCCCCAGATTTCAGGTTAAACATTCCAAGGAATTATTGGGATGAACCCCCCCCCCCCCCAAAACCCCCAGATTTCAGGTTAACCTTTCCACGGAAATATTGGGATTAATCCCCCCCCCCCCCTCCCCAAAAAAAAACCTCCCAGATTCCAGCTTGAAAATTCCATGGAAATATTTGGATTAACCCCTCCCAAAAAATCCCAGATTCCAGCTTGAAAATTCCATGGAAATATTTGGATTTACCCCCCCCAAACACCCCAGATTTCAGTTTAACCATTCCATGGAAATACTGGGATGAACAAAACCCCCCAGATTTTAGTTTAACATTTCCATGGAAATACTGGGATGAACCCCACAAAACCCCCCAGATTCCAGGTTAACTTTTCCAAGGAAATTCTGGGATGAACCCCACAAAAACCCCCAAATTTTCAGGTTAACCATTCCATGGCAGTGTTTGGTTTGCTCTCAGCCTGGCTCTGTAAATCAGCAAATCCCCATTTCCATCAGGAAATTTCCACCCAGATTTACACCCAGAGCCTGGCAGGCTGCATTTCATGAATTTCCATTTCCAAAGTGCTTGTTGGGTTTGATTTCCCTCCCCACGCCCAGCAGGACAAGACCTCCCACTCCCAGGCTGGAGCAAAAAGAGGAATTTCTGGATAAAAGCACAGCACCAACTCCTGTCAGGAGAGCTGAGCAAGCTCAGCCCTGCTCCATCACAGCCAGGGCTGGACTTAAAGGAGGAGAGGCAGAGAAAAGGAAGTTTATTTTATAAAACAAGCCTGGCTTAAATGATTTTGTGAGGTTTCTGCTCCATCAGAGGGTCTGGGATGGGGTTTTGGGGGGGTTGAGGTGTGGGTGGGGCTGAGCAAAGTGTGGATGTCCCACCATGAGGGAAAAACGGATGTGCTGGAATGTTCTGCAGTTCCCTGAGGGATTTTTCCTGGTGTTTTCCTGCTGATCCATCCCTGGGAGCAGCGTTGTTAATCCAGGCTGTCCTGGTGGGGCTGGGGACAGGGCCAGCTCCTGATTTGGTGCTGAGAATTCCCTGTGAGTGGTTTGGGTTCCTTTTTTTAGAGAATTGCAAAGTTGGACGTGGAGGAAGAAGGAGCAGAGAGGGATGGGGTGGAGAGGTGGTGCTGGAAGGGTGTGGGGCAAGGACAATGCATCAAATCTTTTGGTTTGCTGGGTTGTTTTATTCAAATATTCTGATTTTTTGTCGCCTAATTTGTCTTTCCCTCCTTCCTTTGCCACTTTTATCCATCTCCCTCGAGGGGTGACTTTATGACTTCCTGGCTTTTTGCTGTCCCTGGGTGAGATTTGTGGCAGAATTTCGTGTTTACATTTTCTTCTGGGGTCTGAACAGGCTGCAGGCAGCTTGAGGAGAGCAAGTTCTACAAAAAAAGTCCATTTTTTACCCTTCCACACACAGTGGTTCTCTAGAAATTAATTTATAATTGATGTTTAGAAAATAAAGGAGCATCCAACTCCTCAATCCCGAGCTGTTGGCCACAAATTGACCACTGGGGCTTTTCTTGGCCTTGCTGGGATGTAGTCAAGTCCTGTTGCCTTAAATTGCTGTGAAAATCCCAATTAGCCACACACACAATGATGTCACCCTCATTTGCATACGGGATGAGGAAATCCGGGTCAACCTCAATTTTTCTGCCAAATTCCCAGATAAATCTCCGCCTGCCTGGGGGAAATTGGCCACATTTGATGATTTATGGCCTCATCAATAGATCTTTTAGTGCCAGTTAAAGATCCTGCCTGGGTTAATCAGCACAGCTCCGTGGTGGATTTGGGCTGATTTACAGCCCCTGACAGGGTCACTTCACTGGGGGTGGAAGGAGCCTCAAAGGACTAAAATATTTTAAAAAAAAAGACAAAAGAAAGAAAAATGAAGTGACCCAGCTGATTGGGCTTGTGCTGGAATGAATTTATTTTCCTCCATTTCCCTGGGTTAGGAAGTTTTATTTATTTTTGGTTTGGTTTTTTTTTTTTTTAAATAGGTTTTAACAGGTCTAACTGAACATTGGTTCCGTGACTTGGAGCATTGCAGGGACTTTGCTCTCCAAAATTGTGCCTGGCAGACCCTGGAAAGCGCAGGGGCAGGATGGAACAGGAGGGAATTGAGAAAATTTGAGAAAAATCGGGATGCCCACAAGTTCAATCCGTGGCAAAACCCTTTATAACCACAGCTGTTGTGTATGGATGTGACCAAAATGATATTTTAGAAAATATTTTAATTTCTTCCTCTGCTTGTAGGGCCCACCTGGGCGCCCAGGGCTCCCAGGAGCAGATGGACTGCCAGGACCTCCAGGGACAATGCTGATGTTGCCTGTGAGTACAAACTGAAAAAAAGGATAAAAATGGGTTGGATTTCTTGGTTTTGCTGCTGTTTAATGCCCTTTCTTGCAGAAGATCCCCTTTGCCCCAAGGACATGTTTTCCTTGAGATAAAAGATGGGTCTGGGTGGTTCCTGTTGTAAATTGACTTTTTGCAATTTTGGGACTCCTTCAGTGCTCAAAAGCACAGGCACACAAGTTAAAATTTCATTATAAAAATCATGGAATATCCCCAAGTGGAAGGGACCCACGGGGAATATTGAATCCAGATCCTGGCACTGCACAGGACAAGCCCAAAAATCCCACCCTGTGCCTGAGAGCATCGTCCAGACATTTCTTGGAGCTGAAGTGTTCCTGACTGGACAGAGAGAGAAAAAAGTCATGAAGGAACAGCTGAAGGCAAGAGCCAAATTTCCAGGCAGAACCCTCTGTTCTGTGCTGAGGAGCCTCTAACAGCTCTTCAAAGTGCCAAAATCTCACTTTTGAGCTAATCCACCTCTTTTAATGATCAGTGGATATTTAGTGTTGTTCTCCTCCTCCTCTACGAAGCCAAATCAGCCTTGCTGGTGCTGGGACACTGAATAAATGGCTTTTTTTTAATGTAAGGCAGCCAACTGCTGGAAATGAGCACTTGGGTACCAAAAGGAAAGAGTTTTTAGGGAAAACCTCACCAAAAGGTGAGCGTGGGGAGGTTCCTGGCAGGAGCCAGGGCCAGGAGCTCCACGTGGCCACCCCAGCATGGTTGTTGGTCCCTCCAGGAGCCAACCATGGGCCTGGGAATTGCATTTTCCCCATTTTCCCTGCCAGGCTCGTGTGCTCACACACCTCGAGGTGTGACAGAGGTGCCCAAGGAGGTTCTGCACCCTGGGGTGTCCCTCGTGCAAAACCTCCCAGCTGAGAGCAGGCCAAGGAAATCGGGCATTTTGAGGGTGGAAAGGAACATTAAAATCTTATTTCGAGTCCGGGAAAATAAAACTTTAACATTTGGTGGGGCTTTTGAGAGAGCTGAAGGCTCCAGGCTGGAGCAGCAGCCCCGAGCGTGGGTTTAACAAAGCTGGGCTTTGTCCAGAGCTGCACCATAACCTGAGGCAACCCCATCCCTGGGAGCCTGGTGGCCACCGGGGCATGGTGAGAACAGGGAATGGCAGCCCTGGGAATGAATTGCAGCCCTGGGAATGAATTGCAGCCCTGGGAATGAATTCCAGCCCCAGGAGAGCCCGGTTGGTGCTGGATGTGCCGTGGGAGGCCCCAAATCCCACCCTTTGTGCACCACCCCGAGCTGGCAGGGCCTGGGTGACCCCAGGGTTAATGGGGTGGCACTGGGAGGGCTTTGGGGTGGCCGTGCTGAGCCGTTCCTGGCTCGGGGTGAGGATGGGACCCCTGACCTGCTCCTGCTCCTGTTCCCACCAGTTCCGCTTCAGCGGAGGAGGCGACGCCGGCTCCAAGGGACCCATGGTGTCCGCCCAGGAGGCACAAGCCCAGGCCATCCTGCAGCAGGCCAGGGTGAGTGCTGCTGGCTCTGGGGACACCTGGGGTGGCTTTCGGAAGCTCCCTGAAAAAGCAGAATAAACCTGCCCAGGATTTCTGCCCTGCTGGTGGAACCTCTGCCCTGCTGTGGGGTGGTGGGTGGGGGTGGCACCTGCTTGGGTTGGGTTTTTAGAAACAAGCAGGTGGTGGAAAGGTGGGTTCTCATTTCCTGCAGAGCTCTGGCCACACAGATCTGCTGGATTCAGTGTATTTGTGTTTTGAGGTCTGCAGGCCCTCTAGATTCAGTGTGTTTGTATTTTGAGGGGTCTGCAGATCCACTGGATTCAGTATATTTATATTTTGAGGGGTCTGCAGACCTACTGGATTCAGTGTATTTGTATTTTGAGGGGTCTGCAGACACGCTGGATTCAGTGTATTTGTATTTTGAGGTCTGCAGACCCACTGGATTCAGTATATTTGTATTTTGAGGGTCTGCGGACCTGCTGGATTCAGTGTATTTGTATTTTGAGGTGTCTGTTCTCAAAGTATTTTCTTATTTTTGTACGGTCTTTCCCCCCAGAGAATCCTAATAATGAAACCTATGTCCTGCTCCCAGCTCCCAGAATCTCAGCAGGCAGATCTGGCATTTAAATATATTTCTTTGGGAATACATGGTGGGAAATATAATATATACATATATTATACATATAATACATATTATTCTATTATACAGATTATACATATAATATATACATGGGAATACATGGTGGAAAATATATATACATATAATACATATTATACATATAATATATACTTAGGAATACATGGTGGAAAATACAATATATACATATATTATACATATTATACATATTATACATATTATACATATATACATGGGAATACCTGGTGGAAATTATAATATATACACATATTATAAATATAATACATATTATTATATTATACATATTATACATATATACATGGGAATACCTGGTGGAAAATACAATATATACATATATTATAAATATAATACATATTATTATATTATACATATAAAATATACATGGGAATACCCGATGGAAAAAAACCGGCAGCATTTTTTCTTGGGTGACCTTATTGATCAGTGTTCAAATCATCCCTGGCTCGCTGGTGAAACAAAATTGGCACATTCCCAGGGCACCTCCACCTTTTCAGCCAGTGGAGCTCTGAAATTGCTCTTTCCTGGCTGCTCTTGGGAGCTTTCCTGATATTTTAAAGAAATATTTCCTGATTTTTATTTAAAATCAGAGTTGCAAGAGGAGCTGGGGGAGCCCCACGATTCCCAAATTTCTGGGTTTGCCCAAAAGAGACCAAATTCTGCTGCCAACATTCCCTGACCATGAAGGGGCAAATTTTTAGGGTGGCAATTCCTAAAGGGAATTGTTTTATTTGGGGCAGCCTCTCAGGTTGAATCCCACACCTGGCTGCAGCTGGGATGTGTGGAGTTGCTTTTAGCTGATTTTTTGGGGGGCTAAAATAAGTGAAAAACCCAACTTATTTCACCCTTGGATGGGATAAAATCCCTTTGGATCTCCCTCCATGGTGGCACCTGCCCCTTTTGGGTTTTTAACGAGGTGGGAATTTCCTGCTTTTCCAAAGGAATTGGATTTTTTCCACATTCAGGCAGATCCTGCAGCCACTGCATTTTCCTGTCCATTAACCTGCTGCTGACAGTAATATTCTGGATTATGTTCCTGGTGTTACCTTGTCAGTCTTAATTTCCAGCCTGCCCAGTGTTTTTTTCCATCAGCATTTTATTTTCCTGGGAAATTGGGGCTTTGACCTGATAAACGTTTCATGAGCAGCATCTGCTTTCTCCAGCTCTCTCTGCTTTTGTTCTTTTTTTTTTTTCTCCTTCTGCCTGCTGAAAATTGTGATTTACAAAAAAAAGGAGAACCTTCCTCCCCTCACTCAAAGTCCCTTTTTTATTTAAATTTTCAGGTCTGGGGAGAAAAAAAAATTAAACCAAATAAATCCTGGGGAACTTTTGGACTGTGGATGAAAAGTTGAATATTTCTAGAAATTACAAAAATCGATTTTTTTTTGTGAACTTCAACATTTGGCCTGAAAACCATGAAGCAGAAAGGGAAATAAATGTCATTTTTTGTGACCACAGAGCATGACAGGATTGGAAAAAAAGAGTCCTGCAGCAAGGATAATCTCTTTATTTTTTTGCTTGTTTTTTTTTGTTATCACTGCTGTTAATTGCATTATTAGGTTGATTTATCCCCTTAAAATTTGGCTTTCATTAGGCACCAAACGCTGCAGTGGCTCAGAGCATCTCCCTTTTTAATGGGGTGTTGTAAAAAGCTGCCACAAACCCAGCATTTGTGTGGGATTTCTGCCTTTCCGAGCCCAATCACCGGGTGGATTTTAATTACCAGAGTACACAGATAATTACAAACCCTTTGGAAGTGTTGGATTGTCACGAGGGAACAAATTGTCTGAGGGATGTTCCAGAGCATGGCCCAGCTCCATTTCCCACCCTGGGAATGATGGGGTTGGTGTGTGGTGAACACAACTCCTTAATTATGGAGCTAAAAGCCCCCTGTGTTCAGCTGGAATTGGAGCTCAGTTTGGAAGATGTTCAGCAAAAAGAAAAAAAAAAAGAGGGAATTCTGCTATAATTGAAGTAGCGGGATAATAAACAAAAAAAAATTATCCTGAATAGGAATATTTATGTCCTCTCAGCAGATTTATGGGGTTTTCATGGAACAATGAAATGATTTGGGTTGGGAGGGGACTTGGAGCTCGTCTCATTCCGGGCATTTCCATGAGCAGGGGGACCTTCCATGGTCCCAGGTGCTCCAAGGTGGCCTTGGGCACTCCCAGGTGGAGCCACAGCAGCTCTGGGCAAGGAGTTGTTTGGCCAATTGTGGTGGGAATTCCCTGGGGACGGGGTTTGTGGGGTGGGGACACGGGGAGAAGGTGTGGGGGGTGGCACTGGGGTGGCTTTGTCACCGAGCGAGCCGTGTTTGTCCTTCTGTCACAGCTGGCACTGAGGGGACCTGCGGGGCCCATGGGGCTGACGGGGCGGCCGGGCCCCATGGTGAGTGCTGGAACTGGGGTGGAACTGGGATGGAAATGGGGAATGGAATTGGGGAGTGATGGAATTGGGAGTGATGGAACTGGGGGATGGAATTGGGGGAGATGGAAATTGGGAGTGATGGAAGTGGGGAGTGATGGAATTAGGGGGATGGAAAAGGGATGGAATTGGGGGGATGGAATTGGGGGGATGGAATTGGGGGGATGGAAGTGGGGGAATGGAAGTGGGGGAATGGAAGTGGGGAGTGATGGAAATTGGGAGTGATCAAAGTGGGGAGTGATGGAAATGGGGAATGATGGAAATGGGGAATGATGGAAATGGGGGGATGGAAATAGGGGTTTGAATTGGGGGGGATGGAAATTGGGAGTGATGGAAATTGGGAGTGATGGAATTGGGGGGATGGAAATGGGGGAGATGGAAATTGGGAGTGATCGAAGTGGGGAGTGATGGAATTGGGGGGATGGAATTGGGGGGATGGAATTGGGGAGTGATGGAATTGGGGAGTGATGGAATTGGGGAGTCATGGAATTGGGGAATGATGGAAATGGGGAGTGATGGAAATAGGGGGGGGTGGAATTGGGGGGATGGAAATTTGGAGTGATGGAATTGGGGAGTGATGGAAATGGGAGGAATGGAATTGGGGGAGATGAAATTGTGAGTGATGGAAGTGGGGGGATGGAATTGGTGTGGATGGAATTGGGAGACATGGAACTGGTGGGGATGGAGCTGGGAAGGGATGGAGATGAAACTTGGGGGGTGGAGCTGGGAGTGCTGGAATTGGTGTGGATGGACTGGGGAGGATGGAGATGATGAGGAAGGAGCCAAACCAACTGATCCAGCTCCCCGTGGGCTCCGGCTCCATGAGTGGCTCTTCCTCAGCATGGTACCCGTGTTCCCCCTGGCTCTCCTGAGCAAAAATGTCACAAATCCCCCTCTCTGTGCACAGGGACCCCCGGGCAGCGGAGGGCTGAAGGGAGAAGCTGGAGAAATGGGGCCTCAGGTGAGTGTGGGACTGGGGGAGCTGGGAAAGGAGGCTGGAGCAGCCCGTCCTGCCCGAGAGGCTGTGGGGCAGCAGGGCTTTGGCCATCCCGAGCCAGCTGGAAGCAGGAAAGGTGTGGGAAACATGTCTGGCATGGAAATGTCCCTGAGAGTGTCCAGGCTCTGCTCATGGTTGTGTAAAACTCCACTGGTCCCTTCCTGGAAAGACACCCGTGGGGGAGTCCTGGAAATTAAAGAGAGTTTGGAGGGTGGAGAATTCACTGATGCTCAGGATGTTGTTCTTCCAAGCCTTAAATCCTGCACTGGGGGAAAATCCCTGTTTTCTGATGATTTATGGGATGGGTGGAGAATTCACTGATGCTCAGGATGTTGCTCTTCCAAGCCTTAAATCCTGCACTGGGGGAAATTCCTGTTTTCTGATGATTTATGGGATGCATTTATGGAATGTCCATGGGAAAGCTTTCTTGTGGACAAACACCTCCAATTTCTGTCTGAAGATGCTCAGCCTTGTGAAATTCCTGTTTTCTGATGATTTATGGGATACATTAATGGGATATCCATGGGAAAGCTTCCTCATGCTCAAACACCTCCAATTCCTGTCTGAAGATGCTCAGCCTTGTGAAATTCCTGTTTTCTGATGATTTATGGGATACATTAATGGGATATCCATGGGAAAGCTTCCTCATGCTCAAACACCTCCAATTCCTGTCTGGAGATGCTCAGCCCTGTGAAATTCCTGTTTTCTGATGATTTATGGGATGCATTCATGGGATATCCATGGCAAAGCTTTCTTGTGGACAAACACCTCCAATTCCTGTCTGGAGATGCTCAGCCTTGTGCATTTGGAGCCTCAGGCTCTGCTCCAGAGATTCTTTGGAAGCCCTGGTGGCCCTGAGAGCCTCGGGAGGGCACCAACCGCTGGAGGTGACAACGTTTCTCCCTCTCTCCTTGATTCCTGCAGGGTCCACGAGGCATCCAAGGTCCTCCCGGTCCAGCAGGGAAGCCAGGCCGCAGGGTGAGTGTCCTGGCAGCCGTGCTGGGAGCTGCTCCTGCTGCCAAACAATTCCTCAGCTCCCAGGGCCTTGTGCAAGAGCGGGATGGAGGCCAGGCTGGGCTCTGGGAGACACAAACCTGGGTGGGGCTTAAAGTCTGGGAGGGCACAAGGATGGGAGTTAAAGTTTGGGACATAAATAGGAATGGGAATTAAAATCTGGGAGGGCACAGGGATGGGAGTTAAAGTTTGGGATAAAAATAAGAGTGGGAATTAAAATCTGGGAGAACACAGAGTTAAAATTTGGGAGGACAGGAGGATGGGAGTGGAAATTTGGGAGGACACAAACGAGGATGAGAGTTAAATTTGGGATGCAAAAAAGAATGGGAGGTAAAATCTGGGAGAGCACAGAGGAGGAGGAGAGTTAAAATCTGGGAGGACACAAGCCAGGATGGGAGTTGAAATCTTAGAGAACAAAAATGAGGATGGGAGTTAAACTCCAGGAGGACAGAAATGAGGATGAGAGCTAAAATCTGGGAGGACACAAACCAGGATGGGAGTTGAAATCTTAGAGAACAAAAATGAGGATGGGAGTTAAAAGCTGGGAGGACACAAACCAGGATGGGAGTTATAACTTGGGAGGACACGAGGATGGGAGTTAAAATTTGGGACACCAGTGAGGATGGGAGTTCAAAATCTGGGAGGACACAAAGGAGGAAGGCAGTTGAAATGTGAGCATTGTGGGGCAATTGAAGGCTGCACATCCCTCTCTTTATCCCGGGATTTTTGGCTCCCTGTTGAGGCTGTGGCTGCACAAATGCCCTGAGCTGCTTTGGAGCCCCCACTCCTGGCAGAGCGTGGGGAAAATCCAGTCCCCAGCGTGGCTCTGGTGTAAATCCTGCTCTCTTTCCATCCTAATCCTGATTTTTTATTTCCCACCACCCTTAAAATGTGCTGGGAGATCATTTTCTCCCACAAAACCCAAGGACCACGGCCCGGGAGTGAAGCGGCTTCGCTGCCGTTTGTGTCCCACCCTCATCAGCTCCAAACACGGAGCAGGATTTTTCCCTCTCCTGACTTAACTAAACCCTCACTCTGGCCTAACTAAACCCTGTCTCAGCCCCAGCTCCAAGCACAGATGAGGATTTTTCCCTCTCCTGACTTAAATAAACCCTCACTCTGGCTTAGTTAAACCCTGTCTCAGCCCCAGCTCCAAGCACAGAAGGGATTTTTCCCTCTCCTGACTTAACTAAACCCTCACCCTGGCTTAACTAAACCCTGTCTCAGCCCCAGCTCCAAGCACAGCAGGGATTTTTCCCTCTCCTGACTTAACTAAACCCTCGCCCTGGCTTAACTAAACCCAGTCTCAGCCCCAGCTCCAAGCACAGATCTAAGAT
>JAHLSL010000016.1:7351877-7378703 GCA_025920805.1 Petroica traversi
TTTGGGATGGATGGGATGGAGAGGTTTGGGATGGATGGGATGGAGAGCCCAGGGACCCCGCCAAGCTCAGCCCCCACTGTTGGGATGAGGTCCCTCCTTCCCACCCACGCAGGACAAAAATAGGGACGGGCAGGAACGGCTGCCAGCCCCGAGCTGCTGGAATTCCAGGCCTGGTCGTGCATGGCTTTGGTCCCAGATTGGTGGGAAGGGCTGGGAAGGGCTGGGATGGATCCAGGGAGGCTCCCTTGCATTCCTTCTCCTTGGATCCGGGTTTATCTGCCAAGACAGCCCTCTCTAATTAATTAAGGGAATGGCTAATGACTCCGGGTCCCTCTGAAATGAAAACAAAGCTGCCATTTGCATCTCGGCAAACACCCTTTGGAGTTTATCTCCACGCCCACCTCGTTCAGGCCATTCTCAAGGCGTTTTATTTTAAATTAAAGCTGTGAATTCCACTCCACAGGCTGAGGCTCCAGCCCGGTTTTCACATGCCCTGGAGGCTTTGGGAACTTCTGGTTTTGTTAACTTTTTTTTGGTTGTTTTTTTTTTTCAAGAATCTTGTTTTATTATTCATGTTCACTGCTTTAAAAAAAAAAACAAAACAACAAAAGCCCAAGCTTGTTTCATTCTGGAGACATAATTATGTGCAAGAGATTGTTTCCTGCGTGTGGTGGGGCTGGTTTATTTTTTAATTTGCATTTTATATCTGGAGTAGAGTTGGGAGGGGTGGATTTTTGCATTTTCTTGGCCTAATTCATATTTTAAAAGCAGCAGCAGCAATTCTCCAGGCGCTGGCATCAGAAAGGAACAAGCCAGGAGTTAAATTTTCATGTGTGCCACAGTGACTTAGGAGCTAAAATCCCAAATCCTGCCTGGCCTCCCATCACAACCACTTGGGTTTTGCAGTGACTGCTGATAAGGCGTGGATTTGTATTTTTTTGGTGGTTTTCTGGAGGAAATTTAATTTCTGAGGTGGCCTGAGAGGGTTTTGCTGTTTTTAGAAGGAATTTTAAGGGACTGGGAGCTCTGGGGGTGACTTAGGAGCTAAAATCCCAAATCCTACCTGGCCTCCCCTCACAACCACTTGGGTTTTGCAGTGACTGCAATGCTGATAAGGCGTGGATTTGTATTTTTTGGCGATTTTTTTGGAGGAAATTTAATTTCTGAGGTGACCTGGGATGGTTTTGCTGGTTTTTAGGGGGAATTTTAAGGGCCAGGAAGCTCTGGGGGTCACTCCAGGCTGGTGGGGATGGCCAGAGCTGCCCCTGGGGGTATCCTGAGCCTCTCCCTCTGTGTTTTCTCTTCCCCCCCAGGGCTCCATCGGCTTCCCAGGATTTCCAGGAGCCAACGGGGAGAAAGGCACGAGGGTAAGAGATGATTCTGAGTTTTTGCCCCTCAGAAACCCCTGCAGGATGTGGGGGATCCCTCCACTGCTGGGCTGCTGCTCCAGAGGTTTTTCCATTTAGGAATTGGCCCAAAAAAGGCTCATCCCAGGACAGAGGGTGCTGGTGATGGCCCAGCCAGCAGCTTCCCAATTAAAACCTTGGGAATTTTCCCCCCCAGGATATTTTAAGAGGCTCCTCAGAACCTGAATCCTTCAGACTTTGCTCAGGGCACAGAGAGCTCTTTAATTACCAGTAATTATTAGGGATGGCTGGGTCTGCTCAGAAGCAGCCAGAGCCAGCTTTTTACCTAAATTTGAAATTCCAAATGCGTGGCTGAGAACCCTCCCAGAGCTTTCAAATGAGCTGCTCAAAATTCAGAGACACCCTGAAAATCAGGGGGTTCCATCCCCCAGCCCTGTCCCTGCCTCTCACCCACCTCCACAGCCTTCTCTCAGAACAGGGACTGCCTAAATATACTGATTTATTTTTTATCTGCTGCAGAAAATGACTCTGTTTGTACTCTGAATATCCTTTCATTCCAGCATGTTCTGCAGCAGCTCCGGTCACAGTGACAAGAAGGGGGAGTGAGGACAGCAAGTGGAATTAGTTCCCTTTTTACTCTCATTTAAATAGAAATGACTTCTAACAGAGGCCTTTGAGAGGAGCCCAGCAAATATAAATCACTTTGCACTGCATTAATACCCTGCCCCTGCAGTTTGGGTTCTATCCACTACCCCTTTTTTTTTAATATTTCATTTCGTTTTAAATTACAAATGCTCATCCTCATCCTTCCCTCTGCTCCAGTGGGGCAGGAAATTCAGCCTGGAATTCATTGGAATTACATGGAATTACCTGGAATTATCATCCTTCAGTGGGGCAGGAGGAGGGAGGCCAGGAAATTCAGCCTGGAGTTACCTGGAATTAGCTGGAATTATCTGGAATTATCATCCTTCCCTCTTCTCCAGTGGGGCAGGAAATTCAGCCTGGAATTACCTGGAATTACCTGGAATTATCATCCTTCCCTCTGCTCCAGTGGGGCAGGAGGAGGGAGGCCAGGAAATTCAGCCTGGAGTTCACTGGAATTAGCTGGAATTACCTGGAATTATCAGCCTCCTTCTCAAATATCCTGCAATAAAACCCCTGGGCTGGGTTTTTGGGGGTGTAGAACATCAGGGCAGGGATGTGCTGCTTTGAATCCATGCTGATTTTATCCTGGGGTGGAATCAAACCTGGGATGGGATGGGAAACCTTCCAGGGAGGGGAGAAGCTACCAGGACTGGGCATTTGTGAGGTTGGAACAAACCCTGAGGGGGTTTAGGCTGGAATTTTGGAATTATCCATCCTGGAAGGGACTGGGCAGGGAGCAGATCTGATGGGAAAGGGCCCAGCTTCAGAGCAAGAGATGAAAACGCAAAAAAATCAGCATTTTCCTCACTTTTATTCCAAATGAGCTTCGTGCCCTTAATGGAGGCAGTGAGGATATTTGGTTACAGCCCTGGCTCACCACTCATCCCTTCACCTGGGGAATTAAAAAGGAGCTTTTCTTACCTTTCAAACGTTGATTTACTTCACGGTAATTCTGATTTTTAATTTCTTTTTTAAATCTTCAGTGGATGATTGAACCATTTATATCATTTTGTAGCCAATCCACCAACCTGCACTCATTTTATCAGTGCAGAGAGAGATTTTCATGGGAAAATCTCTCCATTAGCAACTGGAGCTCAGCTTGGAAATTTAAGAGTAGCAGAAATGCTGATTTTCAGTAACAGCTTTGCTATCCTTTCCTTTTTTTTTTTTTTTCTCTTGCTCCCAAGCATCCCATTTGGAATAAGAGAAAAGCAATTATATACAGAATTATAGGCTGAGCTGGGGTCACTGTGCTCCAGTCCTCATCTTAATTTAAGCCTTGTTGAGTCAGACTTGATAAATCCCCCTCTGCTCCTCCTAAGACCACTCAATTTGCTGGGTTTATGGCTGTGTTCACATGGAGTCAAAAAAAAGAGAATTTCAAGAATTTTCTCCTCCAGTTCATTGTGGAATGACCCAATTTGCAGCCCAAACAACCCCAAATCATTTGTTTGTCTTTTTTTTTTTTATCACTTTGTCATCGTTAAGCTTTTCAACCCCCTGGTTTACGTGGCCAAAAATCATGCAAATCCCACAAAATGGAATTCAGCTTGTCAGGTTATTATTTCAGCAGAAAAAAGAGTCTTCCCGAGCCCTTAAATAATTCAAAAAAATGTGAAAATCAAAGGTGGAAGGGCAAGACCTGCACAGGCAGCTGAATTTTGGTGCTGAGGTGCCTCCCCAAACACCAAAGTTCAGCTTGTGCAAAAGTTCAGTTGTAAAAAAAGGCAAAAATAAGGAGGGGGAAAAAGGGATGAAGATGATTAGAGGATGATTCTGAGAAAAGGCTGGGAAAATTTGGATTGTTGGGGAAGAGAAGCTTCGGGCTGAGCTGACTGTGGCCTTCCAAGGGACCCTGCAGGAAAAGTGGGGAAAAACAATTTAAAGGAGCCTGGAGTGACTTTGGATGGGGCTTGGAGCAACCTGGGATGGTGGAAGGTGTTCCTGCCCATGGGAATCTTTGGGATGAGCTGAGATTTAAGGTCCCTTCCAGCCCAAAGCAGCCTTTGATTCTCTACTCGGGGCTTTCGGAGAATTATGATTAAATTAAATCATTAAATCCCCCAAGAGCTGCTCATCACCGAGCCCGTCCTCAGCTCGAGGTGAGCTCAGGGGCTTTTCAAGCCCTGCTCATGAAATCAATAGTTAAACGTGGATAAGAAATCTGATTTTCAGAGCAGTTTCCTGCCATTAGCAGGGGGCAATAATTTCCCTGTTTTCCCAGCCTGGCAGAGCCTGGGGGGGTGTGGAGGTCCCAAAATCCACACATTTCGTGGTGTGCCTGGAAAATAATCTGAATTTAGCTGCCTTCACGTCAAAAGCCTTGCCTGGAAAATACAGATCTGTGTACATTTACAGGGAATATAAATTCTTTACATGGGGCTGAATGCATGATTAATGACAG
Source organism: Petroica traversi (assembly GCA_025920805.1). NCBI lineage: Eukaryota > Metazoa > Chordata > Aves > Passeriformes > Petroicidae > Petroica > Petroica traversi. The sequence continues at coordinate 7,356,294 of JAHLSL010000016.1, forward strand.
CAACGAGCAGGGGGAAATTCAGCTTAAAAATAGAATTGTGAGAGAAGGAGAGGAGTGTGGGGGGCTACCTGAGGGGGAGGCAGCACCCCCTCCTCCCCACTCCCAATTTCACCTCCCAGAGCTCAAAAAGAAAAGCAGCTGGAGCACTTGAAAGTGAATTTTGTAATTAATTAAAATTAAAAAAAAAAAAAATGCCGGCAGGCTTTAATAAATGGAGCTGCAGAACAAGGAAGATTCAGCAGGACTAATTTTAGCAGCTGGAAAGGAAAGTGGATGGGGAAGTTTTGCAGCTCCTGTTTCATGTTCTGCTGGTTAATGAGTGTCAGAGCCGAGCAGGCAGCGAGGTGATGGATTTGGGGCAGGAAATGGGAAAAAGGATATTTTAAGCACCCAGAGTTCCTTCCATGGGAATCCAGGCTTTCTCTCCCTTCTTTTCACAAGTGATTGGTGCCATTAATGAGGGTCCAAAGGGGCAAAATCAAAACTCTGAGGGGTTTTTGGCCACTTGACGCTGGCCAAAACTGGGCTTTTAGGCCAGTCCTTTACTTTTAGGCGCAGCTTAAAGGCTGCAGCAGCCCTGCCTTTTCCAGGGCAGGATGAATCCCAGTCCCATCCCTGAGCTGAGTGCAGCTGCCAGAGCTCAGGAGCTGCTGGAATTCCTCGCTCAGCTCCGAGTTGGGGAAGATTTGTAAATAATGCAGGGGCAGCTGAATTGGCCTGAGTGGCTGCAGGGAGCTGCTCTGGGCGGGAATTTGCTCTCACTCCTGCAAATCCCACAGCAGCTCATGGGGTGAGGGCTCTGCCCCACGGCACGAGCTGGGATCAGTGGGGGAAAGGGATTGCAGTGTTGGGGTGGAGGAGTTGGGTTTTTGGGATGCTGTGTGGTCTGAGTGGGTGGCATTTGTGGGGTTTTGAAGGACTTTGGGTGCTGTTCCTGAGGAGATTCATTCCCTCAGATGTTGTCTGGACATTGGGATCACTGTCCAGACCTGCCTGAGCGCTGTAAATTCAAATAAATCCAAGAATCAGGAGGTGGAAATGACCCTGCTGCTGGCTGGTTCATGGCAGAGGAGAAGCAGAGAGCTTCTGAGTGTTAAAACGAGGTCCTTTTCTGTTAAAGTTAAAAGGTTTTTAATAAAAAAAAATCAACAAGAAAAGACAAAGCAAAGGAATTACAGCATCCTGGGGACGCCGGGTGTAGTGGCACAGAACCTCTCCCAGAGAGAGACTTTCTTTATATACTTTTTACTGTTAATGCTTTTTGTATAATTGTAATGAAGTTCTTTTGAAGAATTCAATTAATCTGTCCATCTGCAGAGGGGGGGTCTCTTATCCAGGAATATCTTGACAGCAGTAAATCCCCTTTCTTGAGGGGTGGTTTATGAGTGATATTTCACATAGCAATGTGAGTTATTTCTCAACTATTAAGCAAAACTAGAACGGCTACATTTCTACACAAACACTGCTTCTACAAGGATCAATATTATACACACAGCATTCATTATTTGCGAAAAACCAACACTATAATATGCATTTCTAACATGAGGCAGCCTGGGTGTGACAGACCCTGCTGAGGGTCCCTAATCCTTCTCCTTTTCCCTTCCAGGGCACTCCGGGCAAGCCGGGCCCGAGGGGGCAGCGTGGGCCGACGGTAACGAGCCAGTTCTTCATCCTTGCACCTTCCAAAACCCTGTCCTGGCCAAAAAGGGAAACTGGGATGTGCTTTGTGACTTCTCTGGGGGGATCTGGCCTTCAGCAGCTGCAGCTAAGCCGGGGGGACACAGATTTGGGGCTGGGTCTCACCACTGATTTAAATGATTTAAGTGATTTAAGTGTTTCTGATGCCTTTCCTGGCACTCCTCGTTGCTTCTGGGATGGTTTGTTGTCCCCAGGTAGCCAGGGGGACATGGATTTGGGGCTGGGTCTCACCACTGATTTATGGGATTTAAGTGTTTGTGGTGCCTTTCCTGGCACTTCCTGCTGCTTCTGGGATGGTTTGTTGTCCCCACATAGCCAAGGGGACACAGATTTGGGGCTGGGTCTCACCACTGATTTAAATGATTTAAGTGATTTAAGTGATTTAAGTGTTTCTGATGCCTTTCCTGGCCTTCCCCACTGCTTCTGGGAGGATTTGTTGTCCCCACGTAGCTGGGGGGACACAGATTTGGGCTGGGCCTCACCACTTCAAGTGTTTCTGATGCCTTTCCTGGCACTCCCCGCTGCTTCTGGGAGGATTTGTTGTCCCCCACGTTGCTCAGGTGTTTGGGGCAGCAGAAAGGTCTCAAATGTCATCTTTTGTGTCTTTTCAAGGGTCCACGTGGGGAGAGAGGCCCCAGGGGAAGCACTGGGAAGCCTGGCCCAAAGGTAAGGCCTGGGGTTGTGCCCTGGTTCATCACCCTCCATCTCCCAGCTCTCCTTTTCCATTGGGACAGCTGAGCCCTCCCGAGGTTCATTCCCAGCCCAGTGGCTCAGAACCAGCTGGAAAAATCCGTGCCCAGTTCGTGGAAACTGCCCAGGAGTCAGCAGGAGCTGGGGTGTGTGCCCAGGCTGAAAACCAGCACAGCCCCACAGCCCCTAAACCTCCCTGAACCCCTCACTTGTGGGGTTCAAATAGAGCTCAAACCCCCTGAGAGCCCCCAGGTCTTGTTTCCGATCTCCAGAGCCACTTTGCCTTCCCACAGCTCGGCCAGGATTGGCAAAATTTGGGATTTTTCTCCCCGAACCCTTCACTTTTGGGGTTTATATAGGGTTTAAACCCCCTGAGAGCCCTCAGGTCTTGTTCCTGGTCTCCAGAGCCACTTTGCCTTCCCATAGCTGGGCCGGGATTGGCCACCAGGCAAAATTTGGGATTTTTCTCCCTGAACCCATTACTTTCGGGGTTTAAATAGAGCTCAAACCCCCTCAGAACCCTCAGACTCTGCTGTGGGTGAGGGGCTGTCTTGTTTCTGATCTCCAGAGCCACTTTGCCTTCCCACAGCTCAGCCTGGATTGGCCACCAGGCAAAATTTGGGATTTTTCTCCCCAAATCCCTCACCTGTGGGGTTCAAATATTGCTCAAACCCCCTCAGAGCCCTCAGGTCTTGTTTCTGATCTCCAGAGCCACTTTGCCTTCTCACAGCTCAGCCAAGATTGGCCACCAGGCAAAATTTGGGATTTTTCTCTCTGAACCCCTCACTTTTGGGGTTCAAATAGAGCTCAAACCCCCTCAGAGCCCCCAGGTCTTGTTCCTGGTCTCCAGAGCCACTTTGCCTTCCCACAGCTCAGCCAGGATTGGCAAAATTTGGGATTTTCCTCCCTCCCAACCTGAAGGCACCGATTGATTACCTGAGCTTTGATCACCAGGCTTGATGGAAGCAAAGCTTTTGCTGAGTTGTCACCACCGTGCTGCCAGATTTCAGAACAAGTCTGGGCTTTGACTTGGCAGGAATTTTTGACAAATCCCTCCTCTTCGGGGTGGCATTTTTCTCTCTGAGGGAGGTGGTGGAAATATCCCAATCTCCCCTGGATTTTTGTGAAGGGGTGTGGGGGGGAACGAGCAGCTGCTCATTTGTCACTGGCTGCTGCTCCTGCCATGAAATTTTTATTATTAGAGAGGGCTGGGGGAGTTTTTGGGGGGGTGGTGTCACCCTGGGCATGGTGCCAGCTGAAGCCTTTGCACACAGGAGCTGGGATGCTGATTTTGGGTATTTTTTTTTTTAATGATTTCTTGTTTTCCTTCTTCCTAAAAGGGCAACTCTGGTGGTGATGGCCCCCCTGGTCCTCCTGGAGAAAGGGTAAGATGGGCTGGGGGCAAAGCTGGGCTCAGCCCAGTGCTCTGGCAGAGGAGCTGGGGCTGAGGGGTTTGAGCAAGGAGGATCCTCCTGGGTGCCCTGATAGCTCAGAGGAGAGGGAAAAGGGAAAAAAAGGAAAATTCTGGTGAGAAATCCAAGGGGAAATGTGCAAAAGGAAAAAAAATGAAAATTCTGGTTAGAAATCCAAGGGGAAATGTGCAAAAGGAAAATTCTGGTTAGAAATCCAAGGAAAAATGTGCAAAAGGAAAATTCTGGTTAGAAATCCAAGGAAAAATGTGCAAAAGGAAAAGAAAAGGAAAATTCTGGTTAGAAATCCAAGGGGAAACGTGCAAAAGGAAAAAAAATGAAAATTCTGTTTAGAAATCCAAGGGGAAACGTGCAAAAGGAAACAAAGGAAAATTCTGGTTAGAAATCCAAGGGGAAACATGCAAAAGGAAAAAAAGGAAAGTTCTGGTTAGAAATCCAAGGGGAAATGTGCTGGTGTGTGTGGGGAGAGCTCCCCAAGCCCCCCACGGCCCTCAGGCCCTGTCTGAGCTCTCCAGGGAGGCTCAGGTGGGACTTTGGGTGGCTGTGGAAGCATCACTGGTGGGAAAAGGGAGAAGTCACCCCTGGGGGATGTTCTGGAAGATCTGAGTCTCCAGGACCTCCTGCTGCTCTCTCCAGATCAGTCAGGTGGGAAATCCTGAACCAATGGCACTTTCATGATTTTAGCCTCAATTTGTGATTGTTTTTTTTTGTTTTTTTGGTTTTTTTCTCCCTCCCCACTGGGTTTGGTCCTGTTTGTAATTTTTTCTACACAACCACCCAGCATTTGGTTTTCCAGATCTTTGTGCTCACCTGCTGCTCACACACAGGTAATATTCCAATATCCAGTTTTCCAGCTTCCTTAACCAAGTTCTCTGGCTCATCTTCCATTCCAGGGACCCCCAGGGCCTCAAGGACCCACTGGATTTCCTGGACCCAAAGGCCCCCCTGTAAGTAACCCAATTCCTGGGACATCCAAAGGAACAATCCACTCTTACCCTGAGCTGGTCCCCTGACAAGTGACATTCCCAATAAAAGGCATTACTGAGCCATGCTGATAACAGCCCATGGTTTCAGATTTTAAATAGCCAAGTAAATTGCAGCTGATTAGAAACGTTCATTTCCTACTGACTCAGGATCTCTGGGATGTTTTGTGGTTGTTCTGGGCTTTATTTTCCCTCTGTGGACGTGGAGGTCAGCACAGCACTGCTGTCTCTCAGTTATGCACTGGGGGAGAACCTCAGAAATGTTTTGGGAGTGATTTCTTGACTCCGGCTTAGAGGTCAGGAAATTTTGCTCCTGCTCTGGACCTGGGAGAAAAATCCTTTGGGATATGCAGGGGAAAGGGGTGCAGCTTTTAGGGTTCTGAGCACCCCCATTTCCCTGTGAAAGAGATGGGAATTGGGGTGAGCAGGGCTGATCCCACCCTTGTCACAGTTTGGTGATGTCATTTCTCCACTGCTTTTCTCCCACAGGGCCCTCCTGGCAAGGATGGATTGCCTGGGCACCCTGGGCAGAGAGGAGAAACTGTAAGTAGCCAAAAAAATTTTGGGCAGATCGTGAGTCCTGAGCCTCCTTGTGATTTCCCTGACCCCTTTCCCAGGGAGATGCAGCCCCACATTTGGATTGTTTGGGTTCCCTGAGGGTCTGTGTCTCTCCAGCTGCTCAGGATCCCATTTTTCTGCACTTCCCCAGCAAATGAGCATTAAAAAGGCTTTGCACATTGTGCATTTTTCCCCCTCAACTTCTCTCCCGATTTAATTAACTCGCCTGGCATTTGCCAAGCAAAGCAATGCAAACACTGCACCAGGTATTTATTTACCTGCTGAGAGACTGATGTTAAAACAAGGGTTTGAGGCGTTTCTGAGCAAAGTCCTCAGGTCAGGATTAACTTAAAGGTGAAGGGATTTCACCTGCCAGAGCCTGGCTGACACTGAGTCTTCCTTGAGTTTTCCAGCCAAGGTGGAGGGAAAAATGAGAACTCTGACAGCATCTGCTGTCATCAGCTTCTGAATCTGGAATAAAAAGCATCAACCTCCAAGTCTGCAGGAATGAATGGAGAACAGTCCTTTAATTATTTTGAGGTCTGAAAGCTCTCCCTAATGGCCTTCTTTAATTTGCCTCTCCCAGGAAACAGGATCTCTGTTAACCTGTGCCCTCAGCCTTGCAGAGATCACTTTCCCCTGCACGCCCAGGCAGCAGAAGTCTCTTTTTTGTCTCCTTTTTCCCCACACAGTGCCAAAAAAGCAAGGAGAGAAGCATAAAAATGAAATTAAATACTTATTCTACATCAGTGCAGTGGATCTTGGTGCAAGTTTGAAATCTCTGTGTCAAACATTTGCCTTTATTTAAATTCCCTTTGAGCAGCACACAGGCACGCTGAGATATTTGGCCATATTAGATTTGCAAAGATTGGCTTTAAAAAGAAAAACCATGACAGATTCTAAAAGCTCTGTGCCCAAGGCTCAGAGAGTACAAAAGGAAAACCCTTTCTTCAGGTTAATAAGGAAAAGTCCTGCACAGAAATGGTCCAAATATTTGTCTACCGTGAGAGTTTAAATTGTGTTTAAAAGAGTTTAAATCATTTCCCAAGGATATTTTGCCATTTCCCCACCAGTGACAGGATATTTTCTGATCTGCAGGCAGCCAGAATAGCATGGAGGAGTTATTTTAGCATGACAGGCTGGCGTTGGCATGGGATTTATCTGATCCTCTTTTGTGGCAAGGAGAAAAGAGCCCGTGTGCCCTAAATGCCATTTCTCAGGCTTGTCAGCAGGCTGGAGTAACAACCATAATTAATGTGCTTTTTAAAGAGTAGCCTGGGAGAGACAAACAATTGCAGTGGTGAGAGTTCCTCGTTGTCACTCTTCAAAATGCCATTGGAAGGAGCTGTCATGGAGACTTCTCTGCTCATCAGCCTTGGGAGACAAACACGGCCCTGGTTCCTCTCAGCAAATGTTGATGGAGGAGATAAAGCCTGGCTCAGCCCCCACGGGTTGTGCTGCTGGCCCTGGAGCTGAGCTGAGCTAAAACTGAGCCTAAACCAGTGCCAGAATGGGGAGCAGGAGAAGGGAAATAGCTTGTAAGAGTTGCTCAGCATGAGGAAACTCATGCTGGGGTTTTTTATAGCCATTTAATAGCCATTAATGGCATTTTTAATTGCCATGTTCTCATGGTTTTATGAGCGTAACAGATTTTTATAGGTATATATATATATATATATGTATATATATGTGTGTAGCCAAACCACAGCAGCTCCATCCAAACAGCAGGGCTGAGCTGTGAGAATCCCTCCTTCTTCCTCTGTTTCACCCTTTATAAACGTACAGTGACATTTTCCCCACTTTCTCTTTGATTTCTTATTCCCTTTTCCTTCTGGTGCCCATCCTGGTCGGGGGTTTCATCAGAGGAGGAGCAGTTGATGGCCGTGTGACCCTCGAGGGAGGAATCCTTGGTAAAAGTGTCACCTCTTTGTCTTTCCCCTTTCCCAACAGGGTTTCCAAGGCAAGACTGGCCCTCCAGGCCCCCCTGGCGTTGTGGGCCCTCAGGTAAGGAGGGAATTCTCACCCCTGGAGCTGCTCTTGGAGTTCAGCTGGAGGTTTTCCAGGGAAGGCAAAGCCTTGGCAGGAGGCTTTGAAATTCCTGGGGCAGCTGTGAAATCCCCTCCTGGCCCCAGCTCACCTGGCTGAGGGGTTGGGAAGAGGTTCAGGCAAATGTAAACGAGGTGGGTCTGAGAACTCAGCACAACCACCCTGGTGTAAAACCTGTGTAGGGTGAAAAACCAGCTCAGAAACACAGCCCAGCTCAACAGCACAGCCCAGCTCAAAAACCCAGCCCGGCTCAACAGCACAGCCCAGCTCAACAGCACAGCCCAGCTCAAAAACCAGCCCAGCTCAAAAACACTCCGGGCTCAAAACCCCAGCCCAGCTCAAAAACACTCTGGCTCAAAAACCCAGCCCAGCTCAACAACAGAATCCAGCTCAAAAACCCAGCCCAGCTCAACAATGCAGCCCAGCTCAAAACCAGAATCCAGCTCAAAACCACAGCCCAGCTCAAAAGCACTCTGGCTCAAAAACATTCCGGCTCAACAGCACAGCCCAGCTCAACAACACGGCCCAACTCAAAACCCCAGGCCAGCTCAAAACCCCAGGCCAGCTCAAAACCCCAGCCCAGCTCTAAACCCCAGGCCAGCTCCCAGAGCTGAGGCAGAGGGGGAGTTAATGGAGCTCTCCCAGGGCTGTGCAGCTGCTGGTGTGAGGCAGAGCTGCCGGGGTGCTCCTCCGTGTCACTGTGAGGAAAAGCATCCCCCGTCCATCTGAAGGGCTGCCAGCTTCTGTCAGAGCCTGGCTGCTTCCCTTTCAGTCACCAGCAGCTCTGTGCAGTGTTGGGAACAGCAGAAACACACCTTTGAGTGAGCCTGCACTGAGCAGAACTGGCTTTGGGCTGAGCCTTCTTCCCTGGGCTGCTGGGGAGCAACTCTTTAATTAGAAAGTAATTAATTTGTCTTCTTTAATGGCGCCATAAAGTCCCTGATTTGTAAATTCCCTGATTAGGGGCAATTCCCTGACGGCCCTGTCTGTCTTCTCGAGTGCAAATTATGCTGTGTGGCAGCTCCGTGGGGCTCTGCTGAGCGAACTTGCTGTGATCTGTGGCTGCTGAGTGAGCTCTGAGTGTTCCAAGGGCCACCTCTGCAGCAGGACATGAGTTACAGCCCTGTCCCCAAAGCCACCAGCGGCCAGGGGACACCGAGGTTGTGCTCACGTGGCTTTTGTCCTCCTAAAAACGGTGCCCTGGGGAGCCCTCAGTGCCACTTGTCACCCCGAGTGCCCTCGGAGGGCAGGAGGCAGCCGGTAATTACGAGCCTCATGCATTATTTATGTCCCATCCGAGCAGGAATCTGCGGGCTTGGAGAGCACTGGGGAAGCTTTCAATTAAAAAGGAAAAGCTAAGCGTAATAGTTGTGCTGTTAACGTCTGCTCTGGGTGAAATTTGCTCTGGCTCCAGAGGTTCCCAGTCTGCCAAAAGCAATGATGAGCACTTCCAGGATAAGTGGATGTCAGATGGAATCTCTCCAGGGGTTGCTGGTGGCACTGAAAGGCAGCTCTTCACCCCAGTGACAGCTCATACCCTGCACTTTCTCCTTCCTCAGTCGCTCTGCCAGCACCCATCCCGTTTGCTCTGACTGGTTTCTTTTCCAGGGTCCAACTGGTGAGACTGGGCCCATGGGTGAGCGGGGCCATCCAGGCCCTCCAGGTCCCCCGGGTGAGCAGGGTCTGCCTGGCCTGACTGGAAAAGAAGGCACCAAGGTAGGAATGCAGTTCCCCTTCCTGTCCCCACCTGGGGATGGAGAGGGTGGATCAGACAGGAAACCAAGCTGGAGGCTCCATCCTGGCTCTGCAGAAGCTCAGCTCTTGCCCCTGTCCTTGCAGGGGGACCCTGGTCCCGCCGGCCTCCCCGGGAAGGACGGTCCCCCCGGCCTGCGAGGATTCCCCGGAGAGCGAGGCCTCCCCGGCCCCATTGTGAGTAGGGGCTGCTGATCCCTCCAGCTGCACAATTCCCACTTGTCCACCTCCCCCCTGATGACTTTGTTTCTCTCCTTCCAGGGTTCTCCAGGGCTGAAAGGCAATGAAGGTCCCCCAGGCCCCCCGGGCCCGGCCGTGAGTATCCCCCACCATGTTCAAGCTTGGCAGGGCCAGCCTGGTTAGTCACAGCTCCAGGCTTTATCCTGATTTTCCTGACTGCTCCCTGCACGTTCCTTCAGTTTACAAGCCACGCATGCAACAGCTCAGTCATTTTGTGGGGTCAGCTGTGGTTGTACGTGACAGGACTGAGGGAGCTGCAGGGCTTCAGGACATCCAGGGTTTTGCTTCTAATCCACCTGCTTTCCCTCTGGAAGTTGTCTCTGCTTGAGATCCCTGCTGGAAGGAAACATTCATCATCCAGCCCTCCCTGCTGGCTGTGAAGGCTGGCTCCTGCTCGTGTTCCAGGCTGTTAATGTGTCCCCAGGAGCTGAGCTCTCTGCACCATCCAGAATCCAGCCCTTCCAGGGATTTTAATTAAAAGAAATGATCTGCAGGGCCCCTTAGGCTGGTGGTACCAGCTCTCCACGTGGCAGTTTTCCCATCAAACGTGCACAAACACGGATGAGGAGCTGGGATTTCTCTCTGCCTGGGCATGGGTGAAGCTTGACACTGCAATTAATGCTCTTTTTCTCATTTTCCTCTCAACAGGGCTCTCCTGGGGAGCGAGGTCCTGCAGGATCAGCTGGCCCTATAGGTTTGCCAGGCAGACCTGGCCCTCAGGGGCCTCCAGGACCTGCAGGGGAAAAGGGAGCTCCAGTAAGTACCAGCACAGAGAGGAGCAGCTGAGGGATGAGCTGGAGATGTGTGGAGGGCTGAGCATGGGACCGGTCCTTTTGGAGATTTACGTTTTAAAAAAATCAGGAATTCAATTAGGAAAGAATTCAATTAGGAAGAAATTCAATTAGGAGGGAATTTCCTCATCTAAGCACTTTGTGTCAGCTCTCAGGTGCCCCGTTGGTGACACCCCTGCTCTCCAGCACGGCTGTGACTCCAGGGAAGGAGAGGAGCTGGGGCTGAACAGGTGACACACAGCCCATGTCACCTGTGTCACCTCGTGCTGACAAACAGCCAAAGCCAGGCCTGTGGGCAGAGAACTGAGCCAGCCCCACCAGCAGAACCAGCCCGAGGTGGCTTTGGTGATTTTGGGCTGCTCTGGTGGAGGTTGATTGATATCAAAAGTGTTTATCAGGCACTGCTTTGTTAGAAAGTGCAGCAGCTGATCCTGAGGCGAGGATTTCCTGGTGAGCTCTGGGAACATCTGTCCTGCTGAGCACCTACACCGTGTGTCAGTCAGGGCAGGGATGAATAGGCAATTTATGTGGCATCTAATTTGTTTAGAGGAGAGCGCCCAGGATTCGGGTGCAATTCAATTATGGATGAGGAAACTGGAAAATATTCACTGTTCAGTGGTTGTAAACAAACAAATTTGATTGAAGGCTCCTGCTCAAAGGAGTACCAGTAAATTTTGAGGCAGAGATTGTTTTATTCAATTCAGGTGGTTTTATTTGTCCAGAAGCTCAGGAGGGGCCCCCTGAGAACCCCCCTTAGCTGAGGATCAGCAGGGAGGGGGTGATGAGTGCTGGGGCAGCCAGGACCAGCATCAGCAAAATCTGGCTCGTGGGAGTAAAAATGACTTGGGGTCTTGTTTGTCATCCAGACAGAGATGGCAGAGGGTTCAGATTAAATCAGATTATGTTGCTGTAGCGGTGAAATTGCAGCTGTGATCTGGGTATTCACTGTTTACATTTGTTTGTTCTTTTCATTATCCCTCAAGACAGGAGTTCTGTCTGGTTTCAGACGAGGAGCACAGATTAAATAACAGCTGGAACCGGCTTTGCTGCTCTGCCCATCCAGCCAGCAGCTGAATTAAAACATTAATGGGCTCTAATGGCTCGTTTGGAGAGCTCTGAGTGTGACGTGCCTGTTCTTCTGCTTCCAGGGGGAGAAAGGTCCCCAAGGACCAGCTGGCCGGGATGGCATCCAGGGCCCCGTGGGACTGCCGGGCCCAGCAGGTCCTGTTGGACCTCCTGGAGAGGATGGAGACAAGGTGGGGTCACTCTGGGGAGGAACAGGGCCACCTTTCCATCGTGGTGCATCCCACAGTTGGGTGGGATGTGCTGCCAGAGGGGTTTTATCGGTGTCATTCCCTGAAATCCAGTTTGCCTCCCCCAGGCCTGTAGCCCATGGATGCTCAGCCTCCCCAAATTCATTCCCACTCCCTCATAAAGCCCCTCTGGAGTGGAGGATTCCCAGGAAAAAATCAGCTGGGACAAATCCCTCGTGGCTGCTCGAAGGGTCTGCAGATGCAGCTCCTTGCACTGAGTAGGATCCAGGGAGTTGTCAGATGAAAAAGGGGTTTGGCTGCACCTGGAATGGTCAAACCTCTGGCATTATTCAGCATCTCTGGGGTGTCCCTGTGGGATTTGGGGTGAGGATGGTGCTGGGATTTTGGGATGTGGGAGTGGTGAGGAATTAACGCTGTCCCTTTGTTCCTGGCAGGGTGAGATTGGGGAGCCTGGACAGAAGGGCAGCAAAGGTGACAAAGGGGAGCAGGTGAGTGGGGGGGGACACTGCTGGAGCTGCTTCTCTGGAGTTTGGTTCATTCTGTCACTTGCTAGAAATAGAAATTAAATTTCTATCGCTTTCTCTCTAATGTTGATTCATCTTCTGAGCTTCATCAGATACCCACATGATGTAAAAAAAAGAGTGAGTGCCTCAAGTGGGAGCCTCCAGCTCCCAGGAACACGGAGACATTTCCACATCACCCACTTAGCATGGAAATATCTGTGAAACATGAGCAGTGCTGCCATCAGAGCTGCTCTTTGGCTGAAGTTCCCTTTCTGATTTAGCTCGAGGTGTCCCTGCTTGTGACAGAGGGGTGGGCCAGGAGATCTTTAAAGGTCCTTTCCATCCCAAGCCATGCTGTAATTCTGTGCTAATTCCAGTTCCACACCCTTTTTGTGCTGCCCAGAGCCTGAGGAACACGAGTTACGCAGGAGCTGGGGCTGAGTGCTGACATTGCTTTGCAGCCAAAATGAGCTGGGATGTTGTCCTGGTTTAGGGCAAATTTTAGGAGGAAACCTCTGTGTGGGGGGGGGTCTTCTCTAGAAAAGCCAATTCCAACCACCCCTCCCCCAAACAGGTTCGGGAAAAATTCCCTTAGAGAAAAGTGGAAAAAACTATTTATTTTTGCTCTCCCCTGGCACCAGGGCTGAGAATGCTGGGGTGTCCAGGGAGACCTGAGCCTGTTCCCTCTCCCTTTTGGGAATTGATGCAGTTCATGGAGGTTGTGTTGAAGGAATCCACCCTTTCCAGCTCATTTTGTTCCTAGCACTGACGTGACATCTCTTTTTTGTCACAGGGTCCCCCAGGCCCCACAGGCCCACAGGGTCCAATTGGCCAGCCTGGCCCAGCTGTGAGTATTGCCCCCCTAGTAGCAGAAATCCCATTTTTTCCCCAAAAAAGCCTCCTGGGAAGCACTGGCATGATTCCTGCTGCCCAGCACGAGCAGGGGGTGGTGGGATGGGGTTTGTCCTGGGCTGATCAGAGCCTTTCCTTGCAGGGAGCTGATGGAGAGCCCGGGCCCCGAGGGCAGCAAGGCCTCTTTGGGCAGAAAGGGGACGAAGGACCCCGAGGTTTCCCGGGACCCCCCGGCCCCGTGGGCTTGCAGGTAACGTGCAGCATCCAGGGAGGGCTCGGGGTGGTGAGGGCTCACCTGAGATGTTCACAGCTAAAATTTCATCCTCTGCACCTCCACAGGGCCTGCCTGGACCGCCAGGGGAGAAGGGAGAGACAGGGGACGTTGGGCAGATGGTAAGGGGCTTTCATATTTGTTTTTTCCTCGCTGACTCTGCTCTGAGAAACCCTTCTGAAATTTGTCCTCTTTCTCTCTCAGGGTCCACCAGGCCCACCAGGACCCAGAGGTCCATCTGGGCCACCAGGAGCAGACGGTCCACAGGGTCCTCCTGGGGGAATAGGAAATCCTGGAGCAGTAGGAGAGAAGGTAAAGCAGACAAGGCTGAACAGGGGTTTGCTGCAGCAGAAACCTCATTCCCCTTACAGAAATGTGAATATTCCCATCTTTTTTTCCCCTTTTCAGGGTGAACCTGGGGAATCTGGTGAGCCTGGTCTCCCTGGAGAGGTTGGGCTGCCGGTAAGTGCCCCCTGGGAGAGGGGTGGATGTGGAGGGACAGCAGGGACTGTCCTGGATTTGGGAATTGATGACACATGGCCACGCTGCTGGGTATTTATAGGATCACGTTTAGTCACCAAATCTGGGCTGCCCACGGCTGAGCACCACGAGCAGCACTCAGCCCCTGTGGGAAGGGACTGTTAAATCACGTCCTTGTGTTTGGAGACACAAACAGAGCTTCTTGCTCAGAACTGATTCAGGGATAATCAGAGAGCGGGAAGGTTTTTCTCCTGGATAATGAAAGCTTCCTTCCTCTACAGGGCCCTAAAGGTGAAAGAGGAGAGAAGGGGGAAGCAGGTCCCTCTGGTGCTGCTGGCCCACCTGGCCCCAAAGGCCCTCCAGGGGACGATGGCCCCAAAGGCAGCCCTGTAAGTACCCCCTCAGTCCTTCCTTACCTTGCCCAGCAGAAAGGGCATTTCCCAGAGATACCTGTGGAAATATGAAACACAGAATTGTCCCTAACCACAGAATTGCTCCTCTGGTGATCCAGGATCTCAGCCCCCTTCTTTAGAGTACTTTTGAGGGGAATATTTCCCAGAAATACTGGAATTATCAGTGCTTTTTACAGCCCATGGAGAGGAGCTGCAGCAGGGTCACTTTGTGTTTATGGCTTTCCAAGGTCTCCTGCACCAGAGCAGAGCTTCCAAAAGAGGCTCAAGGAGATTTCTTGGATTTGGGAGCTGTACCTTTGCTCCCAGCTCTCTTCTGCTGCTGATTCCCACAGCTCTGGTGGAGCCACCAGAGCTCTGCTGATTTACCCTGGGGAACAACAGCACGGGGTTTATTTGTGATGCCTCAAATTCACGATGAGATGAGACAAGATGGCACAAAGCAGCAGAGGAGGCAGAGGGGTTTAGTCATCCCTCCTGACAGATGGGATTTGGGATAGCTGGGACGGGCTGCAGGCTCTGCTGGCACCATGTGAGGCACCTGACAGACATTGTATGGGGAAGAATGGGAAGTGTGGCAGTCACTAAACACTCTGAGAGGCTCCTCCTGTGAGAAATGTCACACATTTGCCAAAGCAAAACCTTCCAATCTGCACATTTCCCAAAGCTGGCAGGATCCTGCTGTCACCTGGCTGAGGGATTTGTGAAAAACTGGGCTGGAAGTCCCAGCGTTGCTTTTGGGAGGCAGGATGGAGATCTGGACTGGGACAGGGTGCAAACCCTGCAGCTGCAAAGATGGGATGAGGTGTGGGGTTGTGTTGTAGGAATTGGGATTGTACTCCACAGGGTGACTGCCCAGGTTGTGTTGTAGGAATTGGGATTGTGCTCCATAGGGTGACTGCCCAGGTTGTGTTGTAGGAATTAGGATTGTACTCCACAGGGTGACTGCCCAGGTTGTGTTGTAGGAATTGGGATTGTACTCCACAGGGTGACTGCCCAGGTGCTCTCCAGGTTCAACACCTCTGACTTGGGAATGTTCTTCTCTCTTTGCAGGGTCCTGTTGGTTTCCCTGGTGACCCTGGTCCTCCTGGAGAGCCTGGCCCAGCTGTGAGTGTTGTCTCCCAGAGCTTCCTGCTCCTGCTGTGGTGAAACTCAGCTGTGCTGCCCATTCCCAGCAGCTCCCCTGGCCTTTCCTCTGCTCCATTCTCACCTAAAAACATCTCCTTTCCAGGGTCAAGATGGTCCCCCTGGTGACAAAGGTGATGATGGTGAACCTGGACAGACTGTGAGTACCTGGGGAGGTGGGAGCTGCTCCCCACAGTGCCCGTGGCTCGGTGTCAGCTCCAGGGACACTGAGCCTCTCATTCCCACCTGAATTTCCCAGTGGGAATTGCCCTCTGAGGATCTCATTGCCTCCTGTGTCATCCTTCCATCATCCATCCCTCCATCCTTCCATCCCTCCATCCTTCCATCTGTCCATCCATCCCTCTATCCCTCATCCATCCCTCCATCCATCCATCCATCCATCCATCCCTCCATCCATCCCTCCATCCATCATCCATCCCTCCATCCATCCTTCCATCCTTCCATCCCTCCATCCTTCCATCCCTCCATCCATCCCTCCATCCAATCCCCCATCCAGACTTAGCACCACATCCCAAAACCATAAATTATCTCCTGGAAAAACAACACCCAAACCTTTGATTTTGGCTTTTCCCTCCTGGCATTCCATGATGGGAAGGGCTGAACCAGGGTCCCACCTGCACCCCGAGGAGTTCTCCTGGCTTGGCACAAACTCGGGAGCCTGATCCAGGTCTGGCTGCTCATTCCCACCCCCCGTGGGACACTCAGGCTTGTCCCCTCCCCTCTGTCCCTGCAGGGTTCCCCTGGGCCCACGGGAGAGCCAGGCCCCTCCGGACCCCCTGGAAAAAGGGTGAGTTTGGGTGTTCAGGATTATTCTTCCCACTGCATTTCTAGTAAATTCTTAAAATTCGTGTTGTTACTGAGCCTGCAATAAAAGCTGTGTAAATACTGTGTAAGATATGTGATAATTAAAAAAAAGAAGATTATGCACCATCCACAGCAGTTGGAAATTGATGGGAAGCTGCCAGGCAAATCCCATGGATTTTTAAATTTTTTTTTTTAAAGATGTTAACAGCCCGAAGAAAATCCAAGGATGAGGTGCTCCTGCTCTTCCTGCCTTGCTGGCAGAAGCCAGGGATTCATTTAGCAAGGAGCTAATTTAAAAAGCTTTTCAGAGATATTTGTCTCCATTTTGTCTCCTTCCCTGGGGCTGGAGCATCGTTTTGCTAATTCCAGCAGAGCGTTGAGGATCAGCAGGATCTAATTGTGCTCTCCATCTATTCTGGGCTTTCTTTAGGGCCCTCCTGGTCCAGCTGGTCCTGAAGGAAGGCAAGGAGAGAAAGGAGCCAAGGTAAGAGCTGAATGGGATTTCTCTTGTGCTGATATTCCGAGAGGATCTCCCCGTGCCAAGGCAGGGAGTTGATTTTGCTGCGTGTTGCAACAAATTAGCCTGAATTTGGGGCCACTGGCCTCAAATCTGAGCTGGTGTTTCAGCCCCTTAACAAGCTCTGTGGAGATAATTAGGGCTGGGGAAGGTCAGGGGAATGTTTTCCTCTGTTTGAAACAACCAAGAGCTGTGTTTGGCAATTTAATGTGTTGTAAATAACGGGGTGAGCACGGCCCTGTGGCCTTTCCCAGGGCAAACACAGCTTTAATGGGCTGGGATTGTTTGGGTGGGAGCTGTGGGAAATGGAGATGGGGTTGGAAATCACAGATCCCACTGTGGCAGCACAGGGCAGGGAGAGGATGGGCATCCCTGGAGCCAGGAGAGCTCAGAGCCAAAGGGGGCTCCTGCTGGAATTCAGGCAAGGCTGGGAAGTGAAGGAGTTTGGAGAATGAGGTGGAGGCAGTGATGCCTTTTCCTGGTGTGAGGGAAATGGAGCCAGACACCATTAGAGGGTTGGGGGTCGTTAGCTCGGGGTTTAATTAGGATCCTGTTGGATGCATCACCTCAGCCAGGTGACACAATGCACCCCCGTCAGTCACACACACCAGTTCTAGACTTTCCACAGCCCAGATCCAACAAGGGAGCCCAATGCTGGGGCTGGGCTGGGCTCAGCTCGACTTTCCAGAATCTGTCCTGCCAGGGGCCCTTGGCTTCCTGAGCCAGCAGAATGTTTGGTGTCCCTGGCTCTGCAGCTCTGGGCTCTTCAGCCTCAGGGCCTGCAGGGCACTCCCAGAACACTGAGCACCAGCTCAGGGAAGGGTCACAGCTCTGCTGGTGCTGTGGGTGCCCAGAACTGGGGAAAAGGGATGGAAAAGAGAAGGAAAAAATCATTCTGGCATCAGGAGCAGCAGGAAAATCAAGGAGCAGGAAGTTCTGTGTGCTTTGCACTGATCTGCATCCCCTCCATGCCATCTCTGCACCGTACCACAAATTTTTCTGATGTCCTAACACAAATTGAAATCCTGCCTCTCCATCCAGGGGGAAGCTGGTCTGGAAGGGCCTCCTGGCAAGACTGGGCCCATTGGTCCCCAAGGTGCTCCAGGGAAGCCCGGCCCCGACGGCCTCCGTGGGATTCCCGGTCCAGTTGTGAGTATTGCACGTGAGACAGCTCAGGTTTGCTCCTGGATCCCACCTGCCTGGGGAGATGCCTTTTCCCAGTGTTCTGTCCATGCTGGGATGGCTGACAGCAGAAAAAATGCATTTCATGGGAAAAATGGATGGTGAGGATCATCTCCCACGTGTTTTATTTGAGTCTTGGTGGTCTTGTCAGCCACTCTCCAGGAGTGATTTTCCATGACCCACAAAGTCCCTTCCCCAGCAGAGATTTGAGCACGGAGTGAACATAAATCCTTCTGCTTTTGCCATCTGTGAAAAGCCAGGGCAAACGTTCCCTGGCACGGGTGAATAATCAGAATATTCCCAGCTGGGAGCACTGCTGCCCCTGGGAATGAGGGAACTGCTTTGTTTTCCAGGGTGAACAAGGTCTCCCGGGATCCCCTGGCCCAGATGGTCCTCCAGGCCCGATGGTAAGTCCAGAGCACCCAACTCCAGGAGGTTTTGAAGTGAATCAATGAGTGAGAGGTGAATTAATTCCCTCTTTTCTTCTCCTAAAGGGCCCTCCGGGTTTGCCTGGTCTGAAAGGAGACTCTGGTCCTAAAGGGGAGAAGGTGAGAATCCAGACTTTGGGATCCCTGATGGGATGTGGGGGGACAAATGCCACTGCAGAGGGGTCTGAAGAGTCACCAGGGACAGCTTTGGAGGAGAGATGGAGCACCCCGAGTGTGGAGGTGCTGAGCCCTCGCTGATTTTAGGGTCTGATTCCCTCTAAACATTTCTGCCCTATATAATTATTTATATGACCCCAGGGAATGAGCAGCTGCTCCAGTGCAGAGGTTCTCTCTGTATTTGTAGCATTTTCTGCTGTAAAAATCTCCTGTTTTGCTCCACTTCCACGTGTCAGGGATTGCTACAAACTCCTCTCACCTTGCTCAGATGTTTGGGCTCGGACCTAGAAATGTCTTTGCTCTCTCCAGTCAGAAACCCTAATTAATATTTGCTGTTTTCCCCCCAGGGTCACCCAGGTTTAATTGGTCTCATTGGGCCACCAGGAGAGCAGGGAGAAAAAGGTGACCGAGGCCTCCCAGGCCCCCAGGGCTCAGCAGGACCCAAAGGAGAGCAGGTGAATATTCCATAAAACCTTCCTGGGATGGGCTGGGGAGGAGAGCAGGTGAATATTCCATAAAACCTTCCTGGGATGGGCTGGGGAGGAGAGCAGGTGAATATTCCATAAAACCTTCCTGGGATGGGCTGGGGAGGAGAGCAGGTGAATATTCCATAAAACCTTCCTGGGATGGGCTGGGGAGGATGGGCCCTGGGGGAGGTGCAGCCCAGCAGAGATGAGCAAGGAGCTGCTGCCTGGTTTGTGAGGGATGTTTCCTGTGCTCGTGTGGTTTGTTCTACATGTGAAATGTGGGTCTGCTCCAAAATGACCCATTTTAGTGGGAAGCAGAGTCCCGAGGGTCCCGTGAAAGAGCTGAGCAGGCTTGGAGGGATGAAAATATGAAATATTCATCTGAAGGGCTGGTTCTAAAAGCCTCAATGAGATCGGAGATTTCTTTGTCCAGTTAAAGCCCCTGATTAGACTGAAATCCTCCAAAACCAGGTGCTCACCCACGAGCAGGGGCTGGATGTGTGGTTTTAGGCCAGAATTTGCCAATCAGTTTTATTTTCCTGTTGTCTTTTAGGGTATCACAGGTCCCTCGGGACCCATCGGACCCCCAGGACCCCCGGGTTTGCCGGTAGGTGACAATCGGTGACCTTGGAATTCCCTGGGAGCTTCAGGCCCTCAGGAGCCTCTCTGGTGCTCCCAGGAATGCTCAGCCCAGCCCTAGCTGGAGGAGGAGGTTCCTCACAATATTTAATTTATTTTTTTTTTCAGCTGAGCCATTTAAAAACTCTTGGATGAGTTCCAGGAGTGCTGGAAGTGGGAGATGGGCACAGGGGGATCATCCCACCCCATTTCCCTCCCCTTTTCTTTTGGAATACCTGCAGTCCCATGGGGATTTCTTGCCCTTTTTGCTGATTTTTGTGACTTTTTTGGATGCCCCAAAGGCCTCGTGCTGCACCCTGGGGTGCCCTGAGCAGGGAACTGGGATCAGCCCCACATTCCAGCAGCTCTCCCAGTCCCCACTGGGACAGGAGTGTGGAGCTCTGCCACAAATCCTTTTTTATCTGTTGGGAAATAAAACTCAACTGGATGGGGAATATGGAAAGAGAAAGGGAGTAAATTAAAAATAAAATTTAAAAAATTCCCTTTCTGAATTCTCTGTTTGGAAATGAACTTAATCCTTTTTGTATTTGTCTCTCCACAGGGTCCACCTGGTCCCAAAGGTGCTAAAGGCTCCTCAGTGAGTATGGACACAGCTGAAGGAAGAGGCTGAGGGGTTTTTATTGAGTGCAGGACTCTGGGACTCCCCTCATCAGTGCAATTAATGCAATTAGCAGAGAGAACTTGGCAAACTAAGCCAGGAGTGATAATTGGGAAAGGTCTCTGCACTTCCTAGCAGAGATCCCAAGGAGCCACCCAGGGCTCAGTCCTGAGGAGAAAAACTGCTGCTGGAGGGTGCAGAGGATTAAAAATATCCCAGGAAAAGCAGGAGGGGAAAAGCTGAGAAGGGAAATGAGACTCTGGAAGTTGGTGGTGCACAGCAGCTAAAAATTCCTCTTTTGGGTGGCTTCTTTGAGTCTTTCTGCCATCCAGAATTGGATGTTTTATTAATTTGGAGATTTTATTTGACTTGCAAAGCTGTTGGGTTGGTTCAGGGTGTTAAAGATTTTATGTGTTTTATGCATTCTGTAGGAAGCCTAAGGAAAATCTGACTGTCACTCCAGGTGTTTGATCTTTTCTCTCACCTAAAATAACCAAAAATACCATTTTCTTGGGAGGTGGGTACAGGGACACTCCTCTTGTGTGCCTGGAGAGGGCAAAAATGAAGTTTTTGGCACAGTAAAAGAGTGTTTGGGATGTGATAAAAATACCAGGTGAATTCTGGGTGAAAATCCTGATTTTTCCTTGTTTTTCCCAGGGTCCCACAGGTCCAAAGGGTGAATCAGGCCTTCCTGGGCCTCCAGGGCCTCCTGTAAGTAGAACCCATAAGGTGAAACATGAAATGGGGTCAGAGGGGTGCTGGAATTTGGGAAGCAGAAAAATCTCTGGGCAAAGATTCCTAGAAATGGATTGGAATCTCTTGGAGACACCGGGGGGAGAAAGGATGGGAAAGGAGGAATTTTTAATGGGAAGAGGACAAGGGAAGGTGGAAAATGTTGAGCCCAGAGGTTTTATCAGTGTTTTCCATTCCCAGTGTGTGTTTTGCTGCTTTGTCCATCTCTCGTGTCCTTTTCCCAACAGAATGAGAAGTTGTATCTTTTATTTTCCCCCACAAATCAGGGTCCTCCAGGAGAAGTCATCCAGCCCCTGCCCATCCAGGCCTCCAAGAGGACCAGGAGGAACATTGATGCCAGCCAGCTGCTGGATGATGGGAATGCTGACAACTACATGGACTATGCTGATGGCATGGAGGAGATTTTTGGCTCCCTGAACTCCCTGAAACTGGAAATCGAGCAGATGAAGCATCCCCTGGGCACTCAGCACAACCCTGCGAGGACCTGCAAGGACCTGCAGCTGTGCCACCCTGATTTCCCTGATGGTGTGTCCTGGGGGTCAGGGACTGAGGGAGCTCTGGGGGTTTTCCAGCTCCACACAGAGGAGGGATTTGGGGGATGTGGCTGGTGGAGAATATCATGGGACAGCCCTTCCAGCTGAAATGTTCACTTCTAAAAATGGGGATAAAAAAATCTCCTTTAGCTGGCACCAGAACATGACCGATTTTTAAAACTACATATAAATAATAACCCATGAAAAATTAAACATCCCAAGTGAAGAGGTCCTGATCCTTTCTTCCCTTTCCTCCCTCATCAGGTGAATACTGGGTTGATCCCAACCAAGGCTGTTCCAGGGACTCTTTCAAAGTTTACTGTAATTTCACAGCTGGTGGAGAGACCTGCATCTTCCCTGACAAGAAATCTGAAGGAGTAAGTGCACAGCACCTCTGCTTTCCCCCTCTGTCCTGGTGGTTCCCTGATGTGAATATTCATAGCCAGACAATTTCAGGACAGCAGAGAGGAAGGATCAAAGATCCAGAACGTTCCTTTGTTCCACAACATTGCCTTCTAAAACAATACAGGATGGCAAAGAGAAAGTCAGATTTACGCTGCGATTTGGGACAAACCTCTGATGATTTCCCAGGCATAATAAATGCTGAAATCTTATTTTTTTTTTTTTTTTTTTGGAGCTTTGCAGTCCAAGGCAGGGCTGTGTGTTGGGGCAGGATTTGGGAGCTCTGTTAAATCCCACAGCTCCACTGCCTGCCCAGGCACCACAGATTCCCCTCCCTTCCCTGTGCCTCGTGGCAGAGCAGATAAATGTTTACCTGTCATTTTTCCTGCTGCTCCTTGTGGGTAAACGATCCTAAATGATTGCAGGCAG
Organism: Petroica traversi; assembly: GCA_025920805.1. NCBI lineage: Eukaryota > Metazoa > Chordata > Aves > Passeriformes > Petroicidae > Petroica > Petroica traversi. Next base: position 7,378,347 of record JAHLSL010000016.1, read on the forward strand.
GCTCAGAGCTCTCCCTGGCACGGCTGCATGGGGCTGATGGAGTTATTTGTGTAATGATGCTCTCAGCTCAGCTACAGCCATCATTTTTGTTGTTTTTTTTTGCCCTGTCTCTCTGCACTCTGCTTTCCAGAGCTGCTTTTCCTGCTGCTGGGGAGCAGCTGTGGCCCTGGCTGAGCAGAGAGCCAGCACTGCAGCCCGGGGCTGTGCCAGTGTCACTTGTGCCCCAGCTGTGACAAAGCTGAGCCCTTCTGCTGCTGCTGTGACACCAGAAATGGGTGTCAGCACAGGGCAAATCACACGCGACAGGAATCCTGAGCTTTTCCTGGGGCTGCTGCAGGAGATGGATCTGCTCCTGCT
>JAHLSL010000016.1:7383934-7402072 GCA_025920805.1 Petroica traversi
CACAGCCCCAGCTCAGGGTCAGTGTGTGCTGGTGACACTGGTGTCCCCCAGAGCCCCTGGCCATGTCCACTGTCCCTCACTGCCCAGTGCTGTCCCTTGTCCCCTGTCACAGCTCTCCTACGTGGACTCTGACGGGAACCCCATCGGGGTGGTGCAGATGACCTTCCTGCGCCTGCTGAGCGCCTCGGCCCACCAGAACATCACCTACAACTGCTACCAGTCGGTGGCCTGGCACGATGCCACCACCAACAGCTACGACAAGGCCATCCGCTTCCTGGGCTCCAACGACGAGGAGATGTCCTACGACAACAACCCCTACATCCGAGCTGCCCTCGACGGCTGCGCGGTACGTGGCTGCTCCTGGCCCTGGGGACACCCTGAGGACACCTTGGGGACAGCTCTGTCCCCACCCCTGCTTGTCCAGCACAGCCTTCCCCAGATCACCCCCAAATCTCTGGTGTTTCCTTACCATGGGGGATGCCAGCTCGCTCTTGGAGGTTGGAAATGAATTGTTCTGTGGGAATCCATGATGGAGCTGGAAGTTGGGGGAAGCTGCAGCACCTCCAGGAGTCAAATTAATCTGATTAATCCAGTTAATCTGATTAACCTGCCCAAAATCCCTGCTGTTTAAAGTCCCCCCGTGCCTTTGCTTTTACCCCATTCCTCACACGGGGAGAGGCAATCGCTGGCACCCAGTTGAGTATGAAATTTGCAGGGTTTGATTATAATTTCTTTTACTGCTTTCACAAACTCCTGGAAGCAAAGCAGGAAGGGTTTGGTTGGAATTTTTGTTCCTGCAGCCCCTGGAAGGCTCTGGGCTGTGCTGGCCATGGGCTGCACGAGCACAGCCACCATTTCCAAAGCTGCCCCACGTCCTCCTTTTTCTTCTGACTCCTCTTTGATGCCTGATTTTGGTTTAAAACTCTGAAAAATCTGCCCTCAGGGGATAAAAGTTTGGCAAAGCAGGTGCTGCCTGCATTTATTTTGAGCCCCAGCTTGCTGGTGTAAAAACATGCATAATTCCCACCCTCTGGAAGTGCAGCACTTGGAGCCCACGGGACAGAGAGATTGAGATGTTTGACAGGAAAAGCTCCCCACGTAATTTGAGATTGAAATGCTTCTGCTCTGGCACAAACAGATTTTTTTTTACTGATGGAGAGATGGGGAAAATCTGATTAGAACTTTTAACACATTCCTGGAGAGGGAAAGGGCATCCAGCTCCCTTCTGGAAGCACTCAGGAGAAGTTTATCCTGGAGTTCTTCATGTCTGCTGCTGACACAACATCCCTGGGAAAAAGGGCCTTTCCCTTCTGAATCTCAGGGGTGCTGGAAAGTCACATTTTAAGGTGAATGAGCCTCCTGAAAACCTCCACCTTTTAGGCAGATAAATTGGATTAATCTGCTACCCTGGCAGTTCGTGCTGCCAAAGCACAGGCAGGATATTTGAGATTTATTTATTTGTTGAAAGGATTTTGGGGTTTGCAATAGAATCTGAATCTCAGACCCGTAAAAGGCAACAGCCGTAAAAGGCAACAGAAATTTAGGGGACCCCACCAGGAGTTTTTTACTTCTTTTTTGGGATCCATTCACCAGCTGGGCTCAGCTGTGCTGGGTTAATGGTTGGACTTGATGATCCCATCCTAAAAAATTCCAGGATTGATGGAATTCCAGCCCTGTGGAGATGAGCTTGTGCTGCCCCACACGGTCCTGCTGTGGTGGGGAGGCTGCTGAAGCCAGAGGAGCTCCAGGGCTGGTGTTCATGCCATAATTAGAACGTTTTTCCTGAATTCCCAGCCCTTTCTCCCAGCTCCAGCCTGTTCTTCCGAGCCACACAAATCACAGGGAAAGGCAGAGCCCAAAGCTGCTCCATAAATTCTCTTGTTTGTGCAGCTTTGTACGCCCTCGGGGGGGCACTTCTGCTCCTCTAATCATTATTTATATTTTGGAGAGAACTCCGTGGCCACCAGGCACGATAAAAAGACAGCAGCACCTTGTGAATTCCATCAGGCTTTAAATGTGATCTTTCCACTCGTGCTTTGGGATTAAATCGCTGCCGTTTGCTCAACAAGCCCAGCGTGTCCTGGAGGGGAGGAAAAACCACCCTTCCACAGCCACAATTTTTCCAGGCTCCCATCTCAGAGTTATTGTCATGATCTGCTTCTTCCCCAAGGTCTGGGTGACTCCCAGGGGTTTTTTCAGTGATCACCTGAGGGCTCGTGGGCTAAAGGTGAAATTAAATTTATTTGGGTGGCGGTGACTCCGATTTGGGTGCGAAAAATTCCTGAGGAAAACTCAACCCAGCAGAGCTGTGATTGCTCCATCATGGTGATGTTGGAGGCATCCTCAGAGCTCCTCTTTCCCTCCCTCCAGGCAAGGAAGGGCTACCAGAAAACCATCCTGGAAATCAACACGCCCAAGGTGGAGCAGGTCCCCATAGTCGACATCATGTTCAATGACTTCGGAGAAGCGGCACAGAAATTTGGATTCGAGGTGGGACCAGCTTGCTTCCTGGGCTAAACGAGCCACCTGAACCTAGTCTCCAAATGAGCAACCTCGTAACCTCATTGCGCCATTTAATTAAAAACAAAAAAAGAGAAAAAAGAAAAAGAAAAGGAGAAAAAAAAGAATTCCTCGCCACGTGCACGGTCTGAAACTGGACAGCGATGGGTTATTTTTTTTTTTTTTTCCCCCTCCCTCACCTATTTTGTCGTGTCCCTGGTTTTGCCCCCCGGTGCCCCCTCGGCCATTCCCAGGATGGATATGGAATCTCATGACCCACAGCCACACACGGAGACCTGGCCCTGTCCCTGCTGCCACCGCTGCTGCCCCGCGGCCACCGAGCTGAGCCCACCTCCAGCAAACCCTTCCTCCTCCTCCTCCTCTTCTTCTTCTCGCCAGGAAGTGTTTGTTTGTTCCTAAGGAAAAAAAAAAAATGGAAAAAACTTGAAATTCCTCGTGTCCAGCCCGACGTTGAAGCCCTGGCAGTCCTGGATCCAAAGCTTCTCAGCCGGGTTTTGTTGCCTTCCATGAGGTTTGGATCAGCCCCAGCAAGGAGATGCCAATTCCAGATGCCAATTCCAGAATTTCCTCCGTTGATTTGCCTCATTCCAGGTTTTCACAAAGTGCTGACTCAAGGTCACACTGGGCATCTCTTTGCCATGTCTTAAAGGTGCTTCTGTTTTTGTGTGTTTGTCAGTAAATATTTGTGTCGTGTTGGATTTGAAACCTTGGGCTTTTGCTGCCTCCAAACCACGCGAGTGACCTTGTCTGTGTTAAAGCCACCCCATCCCAGCCAAGCTTCCACCTGGGAATCTCTTCTGCCTCTTCCCAGCCCCAAACTGGGATCTGGAGGCCTTGGAATAACCCCCAGGAGAGGTGCAAACCATTTGGAATGGTCCCTTTCAAAAATGGGGAAATCAGAGCCACTTTTTAAAGAAATTTCCTACAAATCCCCCTGACCTAAAAGCAGGATCTGCATTGAGTCTCTGCCTTTTCATCCACTTGCTTCATGTATTTTAAATTAATTCTTCTATTTTTTTTCCTTCAGCATTCCTTTCAAATGATAATAATAATAATAATTAAACCTGAATCCGTTCCCAGTGGCAGATTCCAGTGGCAGGGGAAATCCATTTGTCCTCTCTGAATATCAAGTGTAAAAAAAAAAAAAAAACAAAAAAAAAAATGAAGAAGAAAAGAAAAAAGGTGCTTTTTATAGTTATTTTTACATATCTCTGTGGTGCTATCTGATAACTTTTACACAACACTGGGGATACCCTGCCACTGGCCAATCTCCCACTTGGCTTTCGAGGCACTTTCAGGCAGATTTTGGCTGCTGATAAATGCATGGCACCTTCTTCTCTCCTCTGTCCAAATCCTGCTCCTCTCTTTCCTTGGCCGGGCCCACGTAGAAAAAAAGCATTACAATATCCTTTACCATTTTCATTTTAATTTTAATTTTTTAGTTTTCCCAAGGATATCCACGCCTTTTGCCCGTGGTGGGAAGCAGAGCAGATTGTCCTCGGTGGCCGAACGTTTGTGGTGCTAATTTATGTAAATGTTGGGTGTCCCGCCCAGCAATCCCGGGACTTTGCAATTTTCCTCCTCTTCCCACTTTTTTTTTTTAATTCCTTCCACGGCTCACCACGTGCTGCCACCCTCTCCTTTTCCCATTTATTTTCCCTCCTTGCCCATTTTCCTTCTTTACATCTCTCAGCTGCAAAACAATCGCTGCAAGGTGGGGGCTGATTTTAATAATAATTAGTATTATAATATATTATTATCCTTCAGCTCAAGGGGGGATTTTTTTACACCACGAAGGAAAAGACATCACATTTACTGTGAAAAAAGCCTTTAAATGATGTCTTTTCCCCCCCTCCTGCCCTCAGTGAGAGCAGCAGCAGCCGAGGGAGGGAGGCAAAGCCGCGCCGAGGGAGCGGCGACGCCAGCGGTGCTTTTTGGGGGCCTGGAGGAGCCCTGTCCATCCCTCTCCCTCCTCCTCCTCCTCTGCTTTCCTCTTTCTCTCACTTAAAGGAATTTTTTAAAAAAATAACCCCAAAAGGTGCTACCCTAAAAACCGCAGCGAGAAGGAATTTGGGAGAATAAATGCAGAATTCAGCTCCTCGGTCACCCTGGCAACAGCGGGAGGGGCGGGAGAGGTTGTACATCCCAGCAAAGCCATATCCTGATTTTCTGGTGTTTGTCCACACCTGTGTGTCTGCCCAGGTCATGGGATTCTGTTCTCAATTTTCTCATCAAGGGAGCTTTTTTTTTTTTTTTTTTTTTCTTTTTTTCCTTCCCTTTGATTTCTCTGCTTGAAGAAGAAAGAAAAAAAAAAGAAAAAGAAAAGAAAAGAGAAAAAAAAGAATTTAAAATGTCCTCTGTTGAATTCCACGGTGTTGTAATTGTACTGAGCTCCGAACTGTTCCAACCCCCCCCAGACCACTTAGCTACGGTATATTGCAATAAAATTACTACTTGTATTTGCAGACCTTCTTTTTGTGTAATTTTATTTCCCTCCTCCCCTTAATATATATTGACTTGAACAAATGTTGATAAGAAAAAATAAAACCTATGGAAAAAGGAAAAAAAAAAACAAAACAAACCAACCGACTTCTAGTACGTAAGGCCCTTTTTAAAATATAGTGTCAAATGCCATATTGTACATTTCTTCAAAGTCCAATAAACATGTCATAAAATTTAAGTGTAATGCCCATAAGAGCTATTTTTAAATATTTTAAACCTGTGTAATAAAGGAATAAATGTAATAGATTTTTTTTTTCAATAAATCAAGTTTACTGTTTCCACCTAAACCCCCGTGATGTGAATCTCTTCTTGGAGTTGATTGGCAGCGAGATTTCCCCAGGACCCCCCCTGCCCTGTGGAGCCTGAAAAGTTCAGCAGAGGAGCAGTGGAAGAGCTTCAAGGTAAATAAATACTGAAAAATACAATCCAAACCCATCACGGGGAGAAATTCCAGGCCTGGAATTATTTCTTTGTTTTTTTTTTTTATTATTATTTATTTTCTCAGTGAGAAATTCCAATGCAAGAATCCAACCTGGTTTTGGTGGCTGGGATGTGGAGGAGAAGATTCTGTGGCCACCAGCTCTGCACCTTCTCCTCAGCAGCAGAAACATCACCAGAGGAGTTTTTCCTCTTGCTGAGCTCCTCATCCCAAGGCAAATTGAGGAAAAAACCCATTTTTCCAGCTTCTTGGTGAGCTCCTCAACCCCCAAATTCCTGTTCTCAGCCTCAGGGCTCTGCTGTGTGGAGGGAAACACCAGGGGGGACCCTCTGCTCATCCTCTCCTCCTCTCCTGCAGCTTTCCCTGCAGGACCCTCTGGAATTCCGGTGGGACACTGCACAGCCACTGCCACCAGATCCATGTCCCTCTGCTTCTCAAACATCCTCTGGCTGCTGCTGCAGCTCCAGGACATGCAGGACCTTCAGGAGGGGACGTTTGGAGCACTGCAGGTGGGTCAGGTGCTGGGAAAGGGGACCCAGCCCTGCCCTGTCACACCCCTGCGCCAAAAAAGCATTACAATATCCTTTACCATTTTTATTTTTCATTTTAATTTTTTGGTTTTCCCAAGGATATCCACGCCTTTTGCCCGTGGTGGGAAGCAGAGCGGATTGTCCTCGGTGGCCGAACGTTTGTGGTGCTAATTTATGTAAATGTTGGGTGTCCCGCCCAGCAATCCCGGGAATTTGCGAATTTCTTCCTCTTCCCACTTTTTTTGGTTTTTTTTTAATTCCTTCCATGGCTCACCACGTGCTGCCACCCTCTCCTTTTACCATTTATTTTCCCTCCTTGCCCGTTTTCCTTCTTTACGTCTCTCAGCTGGAAAACAATTGCTGCAAGGTGGGGGCTGATTTTAATTATTATTATTATTATTATTATTATTATTATTATTATTATTATTATATTGTATAACTTATTATATATTATATAAAACATAACATATAACATATAATATATAATATATAATATATAATATATAATATATAATATATAATATATACTATGTTATATATTATATATTATATATTATATATTATATATTATATATTATATATTATATATTATATATTATATATTATATATTATATATTATATATATGATATGTGATATATTATATATAATATATCATATATCATGTATCATATATCATATATAGTAATAATAATTATTATTGTTATTATTATTACTATTACTATTACTATTGCTATTACTATTGTGTTGTCCTTCAGCTCCAGGGGACACTTTTTGCTCTCCACAAGATGTCACAGCTCTGGGATGTTCCTGCTGCTGTTGCCTCTCCAAGAGATGTTCCTCCCTCAGATCCTTAAATCCTGTGTTTACAACGCACTGGTAAAAATAAAAACGACCAACAAGGAGCCTTGGCACGGACTAAACTCAGAGAGCTGATCCTGGGCATCCCCTCCCTGTCCAGGTGAGTTTTGGCAAAAAAAAAAAAACCAAAAATAAAAGCTGTGAATGGGCGTTTTATACAAAGATTGAGCGTCCTTAGAGCAGCCAGAGCTCTCTGGAGAGACAGAAGCAGCAGGACCAAGTGGGAGGCTGGAATGAGGAGGGGAGAGGATGGTGCATGAATTAGCATGGGGAAAATATGCAAATTGTTGGGTAGAGTGAGGCTCTCACGGCGTTCAGAGGAGCTGGAGCTATTCTTGTCCTTCAGCTGCTTTTTGTCCTGCATCTTCTCCCAGCCAGGCTGCATTTGGCTTGGGTTTATTTTTGTTAATGTCTCAAGCAGAAGAGTAGAACTGATCTGACCCACAGCTCTGGGAAAAGGAGAAAAAAAACCACAAAAAAACCCTCTCATGTCTTCCTGTGAGGAAAAACAAGTGAGCTGGAGGTGCCTGTGGCAGAGCAGCAGCACCTGTAAATTAATCTGCAGCACCCAGGGAAGCTGCCACAGAGCAAGGGAAATGTGTCCCCTCTCTTCACACCTTGCTCAGGAGCTGTGCCTCTGCAAACTCCCTGCTCTACCTTTCCAGACAGACAATTCACATATTTTTAATTTATTTTTTTTTTTTAACAGGACTGCTCAGTGCTGTGTGTGGCACTTGGCACCACGAGCCCTCTGTCTCTCTGCCATGAGCAGGGTGGGAAGCAAGGATTTATTGTAATTATCCATCAATTATTCTATCCCTGCATAACCTGGATTTTCCTTCATTTTTGATTCCTTCCCTTGGCTTTTTTCCCTTGAGGCCAAGCTGGGCTGATGTTCCCAACATCTCTCAGGGCTGTTTAGGCTCTCCTGCCATTGTGGCCCAAAAATTCACCCTTTTAATTCACCCTCCCCTCAGCACTTCCAGCTCTGGGGAATCAAGCAGAGCTTCAGCACCTGAATCTTCTCTGGATTTGGGGCTCGTCCCTGAAAACCCATTTTGCTTTTGATCTGAGAGCAGGAGGAGTTTAATGTGCTGTATTTTCATTAAAGGCACCTCTTGCCACTACATTTATTCTCTGTAACTTCTCCCCCTGCAGATTATTTTTCCCCCCCATCCTGATTTCCTCCATCCCCTGCCTGCTCCCACCTCAGCAGCATCAAAACCTCCCAATTCCCACTTCCCTCAAATCAGCCACGAGGGAAAACAAATACCCCCAAAGTTAAATCAAACACGGGAGCAGCAGAGAGCAGCTGTTCCCCTCCCTCGAGAGGAGCCAGCGTGCTCATTCCTTCCGAGAGGCAGGAATTCCATCCTGCAATTCCACAGCCCTCGTGCCACCCCTGGCACTCCGTTCTCAGCCTGCCTAATTATTAATATGTTAATTGGACAACCAGGCGCTGTTCTTGGCAGAAAATTCCTCATGCCACACTTGGATTCTTTCTTTCTTTCTTTCCCTCTCAGCTGGCGGATTTGTTTTGTTTTGTTGTTGTTTTCTCTGTTTTCAGAGCAGAGCCTGAGGGGGATTTTTGTCACATCCCTGGCAGTGCCCAAGGCCGGGTTGGATGGGGCTTGGAGCACCCTGGGATAGTCAGGGTGTCCCTGGATGAGCTTTAAGGTCCCTCCAACCCAAACCATTCCATGATTTTGTGATTCCCTGAGCATTCCAAGAGAGCACCCAAGTCAGGAGAGCCTCTGGTGCTGATTTCTTGGGAATATCCCACCCCCAAGCCCTGCTGAAGGTGGATGCTGCCCCAGGGATCCAGAGGGGAAAGAAAGGCAAGAGTTTAAAATTGAGTGCCTTGTTGAGTTTAAAATTTCACCTGAGCTGGGCCAGGAGCTGCTGGGGCTCTGCCAAAGGTGTCTCACCCATCCCAGGCATGGTGAACATCCCACCTCTTCAGGATTGCAGCACAAATTCCCACCCAAAGGGCTCCTGGGGCTCCCACATGGAAAATTGGGCTCCCTTCAGCCCCATCTCTCCAGAGCTGAGGTTGGGCCCCACCTGCTCCTCAAATGCTGAATTTCAGGAGGGAGCAGCAGCCACTAAAAAAAAAAACCCCGAATTGTCCGATTTTAGGATTTTCTCTTCAAGCAGGTTGATCCAACACCCTGTTGAAACGGAAATCAAAATCCTGCCGGCCTCAAAACATTTAATTAAGACACAAAACAGGGAGACAGAGGGGGAGGAGGAAGGAGGGGAGCATCCATTCAGGAATTATCTGCTCCACGAGGCAGCGTTCGTGGATTCCACACACATCCATCATTTTTGGGGAAAAGCAAGAAATTCAATCCAACCCCACGGGAAGTTTGTCCACTGCCGTGGATTTAATTTCCAAACTTGCATCAGGCAAAGATTAACCTTGCTGAAGGGCGCCAGCAGAGCGGGGAGGAATGCACAAATTAATCCCTGCTATGAGTTTCTTCAGGAGGAAACACTGAGCGGGATTAAATATTTATTGTACATAAATACCTTCCTTCCCACCTCCCCCATTTCCTCTCCTGAGCTGCATTTCAGGCTCCTTCCACCAAAGCCACTCTGCCCAGCAAGGGTTTGTTTTCCCTCCTGGGTGAGCAGCAAGGTTTGAGGAATAATTCATTTGCCACCTTGATTTTTTTTTTTCCCTCCCAAGATTGATACCGTGGCACTTAAAGGGGAGAAAATCAAGTTGTGCTGATCTATGGCCAGACACTATTTATTCTCATGGAACCTCATCTGCAATTTTCCTCAGCATCCTCAGAATTAAAATCCCTTTGCAATCTCTGCAGCTGGTGGAGAATGTGCCATTTCCCTCCTCAGATGTCTCTTCCCTCTGATCAGGCCATGGCATTATCAACTATTTCATTCTGCTTTACATTCAGATGCTTGTGGGGTTTTTTTTGGACCATAAATAATGCTCAGCTCAGGCAGAATCATTCTGAGGCTTGGGGGGTTTGGGTTTGGTTTTTTTTTCCCTCTTTTCTTATTCCTTTTCCTTCTCTCTTTCCCTCCCTATATTTCTTTCTCCAGCTCTTGCAAGGGGTGATAAATTCATCATTTCTTCCCCCGTAGCAACCGCCCACGTGCAATATGGAGCTCATCCCTCCACACCTGGGATTTAGGCTCGGGGCTGACCCTGCAAACAGCAAAAAAATCCCCTTTTCCGTGGATCCTGAGCTTCCTGGGAGGAACAAACCAGCCTGGAGCAGAAGATGGCTCAGCACTTCAGTCCTGGAAAGCAGCAGAAGGGCCCGGTTCACTCTGCTGTCCCCAGCTGGGACAGCCTGGTCCATGCTGGAGCAGATGAAGGTGAAGGCTGCTTTTTGCAGGGATTAAAGTGTTTTTCCATGGATATTCCTCCTTGCTGGGATGATGAGATTTGGGATGTGCCCTCTGGATCCTGCCCCAAGCAGAGAAGATGTGACAGCAAGGCTGCCTCGCTGCAAAACATTTATTTTTCAGGTTTTTTTTTTTTTTTTTTTGTCTGATAAGAAATAGAAAAGCATCTGAAAGTTGCTGAAGCATCCCAGCACCTCTCCATGACCTGGAGAAGCTCTCCCTGTTCTCCAGGGCTGCAGGAGCATCTCCAGGTCACCAGTTGCACCTGCTGACCTCTGTTTGCTGAGATAAATCGAGTTCAGGGACAGGAAACAGCCTCGAGTTGTGCCAGGGCTGGGTCAGACTGGGAATTCGGAAAGGTTTCTTCACTGAAAGGTTCCTCAGTGCTGGAAAAAGCCCAGGGAAGAGGTGGAAGGGTTTAAAGGACACGGATGTGGCACTTGGGGGACACGGGTCAGTGGTGGCCTCGGCAGTGCTGGGTTAAAGGCTGGGTTTGATGATTTTTAGGGATTTTCCTGCCTTAATGATCCTGGGATTCCCAGGGAAGCCTCAGGGATTCCCTGAGCCAGTCCTGGGGCTGCAGGCTCGGGGCAGGGCCTGCTTTGTGTCACTGCTTTGGAGCTCTGGGACAGAGCCCAGGTGGCTCCAGCTCAGGATCTCCTGAATCCCTGCAGAGCTGTGGAGATCATGGAGGAGACTCCTTTCATCCTCCTCTCCCTGCTCCAGAGCTCCCTTCCTGCTGCCCAGGGGTGGGGACAACTCCCAGGCTCCACCAGGATGGATTTTCCATTTTTTTCCAGGGGTCTCTCCCTTTAATTTCCAGTGCAAACAGCCCTTTGTGGCTTAAAGAACCCACCTGAAAACCTCTGTGCCATTCCCCACTCAAAAAGGCTTTGCTGGGGCTCATCCAGCGCCCTCCGTGAGGCTGAACTCCTGTTTATTTTTATAAAAAGCCCGAGATTTGGGGTTGTTTTGTCTGTGGTTTTGAGGAGTTAATCGGATTGGCGGGCACAGAAAGGAGCTGGCAGGGGAAGCACAAAACTGGGGGTGTGAGCCAAGTGTGAGGAAAATGAATCCCCAAACAGCAGAGGTTCATGTCCAAAAAGGAGACAGAGCAGTGCTGGAACTTTATTGGAATAAAGGCAGAGCCCATGGGGCATTTCCCCTGGGCTCTCTCAGATTTTTGGAGGACGCAGCCTCCTTTTGATCCCAATTTCCTGCCTGTCCCTCTCTCTTTCCCCATGGGCTGAGGGATTCCAGAGGCTCAGACTTCCCAAAAACACCCAATACCTGAGATCCCCTCTAAGGTATAATCCCCCCCTTTTGTCCTTCCCTTGCATCACTCAGTGGAATTCCTTATGGAATTTATGGATCTTCTCATTGTTCCTCTCATTTCTCAATATTCAGTTTTATGTATCTGCAGCCCTTTGGTTTGTCTGTAAATGCAAATTTCCCTGGTTCCATTCATCAATCAGTGGAATCCTCTCCATTGTTTCTTTTATCCCTCAGTGCTGGTTTTATCCACTGGCAAGACCCAGGGTTTTGTTTGTAAAGACAAATTCCTTATTCCTCTCACAAGCTTTACCCTCAGCCTTGTTAAGACCAAGATCTCTCATCACAGATGAATTTCCAGCTGGATTTCACTTTTCACCCCTCTCCCCTTCCCAAAATTAGTTATTTTTCCCCCCCCTCATGTAATTCACTGCTTTTCCTTGGGGACTGAAAGAGCTTGGCTGAACACTTGTGGCACTGAGCAACATCCTCAAATGGAAATTCTGTCAATAACAAACGTTCTCTCTCTCTCCTCACATGGGGGAAGGGCTTGGAAATATCATTTAGGGATTAAAAAAAAACCCAACCAGAATCAAGGCTGAAAAATCAAAGGAATTGCGAGGGGAAGTGGGAATCTTATAATGGAGTGATGGGATTGGTTATTGGAGCAGCTCTGGGCAGGGAAAAACTCCAGGGGCTCCTGGAGCAGCTCCTGGAAGGAATTTTGAGTGATCCCATCAAGGGCACGAGGAGTTTCAGGCATTGCTGGGTCCCAGCCTGTCGTCTTCTCCAAGCCCTGCTCTCTTTTCCCATAATTAATTTATTATTTCAAGCCTGGCTTGTTAGGGCAGAGATTTTTTCTAGGTCAGGTAGTGCTGGGAATTCCCTGTAACACATCCCTACATGGGAAAAAAACCCAACACTGAAAAACTAAATGGGGTTAAAATGCATTTATCCTTTTTCTCCAAGGCGAAAAAAAAAATTACTCAATTTTTCTGTCATCACCCCAAAGTTCCAGAAATCTTCAGAAATTACTCATTTCTGGCTGAGAAACTTCTCTGAGCGAGGAGCTTTGCCAGGTGTCCATACAGTTAAAAAGCCATTTGCTCCTAAAAGAGATGCTTTGAGGGACATTTTTCAGCTGGCTGTGGAAATAAATCACCGAGTGGTGCTGCCTGTGACTGGTGAGATTTATAGGGGCTGGGCAGGTGATTTATAGGGAATGATGCTTTTGACTGCAATCCATGGAGCAAATCCTGGCCTTTCCCCAGCCAGGGGTGAGGATCAGATCCGTGGATTTCCTGGCAGGATGCAGAGTTTTATTTGGATCAGGGTTTTTTGGGAATGTTGGGCTGCAGGGAGAGGCTCCCCTTTGTTTTCCAGAGCCAGAATTCCAGGAGCAGAGGTAAATCCCATGCCAGGTGTGTGTTAAAGGACCAGGATTGACTGAGGATGGGTGGAATACTCATATTTTTTCCTGTTTTAATTGGATTTATTAATTAATTTAAGCTCTGCTGCTCCCAGCCCAAGCCACATCTCAGGGCAGGTTTCTCCTCTGAGCTGATGCTCCAGCTCCTCCAAAAACGGGGGAAAAAAATTAAAAATTCCCGTTGCCTGCCCAGCTTTGAGGTGCAGCTGCTTTCCCAAATCCGTCGTGCTCCGTTTGTCACGGTGCTGGATCTGCTGCCCATCTGTTCAAATACCAGGGAAATGCAGCCTGGCAAAGATCTGCTCACCCAGGAGGAATCGTTTTCCTTGACAGGCCATCAAGGCAAGATCAGGATTTTATTTTATTTATTTCCTCCTCATCACCAGCTCTGAGAGATTTTGGAGGAGTTTCCATGTCCCTCTCCCTGTGTGGGGTCTGTGCTGGGGTCGGAGCACTTTGCTTTTTGCAAAACCCATCACCTTCCTCCAAAATAACCTTCCTTTGCTCCGTGCCATAAATCCAGCAGGGAAAGTGAAATTCAGGAGCTTTCCCAGCCCCACCAAGGCAGGGATGGTGCTGGATCCATCAACCCCACTGCAGCTGCTCTGCCCTTTCCAAGAAATGCTTTCTGCATTTCCACATTCTGCATTTCAGGAGAGATTTCTGAGCCCGTGGGGTGAGAGGAGAGAGGAGAAATTAAACACAATCAGCATCTGCCCGGCCCGAGTTCCTTCAGGAAGAGCTGCAGGAGCCACCAGTGTGGAATGAAAGGCTTCGAGGAGCAAAATGTGATTTGAACCAGGGTGATTTTTATCTTGGAGGCTGAAGGATGGATCCTCTCTGCCCCAGTGCTCAGCCTTGGTCAATAACTGGAGTTTTCAGTGGGAAAACTGCATTTTCATCCTGGAGTTGGGAGGGAGAGGCTCTTCCCGAGGAGCACGAGAGCTGGGAAAGCTCCTCAACACCTTTGGTTCCTGCGGAGCATCTGCTGATGTTTGATTTTTGGCACTGATAAAACGTTTGTTGTCCCTGCTGAGATCCCACCCTGCCGTGTCTGCGTGCGGGGAAAAAAATCCACCAAATAATGGAGAAATACTGGTGATATTATTGTTAAATTATTATTGAATTAAAATGCAGATTCTTCTGGGCCTGGAGCTGGGAAGGGATGGATGGAATCACAGACAGGAGCCCGGGGATTTTGGGAGATTTCTGGCACCCAAAGAGTTTTCCAGAGGAACAAATTCCAAAATTAATGGCTGGATCAACTGGGAGAACCTCAGCCCTTTCCACTGATCCGAAGGAGCACTGGGATTTTTCCAGGGGGGAGGAACAAGGAAAGGTTAACATCTTATTAAAAACCGCATTAATATGTTAATGATGGAGAAACTTCTGCTAAAACTCATTTCTATCTCCCCTGTGTGCACTCCCCCTGCTCAGGGATAAATGACTTTTTCCAGGATCAGGGAATGGCTTGGGAAAGACCTTAAAGCTCATCCCAGGGTGCTCCAGCCTGGCCTTGGGCACTTCCAGGGATGGGGCAGCCACTCTTTTTAATTTTTGTGTCCTCCTGAGGCTTTTGGGGAGAATTTTCTGTGCTTGGGCATTTCCAGGGATGGGGCAGCCACATTCAATTTTTGTGTCCTCCTGAGGCTTTTGGGGAGAATTTTCTCTGCCTGGATCTTCCAGGGATGGGGCAGTCACAATTCAATTTTTGTGTCCTCCTGAGGCTTTTTTGGGGAGAATTTTCTCTGCTTGGACATTTCCAGGGATGGGACAGACACAATTCAATTTTTTTTTGCCATCCTGAGGCTTTTTGGGGAGAATTTTCTGTGCTTGGACATTTCCAGGGATGGGGCAGCCACAATTCAATTTTTGTGTCCTCCTGAGGCTTTTGGGGAGAATTTTCTCCACCTGGATCTTCTAGGGATGGGAAAGACACACTTTTTTATGCCCTCCTGAGGCTTTTTTGGGAGAATTTTCTCTGCTCGATCTTCCAGGGATGGGGCAGCCACACTTTTTTTAAATTTTTGTGCCCTCCTGAGGCTTTTGGGGGGAATTTTCTCTGCCTGGATCTTCCAGGGATGGATCCACAAAGCTTCCAACCACAGCCAGGGCTGTCCCCACTCCTGAGCTTCCAGCTCTCACTTCCCTCCAAGAAAAACCAAGGGGAAAGTTCCTTTGGAGAGGGAGAGGAATTGGGGCTGATATTTCAGGGTTCTCACCCTTTTGCTCGCAGGGTTTCTCTCATTACTGAGCTCGGCTGCTGCTGACTCATTTATTCCATGGCTTTTAGGCTGGCTAAATTTATTCCAGCACTAAGGAAAAGTGCTCTGGGTTTGGGGAATGAGGGGGGAAAAAAGGGAATAAAGCTGGAGGAGGGAGCATTGCAGAGCTCAGCTTCGTGCCCAGCCCGAGCTTGGCTGGGATGGGCTGGAAATGAAATGAAAGATCCTGGAAAGATCAATGATTTAAGGGCTGGAATTGCCATGGGGGAATTTCCAGGGGATTGGGGGTCCATCAGCACAGAGGGGGAAAGAAATCTGGGGCTTTTTGCCATCCTTTCCTTCACATCCTCCCTGTCTCCTCTGCACCATCACAGCTCTGTCTGTGTCGGCCTTCACGGAATCCCAGACTGGTTTGGGTTGGAAAGGAATTTAAAAATCATCAAATTCCACCCCTGCCATGGCAGGGACATCTCCCACTGTCCCAGGCTGCTCCAACCCCATCCAACCCGGCCTGGAACACTGCCAGGGATCCAGGAACAGCCACAGCAAATCTGGGCATCTCCCAGGGCCTCCCCACCCTCTGAGTAAAGAATTTCTTCCCAATTTCCTCCCCTTTTTCATTTTGAAGCCGTTCCCCCTTGTCCCATCACTCCAAAATTCCCTCTCCACCTTTCTCACAGCTTCTTCTCCCTCCCTGTTCATCTCCATCCTCTCCCCTTTGCTCTCCAATCCCTCACTGCAGCATTTCCCAAGCCCTGCACACTGAATTATCCTCTCCCTCCCTCATCATTTATTGGGTTGGCGCTCCCAGGTGCGGGATCCTGCACAGAAAAATTGTGGAAATGTGATGGGATCGATTCAAAAAGGGAATAAATCCTTTTTGGCACAGGCAGCTCCTCCTGGGGGCTTTTGCTGTCTCCCCAGAGTGGAGGGACAAAAAGCTTTCAGGGGCTGCTGATCTGAGGGGCTCCAGTTTGAGGGAACTCCTAAAACTGCTTGGTTTTGCTTTGAAGAAAATTTAATCCTTTGGTTTCATTTTAGGCCGGAGTTTTAAAAGGAATTCAGGCTTCTTTCTGGTTTCTCAACTGCTGAGGACTGGGATTGGGATCTGCATCCGTGGAGGATTCGCCCTGGGAAGGTGAAAGGGCCAAAATAAAGATTTGGCTTCGATGGTTTTGGTGCCATGAAATCCACCCCAAATCCACGAGTGGGAGCCCGCAGCTGCACAGCCACCCCTGGGTGGCCTCGCTCGGCGTTGGTGGCTTTAAAAAGGGAAATTAAAGGGGAATAAAGGGAAATAAAAGGGAAATTAAAGGGGAATAAAGGGAAATTAAAGGGAAATTAAAGGGAAATTAAAGGGAAATTAAAGGGGGAAAGGGAAATAAAAGAGAAATAAACAGGGGAAGAGGAAATAAAGGGGGGGAAGGGGAAATAAAGGGGGGAAGGGGAAATAAAAGGGAAATAAAGGGGGGAAGAAAAAGAAAAGGGAAATAAAGGAGGGAAAGGGAAATAAAAGGGGAAATAAGGGGGAAATAAAAGGGAAATAGATGGGAAATAAATGGGGAAAGGGGAAATATAAAAGGGGAATAAAGGGAGAAAAGGGAAATAAAAGGGAAATAAATAAAAGAGAGATAAAGGGGGAAAGGGGAAATAAAAAGGAAATAAAGGGGAAGGGAAATAAAAAGGAAATAAAAGGGGAAGGGGAAATAAAGGGGAAATAAAGGGGGAAGGGGAAATAAAAAGGAAATAAAGGGGAAAGGGAAATAAAAGGGGAATAAGGGGGGGGATAAAAGGGGAATAAAAGGGAAATAAAGGGGCAATAAAATGGAAATAAAGACGAGCAAAGGGCCAGCTCTGGTCTGAGCCCAGGGCTGGGCACTGCCAGTTCCCAGTCCCAGTTTGTGCTGCAAGGATCCTGCAGTGCCAGGCGGGTGCTGATAAATCAGCCAGGAGCTCCCATTCCCCTGCTGGAGCTGCCAGGGCTGGGGCTCTGTAAATCCCTGTGTACAGAGCCTTTATTGGGGGCCATAAATCTCAAAACTCTCACCTATTTATTTATTTTATTTTTTCCCTTTTTTTTCTCTTTAATTATTAAAGGCCACACTGAGAAGGAAAGCAACTCAAATGCTTTGTAAAGTCCGTGGGTTTGGGAGTGTTTGGGGAGGGTTTGGAGAGTGGGAGACAGATGGGAGGGGTGGCTCAGACCTCCTGTGTGTGAGCAAATTTCTTCCTCTTTGAAGCTGAACTTTTGATTTGCAAAACCAGCCTGGCTCAAATTTAAAATCGAGAAAACTCCACCACAAACACGGGAGAGCTGCTGCTCTCATCATCCATCCCCTGCCTCAAGAACATCATTTTAACTCCTAGTCAGGAACAAAAGAAATCAAGGATTGATTAGGAGGAGCCCCTAAAATTCCGCTGTTGGGAAATTCATAAAACAAAAGAAACTCGGGGGTGTTTTTGTTCTTTCATGGGGCCTCTTTCCAAATTGGGATGAATGAGATGATGATAAGGAGGTAAGAAGAGGATATTGAAAGAACAGTGGAAATTGGTTTAGAAATAGATCTCGGGGGGGGAAGGCAGTTAGAGAAATTAAGCCAATTAGGCTGGATAGGGGTTGTTTTTCCCCTTCCTGGAGAAGTCTCCGAGGTGGATAATGAAGGGCAGGACAGATGTAAGGATTTGCATTCCTGCCTGTGGAGCCCGGAGTTTTAATTAGTCCCAGGGTCCTTCTGCAGGCCACGCTGACAGCCAAGGCTGTGCTGACCTTTTCTTTCTTTTTTTTCCTCTTTTTTCCCTTTTTTTCCTTTTTTTTCCCTTTTCCTTTTTTTTCATTTTTTCCTCTTTTTCCTTTTTTCCCCCTTTTTCCCCTTTTTTTACTTTTTACCTTTTTTTTCCTTTTTTCCCCTTTTTTCCTTTTTTCCCTTTTTCCCTTTTTCCCTTTTTCCCTTTTTTCCCCCTTTTTCCTTTTTTCCCCTTTTTT
>JAHLSL010000016.1:7403964-7417859 GCA_025920805.1 Petroica traversi
GACAAAGCTTTCCCAGCTCCGGGAGGGATTCTCTCCAGATCTGTGTGTCCAGAATAACCCGTAATCCCCAGGATTTATGGATGCCCAGCGATTATTTGATCTCTGAGAGGGACAATCGGCCTCATCCCCTTTGTGACCCCGATCTGGACCAGCTCTGGGGTCAACCAGCCGGGCTGGCCCTGCCAATCTCTGCTGGGTGAAACCCCAGGAGCCAGAGCAGCGCCGAGCCCAAAGCTGGCAGTAAATGAACTGCAGCAGCAAAAGCGACTTTAATGGATGTGAACTGCAGCTTAATGGATCTGTAGAGCTCTTGTTTTATTGCCGGGAGAGCAGCGAGCCTTTAATTGACTGTGATAGACGAGGGGCTCCTTAGCGCCGCAGTCCCGGGCAAAAGCGATCATTAATGTAATTAAGGCGTTTCCTTCCAGCATGTGCTTGGTTCTTTCTTCCTGTAACTCCTGCCTGGCTGCGGGATGACCTTGGAGGGGAAAGAGGGGGAAGTTTCACCCCTGCTGGGCACAAACAGCCAAGGATTCTGCAGCCTCGGGGGTTTGTGAGGTTACCCCAAGCTCAATCAGCACCCAGGGGTGGTTTGGAGGCTCGGGGAGGGAAAGGTGCTGTCCCTGCCCCGGTGTCACCTGAGCTGAGCATCCTTCACCTGCCGGGCCCTGAGCAGAACTCGGAGCTGCTTTCTGTCCCAAACCTGTCCCCTCTCTGCTCCCTGAGGTGTCCCTTCCCTCTGTCCTTGCTGGCAGCTGCAGGGATGGAGGTGGAGAGGGGCTGCCCAGGACGAAAACACAGGGTTCCTTCTCCTGCAGAAAATCCAGGGCCTTCTCGTGCAGAAAATCCAGGGTTCCTTCTCCTCCTGCAGAAAATCCAGAGTTCCTTCTCCTCCTGCAGAAAATCCAGGTCCTTCTCCTCGTGGAGAATATCCAGGGTTCCTTCTCCTGCAGAAAATCCAGGGTTCCTTCTCCTGTAGAAAATCCAGGGTTCCTTCTCCTGCAAAAATCCAGGGTTCCTTCTCCTGCAGAAAATCCAGGGTTCCTTCTCCCCCTGCAAAAAATCCAGGGTTCCTTCTCCTGTAGAAAATCCAGGGTTCCTTCTCCCCCTGCAAAAAATCCAGGGTTCCTTCTCCTGTAGAAAATCCAGGGTTCCTTCTCCTCCTGCAGAAAATCAGGGGTTCCTTCTCCTTCAGAAAATCCAGGTCCTTCTTATGGAGAAAATCCAGAGTTCCTTCTCCTCGTGCAGAAAATCCAGGGTTCCTCCTCTGGCAGAAATCCAGGGTTCCTTCTGGCCCAGCAGGGCCCTGGGGCCGGGGAGGTTGGATCTGCCTCACAGAAGGCTGAGAGGGCACCAGGAGCATCCCAGCTCCTCGTTCCAGGCTGGAATTCCTGCCTGGGGCATCCACGGAGCTCTGCAATCAGGGGATGCTGCCCCAGCCTCTCCAGGATCCAGGCTCGCAAAAGCCACCTCATTCCAGCAGCTGGGACAGGAGGTGACAGAGCTGAGCAGGGAGAGGTGGCCCCTGTCCCTGCTGGATATTTCATGGCACTTTTCCCGGGAGCAGAGGACACCACCACGGTGACAAATCCCTTTCTCCTGGGCACTCACCATGGGCACCTCCCAGCACAGAAACCCTTCTGCTGTGGCTGCTCCAAAACCCCCTGAATTCCTGTTCCTTTGGCTTCCTCTCCAACCAAAAAAAAACCAAACCAAACCAAACCAAACCAAACCAAAACAAAACAAAAAACAAACAAAAAGAAAAAAGAAAAAAAAGGAAAAAAAAGAAAAAGAAAAGGAAAAGAAAAAAAAAGAAATTAAAAAAATAATAAAAAAGAAATAAAAAAAAAATTTAAAAATGAAATAAAACCGAGCACATAAATGCAGGCCAATTATCACTCAATTAATTCCTCTCCTGTCTCCATAACACTCTGTTTGACCTTATTCACAGTTACTTGATCCCAGCTCTTTAATATTTCAGTTGACCTTTTGGGCTGCAGAGATGCTGCTGCTTCTCCCTGGCATTCCAGAGCCAGCCCGTGCATCCAGTGGCCCCAGGCTCATTTTTCATTCCATTTCAGGTGTCAGCAGAGCCATTATTCAAATGACTGGCCACACACGTAATCAATCTTTAATGAAACAATAATTGCACCTTCCCCTCCGCCAGATCTCTGCCTTTCTTCCAGGTATCTTGTATATTAATTATTGAAAACAGGGCTGTTTTACCAGCAATAAGTTGTGTTTCATCAATCACGAGAGTTTTAACTGGGAGATTTATGACCTTTGCTTGCACAGAGGAGCAGGAAAACAGCAGCTCCTGTTGCTCTTGGTCTCACCTTGTGATTCCTGGAGGGTTTTTTTGCATGTTGGCAGAAGCAGAAGTCTGGGATCAAGGGGCTGCTGGCATTAAAGAGGTGACAAATGGACACAAAAATGTCCCTGTGCAAAATGTCCCTGCTCTGCAAGGGGTGACCAGTGACAAAATAAAGGAAAACCCCCAGATAATCCATTTGTAAAGAATTCAAATTTGCATTATTTCCCAAATTGGAGAGGATTTATTCCCAGACACCTGGCAGTAAAGCCGGCTCAGTTCAGGTGAGGCTCCTCATGGCTTTTCACAGAATCACCAGGTTGGAAGAGACCTTCAAGCTCATCGAGTCCAACCCATGTCCCAACACCTCAACTGAACCAAACCCTGGCACTGAGTGCCACATCCAATCTCTTTTTGAACACTTCCAGGGATGGTGATTCCACCACCTCCCCGGGCAGACCATTCCAATATTTTATCACTCTTTCTGTAAAAAAAATTTCTTCTAATATCCAACCTCTATTTCCCCTGGCACAACTTAAGGCTGTGTCCTCTTGTTCTGTCAGTTGGTGCCTGGAAAAAGAGCCCAACCCCCATGTGAGCACAACCACCTTTCAAGAAGCTGTGGAGAGTGATAAGGTCACCTCTGAGTCTCCTTTTCTCCAGGCTAAACAACCCCAGCTCCATAAAAACCCAGCAACTTCTGGCTCTGTGTCCCCTTGCAAGCTGAAAGGCCGCAGGTGCAGGAAGGTTTGGTGCTGGAAAAAGAAAGGGAAAAAAATAAAATAAAAGGTTGAGCAAGGTTTAGACTTTTAAAAAGTTAATTAGAATTACAGGGTAAGGGTGGGGTTTTTTTTCCCTGAACAATTTCTGTGAATTTATAGACCCCAAAGTGCTCTCTGAGCAGAGAAGATCCGGGAGAAAAATGGAAGTGGCTGTGGCACTGCCTGGTTTGGGGGTGAATTGCTCAGTGGTGGAGGAACATCCTCAGCACTGGGAGCAGGGAATTGGCAGGAGCTGCTCCTGGTCCTGTGGAGCCCAGGAACAGCAGCAGAGCAGGTAAAGCTGGGAAAGTTGCTCTGATGGGCCTCTCTTTCCTCAGCACAACGTTATTTATTTGTGTGCTTTTCCCTCACTTTGTTTGCAACCTTCAGCAGCGATTTTAATGGGGGATTTGTTGGGTTTTTTCCTTTATTTTTATTTCCTTTCTTCCTGAAATTACCACCAGCCTGGTTGGAGGAGGGCACGACAGCAGCCGGGGACCCTGAGCTGTTTGCAGTTCCATCCATGTTTGCACTCCTGTAGCAGCAGAGCAGTTAAAGCTGGGAAAGTCGCTCTGATGAGCCTCTCTTTCCTCAGCACAACGTTATTTATTTGTGTGCTTTTCCCTCACTTTGTTTGCAACCTTCAGCAGCGATTTTAATGGGGAATTTTTTGTTTTTTTTTTTCCTTTATTTTCCTTTCCTTTCTTCCTGAAATTACCCGCAGCCTGGTTGGAGGAGGGCACGACAGCAGCCAGGGACCCTGAGCTGTTTGCAGTTCCATCCCAGCGGAGCAGGGAGAGGAAAATGAACCCTTCTATTGATGCAGCATCTCTAATGATGGTGGGGAAAGGTAAATATGTGAACAAAGAGGCTCTGTTTGCCTGGGCTGGGACCAGGCAGCTCTGGGGGAGCCGTTGCTGCTGCTCTGAAGTTCCCCTGATGTTGTTATTGACTTTTCTGAGGCAGCTCTGGCTTCCCAGCCCCGAGTGTGATGGATAAAGTGATGGATAAAGTGATGGATAAAGTGATGGATAAAGCAGTCCCTGGAGCAGGGAAAGCTTCGTGCTCTGTTTGTGCTTTGAGGGTTTGGGGTTTTTTCCCCGTAATTTTTCTCCCCTGAAATTCCTGCTCTCGGCTGCCCTGGCTCGAGGTTTGTGTTCATTCCCCAGGATAAAGCAGGAATTGAGGAGGGAGCACAGGGAGGGGTGGTGGGAGCAGCACAGCCACACGTTTTCCCCTCTGGAATTCCCATTTCACTCCTCCTCCTCAAATCCTCGGTGTGGAGCAAGGAGCTCCTCTCCTCTCCTTTCCTCCCCACCTTTGGATCTGCTCAGGGTGGATCAGCTGAGGATTTTTCTCATTCTTCCTAAATTCAGAGAGGGGAGAGTGCTGAGGCATCCCATGGTGGATGAACTGAGAATTTCTCTTACTCTTCCTAAATTTAGAGAGGGGACACTGCTGAGGGATCCCATGGAGAATGAACTGAGGATTTTTCTCATTTTTCCTAAATTTGGAGAGGGGACACTGCTGAGGAATCCCATGGAGAATGAAATGTGTATTTTTTTTATTCTTTTTCCAGAATTTGGAGAAGAATTTTTCTCATTCCTCCAGAATTTGGAGAGGGAACACTGCCAAGGAATCCCATGGAGAATGAACTGAGGATTTTTCTTATTCTTTATTCCTGAATTTGGAGAGGGGACAGTGCTGAGGAATCCCATGGTGGATGAACTGAGATTTTTTCTTATTCTTCCTAAATTTGGAGAGGGGACAGTGCTGAGGAGAGATCCCAGGCTGGGCCACCTCCATCCCCAGGAATTTCAGCCCTGGCCCAGCCTTAGCTGTAGGAAATTACCTCAGAGCAAAACTCCAGGTGGGAAGGGGAAAAAAAAAGAATTTCATCCATTCTTCTGGCACAGGATTAGTTAGTGCAGGGCTAAATCCCACTAATTTAAAAGCCTGGGTTGCAGGGTGATAAATGGCCCAGCTCCCTGTATTGTTTGATAATGAATTGTTTGAATCCTGTTGTATTAAGGGGTGGAAAAAGCAGCAGGATGCAAGAGGAATGCCCTTCTCCTTCTGTGCACGCTGAACTCCATTTGTGGGGAAAGGATTTATGGTTTTCATCATAATTTAATTCTAAAACATATCACTTAATTAAAGGGATTTATTAAAATCCTCTGGCAGTGCCTTTTTACGATTAGCTCAGGACTCAGACCCTGAATGTCAGGGAGAAAATTCATCAATTGATTTGTTGAACTGCACAGGTCTCACCCTCCCCTCCCTGCTCCGGCTGAGTCAGGGTGGAAGAAAGAAATCCATAGTCAAAAGCCTAAAAATCTCCAGGATGGATTGGTTTGCTGATTCCATCAGTTTTTCCCTCCCCCTCTCCCCGGGCCTGGCTCTGGAGGAGCTGTTAATGAGCAGATTAATATTGATGCTGGAGCTGGGAGCTCTGCCCGAGCCCTCCAGGAGCTGGGATGGGCCTGATGTTTCCCCTCACAGCCTCGGGTTCTGTCCTTTCTCCTGGGGTGACTGAATTCCCGATTTTCAGCTCCCAGGAAAATCCCACAGGGAAGAAGCTTGCCCAATCTCAAAGGAATCATCCCAGATGGATTCCTGCTGGGATGGAAAGTGGTCCCTGCCCTCCCTTCAGAGGGACCCTGGGCTCTGCATCAATAAATCTGACTTTTCCTGCACTGCTTGCTCTGTGAAAATCCCCAAAATCAGGGAGCTCCTGGTGTTTTATGGGATAAAGGCTCTGCTTCCTGCTGAGCTGAAGGGAAAGGCTTGGAAATGTTCCTGAATTGCCTGAAGGTCCAAAACATCGACAGCAAAGCAGAACAGCCCAAACTGGGTTGTGAATTCAGCCTCTCCAGCCTTTCTGCAGTTTCCAGAGAGGTCAGGGAAGGAGGAGAATGGTTCAGGTGGAATTGGGAACAGGAGCACACCCAGCTCCCTGTCACTCCCTGGCCACTGTCATTTATCTCCCAAAGAGCAATTCCCCTCCTGCTGGGACTTCTGATAAAATCCATTGATAATCTTTCCATAAATCCCACAAATCCCTGCCCTGACCTGAAATCAGCTCTTGGGAATCCTATTAAAAACTTGTGAACGAGTTCCAGCCCCCTCTGCCCACACTGGAGCTTTTCCAGCCTCTGTGGAACTGGGAATTTCAGCTCAGCCCAGGGCTGGGGCTGGATACAAATCAGCTCCGAGGGGCTCCAGCTCTGCTGCAGCCTTAAATCCACTAAATCTCATGGAGCTGCATTTTAGCCTTGTTTATAGAGCTGGAAGGAGCTGGGAGAGAAAGGAAAGCAGGAAAAGCTCTCAGAGAATGGAGTTTTTCGGGTTCTCACTATGCTTGCAGTGATGTGGGCCCCAAATAATGAAATGCTGCTTTGGAAGGCACCTTTGCAGCCTTTTAGAGGCGATTTTTAATAGAAATAATCCAAAACCAGTGGCTGATCCCTTTTTTTTTTTCAGCCTTTCTCATCAGAGCAGCTGCTCCAGTCAGGGCCACATAAGTGTCAGGCCTGCTGGTTTGGCTGCAATTTTTTAAGGCTCTGAAAGTGTTTGGAAAGATATTTTTTATAACTTTAATGAGATTTTTGCCCCTGAATGTTGCCTGCAAGCAGCAGAGGGTCACCAACACCACATTTCTCCTGCGTCCTGCCCAGCCTGGTGATGCCCCGGCTGCTCTGTGGGACTCAGGAACCCAATTCCTGCTCAAACCCTCCCAAAACTGAGGGCTCATTCTCTGAGGTGCAAAAATGAGGATAAAAAAAATCCCCATTCCCTGTTGATTCCCCTCTCAACCCCTGGTTTTGGCCCATGGGATCCCTGAATTTCCCTGATTTTCAGCTCCCAGGAGATCCCACCCAACGGAGCAGGGCTGGGGAGGACATCCAGAGCTTTGGGAGCTCAAACAAACTCCTTCCTATGGAATTTTTCTCCAAAAAGGTGTTTTTTCCAAAGCTTTCTACTCTCCCACCTCTCCTCTCAAGCTGGGGCTGAGGGTTGCCAGTGCAGCACTTCATTTGCAACACAAAATGGGAATAAAAAACTGTCCTCAGGCTTATGAGGCCATGTCAGAGACTGAACTGAAATACAGTGCCCCAAGTCCCTCTTTTCTTCTTTTTTTAATTAAGGTTTTTCATTCATCATTTATTCCTGCATTCCCCCCCCCCCCCCCCCCCCATCTTTGGTAATTTATGAAGAAAGAGGGAAATCAGGTTCTGACAAAGATATTGATGAGTGTTTTCTGTATAATTTCTTCTGGCACCTCTATTTCTGCGGAAAATTTCCTTAACCCCCTTTTTTTTAATGACACAGGCACTCTTTATTTGCTTTGTACTAAAGGGAGCCCTGCCAAATTTATTAGAAATAAAGGATATTCTTTACCCTCTTCTGCCAAAGCCTCCCTGCTGCTTCTGACATTGGTGCCCAGTTCTTTTGGGGGATAAAAAGCTGGGTTTTGTTAATTCATTTGGACAAAAATGAAAACTACTGAGGAAGAGACAACTTTGGTGAATGTGGAGCCTTTCAAGCCTGTGACAGTTCTGGTGTGCACCAAGCTTTGGATTCTAAGGATTCCTTCTGGAAAGGGATTTAGATTTATGCTCCCATCTCGCTTCTCATTACCCAAGCAGCCTCTCCACGCAGAAAATGAAAAAGGAACCCGCAGGAAGGGTGGGAAAAGAGAAATGAGCAGCTCAGGTGCAGCCAGAGGTGCCCCCTGCTCTGTTTTACCCCACAGACTCCAGGAAAACGCCTGAACCACCTTTACAAGGCGATTAATTGCTTCCCCTTTGTTTTGTTTGTCCTGCCTGGAGAGAAGGCGCTGGTTTGTGCCGGGAGGGGAGGGGGTTCCAGCCCTGCCGAGGAGCTGCTGCTGCCGGGGGATGCTCTGAGCCCTCCCGAGGGGTCACATCCCGCCAGGAGCAGCTCCAGCCCCGGGGAGAGGCTCGGCTTTGCCAAACCTTCCATCCCCACACGAGCCTTTTTGCTTTGTAAAACCTCGTCCCCATCGCTCCCCATCCCCTCTCCTGTTTGTCTCTGTCCCCTGATATCCATTGGGGATATCCATTGATGCCAGAATGATTTTTCCTTCTCTTTTCCATCCCTTTTCCCCAGCTTTGAGCACCCACAGCCCCAGCAGAGCTGTGACCCTTCCCTGAGCCTGGTGCTCAGTGCTCTGGGAGTGCCCTGCAGGCCCTGAGGCTGAAGAGCCCAGAGCTGCAGAGCCAG
This sequence comes from Petroica traversi, assembly GCA_025920805.1. Taxonomy (NCBI): domain Eukaryota; kingdom Metazoa; phylum Chordata; class Aves; order Passeriformes; family Petroicidae; genus Petroica; species Petroica traversi. The sequence continues at coordinate 7,412,284 of JAHLSL010000016.1, forward strand.
GGACACCAAACATTCTGCTGGCTCAGGAAGCCAAGGGCCCCTGGCAGGACAGATTCTGGAAAGTCGAGCTGAGCCCAGCCCAGCCCCAGCATTGGGCTCCCTTGTTGGATCTGGGCTGTGGAAAGTCTAGAACTGGTGTGTGTGACTGACGGGGGTGCATTGTGTCACCTGGGTTATGCCTTTTCCTGGTGTGAGGAAAATGAAGCCAGACACCATTAGAGGGTTGGGGGTCGTTAGCTCGGGGTTTAATTAGGATCCTGTTGGGTGCATCCCCTCACCCAGGTGACACAATGCACACACCCAGTCACACACACCAGTTCTAGACTTTCCACAGCCCAGATCCAACAAGGGAGCCCAATGCTGGGGCTGGGCTGGGCTCAGCTCGACTTTCCAGAATCTGTCCTGCCAGGGGCCCTTGGCTTCCTGAGCCAGCAGAATGTTTGGTGTCCCTGGCTCTGCAGCTCTGGGCTCTTCAGCCTCAGGGCCTGCAGGGCACTCCCAGAGCACTGAGCACCAGGCTCAGGGAAGGGTCACAGCTCTGCTGGTGCTGTGGGTGCTCAGAGCTGGGGAAAAGGGATAGAAAAGAAAAGGAAAAAAATCTTTCTGGCATCAATGGAAATGCCAAAAATTCAGCCCCTCTGTCCTCATGTAAAAGGGATAGAAAAGAAAAGGAAAAACCATTCCGGCATCAGGGTGAGGTGATGCACCCAACAGGATCCTAATTAAACACCGAGCTAACGACCCCCAACCCTCTAATGGTGTCTGGCACCATTTCCCTCACACCAGGAAAAGGCATCACTGCCTCCACCTCATTCTCCAAACTCCTTCACTTCCCAGCCTTGCCTGCATTCCAGCAGGAGCCCCCTTTGGCTCTGAGCTCTCCTGGCTCCAGGGATGCCCATCCTCTCCCTGCCCTGTGCTGCCACAATGGGATCTGTGATTTCCAACCCTGCTTTTCCACAGGCAGATCCGGATCCGTGCTGTGCCCTGGCTCCCTGGAGCTGCAGCACAGCCGTGGTGGCTCCGAGCTGCCTCCCAAGCCCTCCACAGCTCTGATCCCTTCCAACAATCCATTATTTAAGGGATTAAATCTGGAGTGTGTCTGTGACCGCCCTCCTGATATGCAGGGGCTTTGCAGGAATAAATAGAAGCTCCTACTTCCACTCTGTGGCCTCCATCCCAACCTCCCCTGACAGCTCCTATCAATTATTTGAGCCTCCAGCAGGCAGGAAAAGCTCCAGGTGTGGCTGTGCCCGGCCTGAGGGCTCAGACACAAAACCAAGGTCTCCCGTGCCAGCTTTGCTGCTGGGGACAGGCAAAAATTCTCTTTTTTTGTGTGTTTGACCAGCAGAATTTCTCCTCAAACGCCACTCCAGGACTGTTCCATCAGCACCACAGCTGTGCCTGGTTGCTGATGGCAGGATAATGGGAATTTGGGGACATGGGAGGAGATTTCTCTCCCCCTGTGGGCACAGGGAACAGAAGATGCTCTTCCCTCTCCCAGTTTAACCTCCTGCAGCTTCTGCCTGTGCCCAGCCTCCTGTTGTGCTCAGGGAATGCAGCTGGGAGGAGGGAACAGGGGGAGGAGATGGGGGATGGATCTTTGGGCACTCATAACTTATTTATTTCCAGATTTGAAAGTTGTGTTGGCTCCGTGGTGGGTCTGAACATGTGTAGGGTTGTGAGGGCTGGAGAGGAGAAAAAGCTGCGTTTGTCCTGGCTGGGTTTCAGAAGCCCAGTTAAAATGGTGAAAAGGGTTTAGAACCAGGCTGGAAATACAGACTTCTGGTTCTGCAGTGTTGCTGCAAAGCCCAGCTCAAGCTGAGTTGGAATCAAGTCAAATTTATGACTTTTGGGAGCCTCTGGAGCTCCCCTTCCCCAGCTCTCCTGCTGCTCCCAGCTTGGCTGGAAATCTCCAGAGAACCCATGAAAAAACAAAAAAAAAACAAAACAAAAAAGGCCATTTTTGTTATTTATGGTGAATTGTTTGGGTTTGGGAGACTCAACCTCCCCTCTGTCTCTGCAGATTTCCCTCCAGGGCTGGGCTGAGGGAGCACAGAGCTTTTACTGCCTCTTGGCTGAATGTACCTGCTCAGGAGATGAAAAAAAGCCACTTTTCCCTGCACTGCTGTCAGCCAGGCTCTTTTAACCGAGGAGCTTTTGCCCGTTTTGTCCTGACACTTAATAAGAGCTTTAGCAGGAAGGAGCCTTGTAGTGAATTCACCGAAATAAACTCCTGCTCAGTAAAGCCTGGTGTTAAGGAAGCACTTAAAGCAAGACTGATGTTTACATGAATTTCAGAGCAAAATGCTCCCAGATCCCCAGCCAAGTCTCACAATAAAGCACTGAAATTCCTCACTTTGGAGAGGTGGTTACATCTCACTTTATGTAATTCACTTTGCCTGCAGCCGTGCCATGAAATGTTGTTAATGTGCCCTACAATTTACCCACCTGAAAGGCTCCTTTTGGGGGATTGAATTTTATATTTTATCGCTCGTTCTGTGCTGGGCTTTTTTTTTGGTGTCCTTGGAGCATCCTGTGACCTCTCAGTGATCAGAGCCAGGTCCTGCAGCTCGGGCTGGGAGGGAGCTGGGCTGAGCTGGGTGAGGGGCTCTGAGCATTCCCTGGCACTGGGGTTTGCTCTGATGATGGAAAGCGCTGGAAAAAAGGGGCAGGAGAGGAATTTACCTTCCCCCAGTGCCCCTTTGAGGCAGCCTGACTGCTCTTTAATTGTTGCAGGAGTGGTTGAACCTGGGAAAGGTGTGACTGAAGCTGTTGTGTGGAACTCCTGGAGCAGATCCAGAGCCCAAAGATGATTTCAGGCCTGGAGCATCTCTGACAAGGGAAGGTGTTGGGGAAGATGAAATAGGAAAGCCTTATAGATATGATTACCTTGCAAAAGATGTTGGAAATATGGAAAGTAGAATCGAAATTGAGATGAAGACAAGGTTTGAGTTGAAGAGTAACTAAGAAACAATGGCAGAGCTGGCTGAAGGGAATCTTCCTTCTGGATAGAACAATGCCCTCTGCCCAGGTAGGGCCAAAGGGCAGAGCAAACCCTGCCTGCCTGGGAGAGATTCCAAAAGCAGTTTTTTTAAGGTTTAAAATATAACCCCATATGGTAATGTGATGATTCTTATAAGTTACATATAAATATTGTAGAGTTTGTAGCTTGTTTCAGATTGGTTAAAGAGAATTAGAATATTCAACAGAGAAGATGATTTATTGTATTGTAAACGGCAAATCGCTCTCTTTTTGCTCTCTCTTTTTGCCTCTTTCTCTCTCTGTCTCTGGCCTGCTCTGAGCTGTGTCTTGCAGCCCAGCGGCCTCTGACACCCACGCTGTTTCACAATAAATCCCATGCTCTAAACCCATCTTTAGAGATCTCTCACTTCTACTTTACCCTCAGAACCAAATCCCGCAGAGTTCAATCCTACAGGAAGGGATTTGGGGCTGCTCAGCCTCAGGAGGCCACCCCACCCCTGTCTGTCCCTGCTGCAGAGCTGGCTGGGTTTAATTGAGCTCACACTCTCATTGATTCCCTTTTTTCCTCTTTTTTTTTTTTTGTAGCTCATTACCCTGCAAGTCATTTTAATTAACACCATCTAATATGGGTTGAGATGTATTTTGCAAATGTCAGCACTCCTTTTTTTAATTTATTTTTTTTCCCCCTTTCCCTGCAGGCCCAATGAGGAAAGTTCTGAGCTCCAGAACTAAATAATTCCAGTTGATTTAGCAGTGGCAAAGCAATTCCTTAGCAAAGTGCTTCATGAAGCCATAAATGTCCTTTATGGGGTTCTCGGGGAAAATCCCTTTGGCACAGAGGGTTCTGCACTGCTCTGCTCCTCCCCAGGTGAGGGGATGGCTCAGGGAAGGTGTGGGGCTCTTGTTTTGGGGAAAACCCTCCCCAAAACAGGGGCAGGGCTGATCCTGGAGCTCCATGGCCCCAAAACCTGCTCAGATTCCAGGATCCAGTGCAGGAAACTCCTCCTGAGTCCACAGGGAACCTTCAAGGGTGAGATCAGTCCCTGAGAGGAGCAGGGCCAGCTCTGATCAAACCCGCTGGGAACCAAATCAAGCTCCTGGCAAAGCTTTTAAAGATTTCTGTGGTGTCTGAGAAAGTTCTGGGTACAGCCTGAGCCAGCCTGACCATTCAGTCCTCTCTGCTGAGCTGCAGGTGCAGGGCTCCAACAGCCTGGAGAGACAGGAGGTGTTTGCTGCTGGTCAGAGGGAAAAATCAGCCTGAAATCCAGATTAACCCATTGAAACCACAGCCAGCATTACCTGGAGTGACAGGAGATGTTTGCTGCTGGTCAGAGGGTGAAAATCAGGGAAAAATCAGCCTGAAATCCGGATTAACCCCTTGAAACCACAGCCAGAATTGCTGGGGTGATGGGGAAAGGCTGGAACCCAGCAGGTTCCACATGTGTGTGCACCCAGGGATGGCAGAAAAGCCCTTCCTCTCCTCAAATTCTGCACCTCCCTTTCCCCTGGTGCTCAGAGGGGGAAAGGAAAATTATAAAATGGGATTTCTCCATCAGAAACTGCTCTGGAATGGGACAGGTGCTCCCAAAAGTGCAGCCAAAATCACATCAGGAGCGAAGAGCTGAGGGAAGCAGTGACCAGGGAGCAGCCGAGTCCTCGGGGTTTATTTAGGTCACTGCTGGAGGCAGTGGAGTAAATGATTTGCTGCTTCCAAAGCCCTCCCAGAGCTGCCAGATCCAGGCTGAGAAAGAGCAGTGGATGAAGTCCCCATTCATAAATCAGTAAAGGATCCTCCTCCTCCTCCTCAGAGGGGTCCCACAGGCTGTGCCCGGGCTTTGCTGACATCGATGCTGTTTAACATGTGCACAGATACATTTTCCAGCCTATTTTCCATGGATTCCCAGCATTTCCATGAACTCTAGCAGGTGCTGCACTCAGCGTTGCTGCCTCTCATCTCCCACGGGTGTGAAATTATCTGTAATATTTAATATCCATTCAGCAGACTTAAAGCACGAAGCCTGGGGTTGCCTTGTTGTGTTTTGGGGTTTTTTTTCCTCCTCCCCTTTACATTTGTACAACTTCCCTGGCTCCAATTCAAGCTTCATGAGGAGCAGCCTCTTCCCAGGCACGGGTGAGGATGGATGGCTGGGGGTTTGCAGGATTCCTCCTCCTCCCTGCCAGAGCTGAGCCAGGAAAGCTGATCCTGCTGATCCTCAGGATAAATCCTTGGATTTATGGCCTGTAAATGTTCCCTCCAAGGGAAAGGGTGGGAAAACTTCCCCCGGTGCTGCTGGGGTGAAACTGGGAGGGTGGGGAGCCCAGGGAGAGGAAAGGAACAAAATCCTCTCTAATTGGCGCTTTTACAAAGTGGCTTTGCTGATGGAACACGTCCCTCGTTCATCTCACACATCCCTTCCATGGAACCACAGGTGGTTGGGGTAGGAAGGGATTTTGGATTCACCCCATCCCAAATTCCAAATCCCATCCCATCCCAAATCCCATCCCATCCCATCCCAAATCCCATCCCAAATCCCATCCCATCTCATCCCAAATCCCAAATCCCAAATCCCAAATCCCAAATCCCAAATCCC
>JAHLSL010000016.1:7419745-7433709 GCA_025920805.1 Petroica traversi
AATAATAATAATAATAATAATAATAATAATAATAATAATAATAATAACAGAGCTGAAAGTTCTCCAAAGCAAAATGGAGAAAAAAATCAAGAGTCCCAAGGCTGAGTTGCTTCTTCCCAAATTCCCATCAGATCCCCAGGCCTGGCTGCCTCTCCCAGCCAATGAGGAAAACTCCTGGCAAAGCCTGACGTCTCTGGGTCCCTTTTTCACTCATCCAGCCCCAGAACCTGTTGGTTTTTGCTGTAAAACACAAGGAAATGCCAAAGAAGGGTCAGACCCCAAGGCTGAGCTTGATTTAATTCTGGTGCCTGCAAAGCCCCCAGCTCTGGCTGGGCTGGTTTTAATAAAAATTACAAAACAGGGCAGCCTTGGGGGTGAATTTCTGAAGGAAAATGCTCTATTTCCCTCCAGTCTGTTTAATTAAAAAATAAAATTCATGAGGCCCGAAGGCAGGAAAGGCAGGGCTGGCACGGGCAGCGGTGTCACCTCTGTCCCCAAAGCCACTCTGCCAGCTCCACAACCCCTCCAGTGCCTCAGTTTGGCTGCTTTTGCTGCAGATTTTCCCTTTGCTGCCTTTTCCCTGGATAAATCCCCTCCTTCCCCGGGCTCAGAGGTCTGGGAGGCTGCAGGAGGAGCAGGAGCAGGAGCAGGGAGCGATTCCCGTGTCCCTGTCCTGCTCAGGGGTGGCACCAGCCAGGGCTGGGGACAGCGGCCTGGCCGTGCCCATCACTGCAGGATTGTGCTCCCAAAGGCTGGAATTCTGGAAGGGATTCCAGAATTCTGCTGGGGATCCCCTGGAGCTGCATTTTGCTGCTTTTCTCCCTGCACTGGCCCAGCAGAAAACCACACTCAGCAAGCTATAGAAGGCTCAAAAAGCACTTTTCCTCATCCTGTTTGCTTGATTTGCCTCCTGCAGCACCTCCAAGCTGCTGGGAGCATTTCCAGCCCCAAACTCACTGGGATTTCCTGAACACTTTTAGTTTTTTCCCTGTTTAGTGGTGGAGTCTGTGGCTTCTTCCCAGGACAATTCCCTGACCGCTTTTCAGAGCAGAACAATTTCTCTGGACCTGCTGAACCCAAGTGCACAAACTCGAGCTCTCCAGAGCCACCTGCACTCCTCTCCCACCAAAAATCCCATTTTCCCACCGTCCTTTTTCTCTGACCTGCCAGGATCCCACCCCATCCCTGCTCTCCTGGCCCTGCTCCTCCACCCTGGCCCTTTCTGCTGTTTATCCCGGGTCAGTCCCGGGCCAGGGGGAGCAGGAGGCTGGCACGGCTCCAGCAGATGGCACGGGGGTGTCTCGTGTTGCTGCGGGATGAATTCATCCTCTGAGTCAGGCCAGGCGTGGCTGCCAGGCTCTGCAACCATGGTTACAGGCCTGGAGCTGCCGGGATTTTTGGGGCAGGCAAATTCTGGCATTTCCAGGATGTGGGAAGGGATCTGGTGGGAAAAGATCTGTTTGGGACAGGGAAGGTTGGGGTTTATGGTGGTGAAAATCTGCCAGCGGCGCCTTTGTGCCCAGAGTAATTTGATTTTTTTTTTAATTTATTTAGAGCACTCAAAGAAGGAAGAAATGCCAAAAAGAGGGTTTTTCCTGCTGGATGTGGGTTGTGGTGGGAATTACACCCAGATTACCACCTTGGAGCCTCCCTGAGCACAGTGCAGTGACACTGAACCCAGCCCTGAGTGGCACAAATCCCACCAAGGATGAAGGAAGCTGCTCCTGGAGCTGTTTGGAGCTGGGAATTCCGTGCCACCAGTTGATCCAGTGATGCTGAGCCAGGCCAGTGAAGAAGCCAGGCTCCAAAACCAGAATTAAATAATTATTCTCACGTTCTGTGACTCCAGGAAGATCCTATTAGAGCAAAGAGCCTGGATTACTGGCTGGCTGACATTTTCCTCTGAGCCTGTCTCCAGATTGGATTTAGCTCTTTTATCTCCTAATCCCCAGAGCTTTTTTAATGTAGAGAGTAATGGCATCCAAAGGCAAATTTAATTTTGACAAGTAATCTGACTTCCTTCCCTTTTCTGGAGCCGCCTTTTAATCCTGTTTGCTGTCTGAAGCTGCATTATATGGATGTATTTAAAATCCATAAAAAATAAGGGGAGCTGCAAGGCTGGGAGCAAGAAACAGCTCCTTATCAAACATTTCAAACATTTCATTGCTGGTTTCATTAACCCCTGCTCTGCCCTCCAGCTGGGCTCAGTGGTTCCTTCCTTTTCTTGATGGAATTGCTCAAAAATTGGGGATTTTTTCCAGCTCTGCTGCTGATTTTGGGAGTTTGGGGGTGCTGTGAGCCTTTAGGGGACGTCCCTCTGCCACCAGCACACCCCAGGATGCTGCACTGGGCATCAAGCAATGCTAAAAAATCCCTAAATCAAAATTCCCAGGCAAAGGAGGGGTAACAGAGCTTCAAATCCACCGATGGAAAACAGAAATTTCTGCTGTGATTCCATTTCTCAGGTGCCGCGATCGGAGCAGCGATCGATGGAATTGATCACTGGGAATTTCCAACATTCTGACACCTCACCCTGAGCTGGTGCCCAGATTGATCCCAGCCCAGAGCTTCCTGTTTATTTGGAAATCTCTGTTGTAAAAAGGGTCTTGTCCTCCTGGAAAAATCTTGTTTTTAGTGCCTGGGGCTGCTGTCCCAAACAGCCACAAAATGCAGAATGACCCCGTCCCTCCCAGGCCTCAGCTGATCCCAGCACAGAAACAGCAGAACCCAAAATGTGCAGCTGGAAAATGAAATGTGTGTCTGCCTCGTTCCAGGCTGCTTTAAACAAAAACACCCCCAGCAAAAGCAGGGATTGGGTGTGAATTGGGTGGGATTTGCAAATGTCAGCCTAAAATCAGGAGAGTTTGGGAGCCTGGCAGGGATGGGAAGGGATTGGTTTCCCACAGTGAGGTCGGAGGGAGCTCAGTGGAACAAATGGGGCTTTCTGTGGGGTTTTTGGTGATGGAGGAAATTTGGGAAGTCAAATCTCATCCCAGGTGCCAGCACATCCCATCAGGCCTCGGAGCAGAGGACAAGTGTACAAAGCTTTAGTTAGCAAGGGCTGCAGCAGTAAAACCACTGCCTTTTGCAGCTCCTGAGGGACTATTTTCCCTCTTTCCTAGGTCACCAATCCGTCCAGGACCTGACTCAGGAAAAGGATGGTGATGGAAAGGATTAGCACCACTCCAGGGATGCAGGAGCAATGTGCTGGGTTAGGAGTGAGCTGAGGATATTTTCACATGATTTTTGTTTCCACCTGAGCTCTCTGAATTAAACAGAGACTTTTCCAACCTCTTTTTTTTCTATGCACAGAACTCGGCCATGCACCTCAACAGATTTAAAATAGGGGTTTTGGTGTGGAGCTGATTGGAAGAGGATGTTTAAGGATGAGAAGGAGCTGGTCTGGAGCAGCTGTAACCCCAAACTCCATGACCAGACCAACATCTCACAATAATTTTGGGTCTGGCGCTGCTCTGTCACCTTTTGCTCCATCCCAGGCAGAATCGCTGTGCCCTGGAGTGGGGAATGCTCTGACAACCACATCCAGCTGAGCCCAAAATCCCAACCAAGCCCCTAAATCCCTGCACCACCCTCACTGATCACCCCCAGCTCGGCTCCTCCAGGACCAGCTCTGCTCCTGGAGCTGGAGGAGCGGAGCTGGCTCGGATGCCTCCAGCAGCTGCGGGCTGCACATTCAGCTGGGTGACAGTGATGAGCCCTGGAATTGTGTCTCGGCAGGGGACGAGGAGCAGCTGAGCCCAAACACCATGCAAGCCTCATTTCTTTCACAAGGCAGAGCAGTGGGGCGTGAAACATCTCCTGCTTTCCCTGCTGGATGAGTGATTCCAGCAGTGGAAGCAAGGACAGCTCCTCCGTAAATGATCTGAACAATCCAGTGAAGAGAGGAGGGGAGACACCAACCCAGGGCTGCTTGTAGGATTGAACTCTGCGGGATTTGGTTATGAGGGTAAAATAGAAGTGAGAGATCTCTAAAGATGGGTTTAGAGTATGGGAGTTTATTGGGAAAGAGCGTGGGTGTCAGAGGCTGCTGGGCTGCAAGACACAGCTCAGAGCAGGCCAGAGACAGAGAGAGAAAGAGGCAAAAAGAGAGAGCAAAAAGAGAGCGATTTGCTGTTTACAATACAATAAATCATCTTCTCTGTTGAATATTCTTATTCTCTTTAACCAATCTGAAACAAGCTACAAACTCGACAATATTTGCTTGCTACCTATAAGAATCATCACATTACCATACGGGGTTATATTTTAAACATTAAAAAACTGCTTTTGGGAATCTCTCCCAGGCAGGCAGGGTTTGCTCTGCCCTTTGGCCCTGCCTGGGCAGAGGGCATTGTTCTATCCAGAAGGAGGATTCCCTTCAGCCAGCTCTGCCATTGTTCCTTAGTTACTCTTCAACTCAAACCTTGTCTTCATCCCAATCTCGATTCTACTTTCCATATTTTCAGCAACTTTTGCAAGGCAATCATATCTATAAGGCTTTCCTATTTCATCTTCCCCAACAGCTGCTGGGTGGGTTAATGGGGTTCTTTGCCTTGTTTAGGATCCCTCAGAGCCCAGGTGATGAGATGGGTGTGATGTTTGTCCTGGTTTGACCGTGTGATCTTTGTATCCTCAATCAATTTAGGGGAGGGGTGGTTGGAATTGGCTTTTCTAGAGGAGAACCCCCCAGAGGTTTCCTCCTAAATTTTGCCCTGAACCAGGACAATGTTTCCATCTGGCTCAAGTGTGGAGTCTGGGGATGGTTCACCTCCATTCCAATGCCTTTTGCCACCATCAGCTTTCGGAGCAGTTTCTCCAGAGCTTTTCCAAGTGTCCTTCAGCACAGAGCCCAACTCTGTCCCTGTGTGGTGTGTCCACCCCTGAGGGTCCAAGGGAGGGTCCCTCCCTGTGAGTTTTGGGAAGGACAAAGCTGTTGAGCATCCCAAAACCACAAAAATTCACTGCTTTTCTTTGTGAGGACAGCATTTAAAACCTGAAATAGTCCAAGCCAGCTTTAGAAATAACCCATTTGTTTATCTCTAGTAGATGAGGGTCATTATAAACTGTATTTTTTTTAATCTCATTTGCTTTATCAAAACATAAATCTCCCAAAACACCTCTGCCCGTGGCATCCCAAGGGACCCCAGGGAGGGACATCATGAGGATGTTCCCCTTCCCTGGAGGGTGGGGAGGGCCTGGCTGCCCAGAGAAGCTGTGGCTGCCCCTGGATCCCTGGAAGTGCCCAAGGCCAGGCTGGACAGGGCTGGGAGCAGCCTGGGACAGTGGGAGGTGTCCCTGCCCATGGATGAGGTCTCTTTAAGGTCCCTTCCAACCCAAACCAATCTGGGATTGAATGAATTCAGTGAAGATGACCCAGGAATGTGATCCCTGGGGTGACAATTCTGCCTTGCAGCTCCTGGTTTGTGTTTTGGGGAGCAGGGCGTGGAGCTGGGTTAGGATTTCAACCCCTCTGCAGCAAATACAGATCTCAGCAGGACAGGTACAGAGGGCAAGCAGTGGGAATCAAAAGTCCAGGATGAAATGGATTGGAAATATTTATATTTCACATGAGCAGGAATGAAGAGCAGAGCATAATACCCCAAATAATTCCTGATCCAGGGAAATTTTTCCTGTGGAATAGCAGTGGGGGTTTGTCCTAGGGCAGGGCAGGAGATTCCTGGGCAGGTGAATCCTGCTCTGGCTGGGATATTTTACACTTCCCCAGCTGTTAAAGAACCCCTGGAGTGGCCCAGACCCAGCCAGCCCCAAGGCCTGCGAGGGAAAGGGGCTCGTCCAGGGCTGGAATGGCAAAGGCAGGAATTGCTCAGTGGGATGGAGGGGCCGTTGCCTCTCGGGACAGATGGAGAGGAAAGGAGACAGCAGGAAAACCCACAGCTCCAGCCAAGCCATATGTCCAGCTCCCCAGCCTCTTTCCATTTGATATTCAAGCAGTAAAAGCACATTCTGCAGAGCTGAGAGCCCTCCCAGGGCTGGGGTTTCACCTGAGGGGTGAGTGACACTCCAAGACTTGTCCCCGTGCGTTTGGGATGCAGTGACAGACGGACAGAGCCTGTCCCACCATCCCAGCCCTGCAGGGAACAGCACAGCCACCTGCGTCTCTCTACCTTCTCCTTGCCTCTTTTATTTTTATATATTTTTTTTAATTACTAAATATATCTCTGTTTGCCTTCTGTGAGTGCCTCCAAAGGCAGGCTGAGGCCAGGCTTTGCAAATTCCCAGGGGAATCTCTCAGGAGCAATGAGAAGCAATATTTGGATAGAAATTCTGTCCCCCAAGCTGGCGAGGCCCAGCCCTGACACACATTTCCTCAGAGCTGCAAAACCCTCTGGAGAAAAGCTGGGAAGTCCCTCCTGCCTCTTCCTCCTTCTTCCCTCGCCGCTGTTATTCCACAACTGGCTCGGATTTCCGCGGTTCATTAATGACACAGTGGCACTGCCATGTTCATTAACACCATGGTGACACTGCCACATTCATTAATGCCACGGTGACACTGCCACGTTCATTGGTGACACTGCCATGTCCATGAATGCCACAGTGGCACTGCCACGTCCATTAACGCCACGGTGACCCCGCCAAGTTCATTATCGCCATGGTGACCCCGTCACATTCATTGAGGCCACGGTGGCACTGCCAGGTTCACTAACACCACAATGACACTGCCACGTTCATGAACGCCACGGTGGCACTGCCACATTCACGGTGACACCGCCACATTCATGAACGCCATGGTGGCACTGCCATGCCACAGTGACACTGCCACGTTCATTAACGCCATGGTGACCCCGCCACCTTCATTAGCACCACTGCCACGTTCATTAACGCCATGGTGACGCCACAGTGACACTGCCACATTCATTAACGCCACTGCCACATTCATTAACGCCACTGCCACCTTCACTAACACCAGGGTGACACTGCCACGCTCATTAACGCCACGGTGACACTGCCATGCTGTCCCCAAACGAGCCAGGAGGTTTCCATTTGACCTGGGCCCTCGCTGCAGACGCCCCAGAGGGTTGCAAAAACAGTGATTTGAAGTGATTGCACAGGGCAAGGACATTTCCCAGTGCAAACACAACGAGATTTTGCCAGCGTTTAATTTTTAAAAACCACGGCTCTCGCAGTGCCTTCGAGGCAGTGAAAACAGCATTTAGCTCCCTCCGTGGCCTGGGATCTTTATTGTCCCCGAGGGCAGGGAAGGGAACCAGGCCCAGAATGGAGAGGTTTCGGCAGTGGCTTGGCTGGGGTGGCTCTGGAATGACCCTCAGGTGCCACCCTGGGGACTGGCACAGCACAGGTTTGGGGTGACCCAGGCAGGGAAGAATTGTGACACCCCCATGATTTCCACCAGCAAGGAATCTGGCCCAGGGATAAACCGGAAAGGGAATTATTTGTCCCCTCTCAGGCTGGATTTTTATTGCTCCGTTTGGGTTATTTGGGGAGCGAAGAAAAGAGGAAAAGGAGAGGGTTTAAAGTGATGATTTTGCACAATAAACGCCAGCAGCTTCCAGGAAGGTTGGCTTTGATGAGGCCCTTCCTGCCTTAACTCCATCCCTGCCCCTTCCCGGGCAAGCAAGGAAAATTCAGGGAATTATCCCACAAATCCTGGGACAGCAGGAGGGGAGGGAGGAATGCCCAGGGACAATTGAGATTCCAGAGCTCCCTCCCTGTCGTGGGGCCCAGCAGGGTCAGGGATGGGGATGGAGGGAAGGAAATCCTCTCCAAACAGCAGGAAACACAAGGGAACATCCCCAGATTCTCCTGGGCCAAGGATTCTCAGCAATCCCAAACCTTGGGTGGCTCTGAGGAAACGTTTCCCTCTGCAAAGTTTATTAAAGAGGCTCCCAAAAGCAGCAGGAGAGGGACAGATCCTTCAGGGACACAAACAGCTCTGGTTTCACCTATTCAGGTGTTTTCTCTGCCTTTTTCACCCCAAATCAGAGCTGGACCCCAACAATTTGAATTCCTCAAAAGCCAGAATGGTTTCCTTGCATCCTACACCCCATAAATCCCTTAGTGATCCACACAGCTCTTCCCATCTGGGCAACTCCCGATTATTTCAACACAAAAATCACAATTCCAGCTCATCTCTCGGGCTCCCCAGGCTGCAGGAACCACGGCTGGCTGCTCTGGCAGGCAGGAATTCCCTGGGGAAGGAGGGACAGGAGCCTCTGTGCCAGCTCCTCCCCCCAGGAACCCTGGCACCATCCAAACCACAGAGGGATTTTAAGGTTATTTCCTTTAAAATCCTACAAAATCCTATAAAACCCTAAGGGTTGGATTGAAAGACCCAAGTGAAAGGCTCCAGCTTTTGAGCACCTCTAGGGTGAGGACACCAAGGGGTTTTCAGTCTTGGGGTGGAAAAAACCCCTGAGAGTTGGCGTTTCCATGAGGAAATGAGGTGGGAAAAGTGCAGCCAGCTGTCCCTGGAGCTGCCAGCAGTCCTGGGAGGAGAAAGGCACATCCTGGTGGGTCTCCATGGGGATTATCCCAACAGCTTTTGGATGTCTCTGAAAGGCAGCACTGAGGGCTGGAGACGCTGGAACGCTTCTCCAAACACCCCACGGACCCATTAATTGCAATATTGGATCTTCTTCCCTTTCCAGCAGGTTCCCAGCAGCGGGCACGGATCCAGCTTGGCTGGGGGTTTGTTTATTTTCCAGCTCGTGGAGCAGCAGGAGCAGCTCCAGGAATTGGGAGTGTCAGGAAAGTGCTGTCCAGTCCCCACAGATAATTAGTGACAGGCACCTGGTAGCCTCTCGTTAGTGCCGTAATTAATCAGCTCCGTGGCACAGATCACGGAAAACCTCAGCAGCAGGAAAGGCCTTGAAAGGAATAAGGAACTTGTCTCCACAAATTGTGGGTCTTGCCAGTGGATAAAATCAGCACTGAGAGATAAAAGAAACAATGGGGGGGATTCCACTGATTGATGAATGGAACCAGGGAAATTTGCATTTACAGACAAACCAAAGGGCTGCAGATACATAAAATTGAATATTGAGAAATGAGAGGAATATTGAGAAGATCCATAAATTCCATAAGGAATTCCACTGAGTGATGCAAGGGAAGGACAAAAGGGGGGGATTATACCTTAGAGAGGGTCTCAGGTATTGGGTGTTTTTGGGAAGTCTGAGCCTCTGGAATCCCTCAGCCCATGGGGAAAGAGAGAGGGACAGGCAGGAAATTGGGATCAAAAGGAGGCTGCGTCCTCCAAAATCTGAGAGACTCCAGGGGAAATGCCCCATGGGCTCTCCCTTTATTCCAATAAAGTTCCAGGGCTCCTCTGTCTCCTTTTGGCCATGAACCTCTGCTGTTTGTGGATTGATTTTCCTCTCCTCCTAAAAGCACATTTTTACCCCCCTGGATTATCCCTGGATGGGAGAATTGCACTTGGAGAGGGGGCAGAACACACAAAAACTCAGCTACAGAGAGAGGGCTGGAGGTGCCACCACCATCTGCTGTCCCTGAGCCCAGAGCGTGACACTCCCAACGTTTGTCACCAGTCCCACCAAGCCATGAGTGGCTGTGGGGCCCTGCTCATTCCTGGCTGTCCCACACACACAGAGGCTCCAGAGAAAGAGGAGCTGCCAAAATCCCACCTCTTACACCTGCAGCCCCAGCCCTGCTGTGTGTCTATGAGCAAAATCCACAAAAATCTGGAGGGGGTGAAAAAAAAATGGTAAAATGGGCCAGGAATGAACAAAAATGGATAAAAATTGCCGGGTTTTGGCTTTCCCTGTGGTTGGGATGGGATTTCAGCAGGTGCCACCTTTGTGGGGTCTGCAGGGCAGCCCTTGCCCAGCACCAGCTCCTCCCTTTCTTTTCCCTCTTATTTTTAAATAAGCGAATCCATCAGAGGAGGCTTTCAAACTCGCAACTGCAAACAGATCTGGAGCGTTTCTGAGAGGCTCCTGCCTCACCTTTCCAACCAAACAGCCCCGAATTCAGGGGTGTTTTATGGATTCACTGTGGATCTCATCCCTCCCCAGCATCACCTGCCCAGTTTGTGGGGATTTTCTGGGATCAGGGGAGTGGGATCCCCCTTTTTATCCCTGTCCAGGATGGGCTCAGCTCCGTTTCAGGCCGAGGTTTTGAGGAGGGAAGCGTTGGGATGATGAGCAGGGGGAAAGTGAGGATTTATCTCGAGAACGCCCAGCGTGAGTCATAATTCTCCCAAAAAAAAAAGTAAAAAATGGAACAAATAACAACTCCACGCCAGCTGGGAAGCAGAGGGGTTCTGAAAATCTCTGATTGGCTCTGATTGAGGCATTCAGCAGCTCTGGGGCTGCTGGAAAATCCTGAATGAAGGCACAGAGGCCCAGATTTGGCTGAGCACACCCAGCTGTGCCTTATGGGCACCCAGCACCGTAGTGGGACAAACCCACAGCAGCAGAACCCGCTGGAGGAAACCCCAAAACCAAACAATTCCTGTTCCCCCTGATATTTCATTTTTCTCTGCATTTCCCACCTGGACCAGCTTTTGCTCGTTCATCCCATTGCTGGTTTTCACTCGGCTTCAGATGCTGGGAAATGGAGGCTCACGGGGAATTTGGGAATCTCAGCCCTGTTCTCACCCTGCACCCCCTCCTGAAATCCCTATTTATGGCACTCTGTTTACCACCAGAAACCTCAAAAAGTGCTAAAAGCCTGCAAGGTTTCAGCTGGGGTTTGATCCCCGGGTGATCTGTGGTGTGCAGTTAAATAAGGCTGGGTTTGTGCAGGCTGCACCCTAAATCTAAAGGTCAAGGGTTTGGGGGGCCATAAATATTCAAACCTCACAGGCTGGGTCTTTTCAATCTTTTAAATATTTATGACGGTGCTTCCATGGCTGCAGGAGAATGTTATAATAGTATTAAGAGGGGGAACAAAAAACCCCTTCTTCATCTAAAAGCTCAGCACGAGCCATTTTCACATATTATGCACTGCTGAGTGCTGTTTATGGCCAGTTTTGGCACGGGATCCCAGCAGAGTTCATGAATCTGGGCAGTGTTGGCATCAGCTGGGGTGGGCACAGCTGGGATCCCTCCTGTCCCAAAAAAATCCTCCCCAAACTCTGGTGTGGAGATGCCACCATGGCAGATCCCTGAAAAAAGGGATCAAGCTCCAGTTTTTGCTCAGCTCGGGGTGGCTGCTGCCTCTTTTCCCAAAATATTTGGCTGTGAGGCATCAGGGGAGAGCAGAGCCCTGTCAGCAGCAGCTGCAGGAATTCTGCTCCTGCTGCTCTCATTCCAGGCACAGCTGTGCCCTGCTGGATCCCTGGGAATCAGCTCTGCTGGATCCCTGGGAATGAGCTGGGCTTAAACAGCAAATCCCGGGATTTAGGATTGCCCGGGAGCATCGCTGGTGTCTGTGGGATGGACTGAGCCAGCAGGGAGGTCAGCGAAGCTGAAATCCCTCCTGGACTTTAATCAGCTCCTAATTAAAACTGAGATGGGCTTGGGTGGAGCAGAATTGAGCCGGACTGACTCATCTTTGGTGCCTCCTACCCTTCTCTCTTTCATTTTCCACGAGTGGTTTAGGGGAAAGTGCTGGGTCAGCTCGGTTTCCCTGCACTCACGGGCTTGTAGTGTAAATTAATCTCCCACACGAAGTCATTTTGGGAGAGGAGAAAACTGGATTTTCCCCCCATTCTATTGGAACAGGCCCTGGAGCGCTGAAAAAAAATAAAATAAATAGGAGAATGATGGAAAAGCGAATGGACACACATGGGCAGGCACTCAGAGTGGGATGTCACAGGCTTCATTTCCTTGGGAAACCAGGTTTCAAATCCAGGCTAATCAGAGATAAAAAAGCCCAATGCACTCAGGATTTTACACCCTCACCAGCAAAGCAGCATCTGCTCCATAAAGTGAAAAGTGTGTGTCACCATATGCAGGCAGCATAATGTGGGCTCAAATTAAACACAAACATTTCGGGGTGGATGGTCCAATGTGCAATCTGGGCCCTGGGAAAGGCTGAGATTCACTGCAAAGTTCTCAGCAGAACCAAAAAGCTGAGCCCAAACCAGGCCTAACTCGGCCTTTTAGCACCAAGAGCTGCTCTCTGAATTTATCCTCCTTTTGAGCTTTGAACTTCTGGATTTTCCGGAATTATTTGCCATATTTTTAAATTTTAAATTTCTATTTTCTTCGTAACCCGTGGCTTTTTGCACCCTGGAAAACCTTGGAGAAGGCAGAACCTTGAGTGGCAGCAAATCCTGCTTTCCCAGGAGAGCTGCCCTCCAGAAATGCCATGGAAACTCGGAGAGCACAGCAAACACTCAGCCCTTATCCTGTGCCACAAATAAAGAGATAAACTCTGCTAAACCCTTTGAGTTTCACCTTTCCCACCTGTTTTTCCCACCGGGATCTCTCCCGAGGTGCTGTTTTAGCAGGGATCAGGCAGCTCAGCTGCTCAGCCTCTCTGGGGCTCTGCTGTGGCTTCTGCTCCTCCTGGACCCCATTTGTTGGTACAAAAAAAAGGTGTGGATTCCTTCCAGGTGTCAAAAAATCCAGGAATTCGCTGGGACAGCAGGGTTTGTTGTGGTGATGATGCTGGGGAGCTGCAAACCCTTCAAAAGCCGCTCATGTGGAATTCATTTGCTTCCCAAGATGCAAAAGCATGGAATTCATTCCCTTCCTAAGGTGCAAAAGCAAGGGATTCATTCCCTTCCCAAGGTGCAAAAGCAAGGGATTCATTCCCTTCCCAAGGTTCAAAAGCATGGAATTCTTAGAGCCCTGCTTGTGCAAATAAAATAAATAAATTCCTTCACTTCCCAAGGTGCAAAAGCATTAAATTAATTCACTTCCCAAGGTGCAAAAACGTGGAATTCAATCACTTCCCAAGGTGCAAAATCCAACTTCAGAGTGCCAGGAGGGGAGGGGATGTTTGCAGAGGAGCTCAGGTGTGCCCGGTGTGGGGTTTCACCTCCTTTGCTCAGGTCCTTGAATGATTTGAATGATGAAAAGCCCAGGAAAAGCAGGAAAAGGTTGGATGTCACCAAGGCTGGGTGCCACCAAGGCTGGGTGTCACCAAAGCTGGATGTCCCCAAATCTGGGTGTCACAAATCCAGAAGTCGCACACTCAGCAGGAGTTTCATGGGAGGAACCTCTCATTTTGGAGGATTTCGGGATGCATCCCTGGGCAAGGCTCTTGGTTAACTGGTTTCACTGGTGCAGAGGGCACCATGCCTTCAGCTGGGTTATTTCACACCTGATTATCCTCCCTGAGGGGAAAAAATAATAAAAAAAAACTATTTCTACTCCAAACTGTGGACTCTTTGCCTTTTTCTTTTCCATTTTTTTAGAAGATAAAAGAGCCTTCAAGTACAGAAAGCTTCCCCCAGGCAGCCTCCTCCCAGCCCTCCCTTTTCCCAGGGAAAAAGCAGAGCCTCTTCAGTCACACTCCACGGGCAGAGGTTCTCCAGACCTTGAACTCCTTCCAAATTTCAGGAGGTGTTTTTTTTTCCAAAGCCTGAGGAAGGCACCGTGGGGAATCAAAAGATCTGAGCTCTGCTCCCACCGGGTGATTTTTTTTCCCCACCCTTTTTATTCCTCTTGGTTTCTCTGATTTCTGCCCTGGGAATGGAGCTCCCTGCGCTGGGGTCTCTCCTGGAGAAGGGACCAGGCAGGGCCTCCCCCTCTGGAGCTCCAGTTCAGTCCTGAGGCTCTTGGTGTTAATTCAGAATTCCTTCAAAAATGGGGAATGAATTCAGCAAATTGCAGGGCTGATGCTTTTGCCCAAGTGCAAGGTCAATCCAAATGGATGTGAATAAAACCAAAGGAGGGGGAAAAAGAGATTTCCCCCTTTGGTGCTGTGGAAAAAGTTCATTTCAGAGCCTGCTCTCAAGGTCGGTTTTTTTTATTATTTGAGGTCTAAAACACCCAAATTGAAATCCCTGTCTGTGGTTGTGATGCTTTTTCCTGGTGTTAGGAAAATGCAGCCAGACACGGTTAAAGGGGTTG
>JAHLSL010000016.1:7454002-7464006 GCA_025920805.1 Petroica traversi
TGGGATTTGGCTGCGGTTGGGATTTGGCTCCTGTTGGGATTTGGCTCCTGTTGGGATTTGTCTCCTGTTGGGATTTGGCTGTGATTGGGATTTGCTCCGGTTGGGATTTGGCTGTGGTTGGGATTTGCTCCAGTTGGGATTTGGCTGTGATTGGGGTTTGCTCCAGTTGGGATTGGCTGTGATTGGGATTTGGCTGTGGCTGGGATTGGCTGTGGTTGGGATTTGGCTCCTGTTGGCAGCAGGCTGGCTCCAAGGCAGGCCCTGCCGCAGCAGCAGCAGCAGCAGCAGCAGCCTGGGCCCCTGATTCACCTCCCCACGGACGTCACGGCGGCGCTGCCCGTGGGCTGAGCCCCGTCACGTCCCCAGCCGTGGGACAGTCACATCCGGCCCTGCCGCAGGGCCCTGCGATGTGGCTGCTCAAATCTGCCTGGGTGCTAAATAGGAGCTGACGTCAGGCTCCGTGCCCCCCTTCCCCCAGCCTGCAAAACAGGAGGGAATATCTTCATAAATCAGATGGCAGCCAACCTTCAAAATCAGGTCAGCCTCGCTGGCGTTTCCCTCCCCTCCTCACACCTTCAGCTCGTTTTCTCACTGCCAGCCCAGCCAAGCTCCTTGCATCATTCCCCTGGCAAGGCCAGATGGGCTGGGAGCAGGAGCTGTGGGAATGCGGCACCAGTGGGGTACCAACCATCCCCGCTGCTCCCTGCTCAGGGTGCCCTCCCTGCCTCTGGATTTGGGAGGCAGATGCTCCCTGAACAGGAAAATGAAGTTCTGCTGGCTGGGGGAGAGCTTTGGGCTCAGGAGGAGGTGGGAATGTGCGCCTGGGCAGAGGTTTTTGCTGCCAGCCAGGTGTGCTGCTGTCACCTCTGAGCCCTCCTTGTGTCACAGAGGCCACCTGAGCAAGGCATTTTAACCCCAACCACACCCCTCACTTCCATGTGGGGTTGCTGAATCACAGAATCACAGAATCAATCACAGAATCCCAGAATCCCAGAATCCCAGAATCAATCCCAGAATCACAGAATCACCAGGTTGGAAGAGACCTTCAAGCTCATCGAGTCCAACCCATGCCCCAACACCTCAACTGAACCAAACCCTGGCACTGAGTGCCACATCCAATCTCTTCTTAAACACATCCAGGGATGGTGATTCCACCATCTCCCCGGGTAGACCATTCCAATATTTTATCACTCTTCCTGTAAAAAAATTTTTCTCCTAATATCCAACCTACATTTCCCTTGGCACAACTTAAGGCTGTGTCCTCTTGTTCTGTCAAGAGGAATTCTTCTCTACAGCCCAGCAAGGAAAAAAAAAAAGAAATTATGCAGCAGTTTTGCTGTGTTTTAGAGCACGGGGGAGCTGCTGTTGATGGAGCAGTAAATAATGCATGGGCTGATTGCCCTTTAGCTGTGCTGGGTGTGTGGAAAAGGTCAGGCTTGGGATGCAAGGGGGGCTGGCAGCACCTGCTTAATGAGTCCCTTCTCGTCTGACAGGTGCAAAACATGTCCCAGTCGATAGAGGTGTTGGACAGGAGGACTCAGAGAGACCTACAGTATGTGGAGAAGATGGAAAACCAGATGAGGGGACTGGAATCCAAATTTAAGCAAGTGGAGGAAAGCCACAAGCAGCACCTGGCAAGGCAGTTTAAGGTAGGTCTGAGTTCCAAACCGCTCCGGGAGCTGTGACCAGCTGGGGAATTGTCAGGGTGGGCACGGGACTGTGGCCTTGGTTCCCATCAGGGCACAACCTGGGGGCTCCGTCCTGTCCAAAGCACAGCCAGAGCCAGGCTGAGCCATCACAACCTCAGCCCTGCATATTCCTGTAGGGTAAAATCACAGATTTCCATGTTCCTGCACCCCAAACTGCCTGGGCGCCCCCAAATAGGGGATTCCTTCAGGGGGGCTGAGTTCTGGGTGAGGTGGGATCCCCTCTGTGCCCAGGCAGCTTCTCCGTGCCATGCCCAGCACACATTTTGGGGGGAAAAACAGGAATTGGGGCTCCCTTCCCCTTCCTGCAGCCCGTAGCAAACCCCAGTGGGCACTCACCAAACCACACCTGCCCTGGAGAGAGGAGCTCGGCAATCAAACATCTCCCACCCCAAAAATAAACCCCAAAAATGCAATTATTGCAGCTGTCCTCGGGCTGGCAAACTGCACATCTCCAGGATTTTTTCCGGTTTTGGGTGTTGGCAGCACAGGCAGCACCTTCTGATGGGTTCTGTGTGGTGTCCTGGTGCTGGGCAGAGAGGGTGGAGCTCCAGCTTTTGGAATTCAGCAGTGGCCAAACCCTCAGGAAGTTAAGAACAAACAAAATTGCCAAAACAATGTTCTGAGCCATTCTGGAAATCTTAAATTTCAGCCGTGCTGTGGGTTAATATAAAAAAAATTCAAATGGAGAAGATTTCCGGTGGAATTTGGGGACTTTCCTGATCAGCCACCCAGCTGATTCCCACCCTCGTTTGCAGGCAGCTGGCTGATATTTTAAAGCAGATTTTTTTTTTTAATGCTAAATACTGAAATACCACGATTATCTCATAAAAATCTGGGAAGATGGTTCTTAAAACTTTTCACCAACTCCACCTCCTCCGCTCCCCATCTCCAGTTACTGCAGGACCCTAAATTTAGCTCTGCAGTCTGGATGGAAAGACTTGAGCATGAGTTTCTTTTATTTAATTATTTCTTTATCTCAGTTATTATTGCTTTTCTCCCCCCCCACCACCATTCTGAGGAGTTCAACCCTCCCCATTGCCTGCCAGAGAATTTAAAATTAAATAAAATTAAAGTGTTCCCCACATCCAAAGCAGGAGGGAAAAACTTTGTGGCTTAAATAGGAGGGGATGGATGGGCAGGAGGGTGAGGAGGAATTTCTGGTTTGTTGAGCCCCAAAAAGCTTCAGGACACAGGCAGATGTCCCAGCCCTGGGTGCTGGGAGCTTGGCCACTGCAATTTGAGCAGCACCAGGGATTTGGGGTGTTCTAACACGCTTCATTAACGGGTAGGTGCATGCAAATTAATGTCTACTCATTAGCTGCTGGAGCAAAGCATCTGCAACAAAATGCTGCATTCTGAGCCTTTCAGTGAGCAAAATCCAAAAGCAAACAACTAAAAAAAAAAAATTTAAAAAGGAAAAAAAATTCATTCCTGCAAAATCCATCCGATAATAATGAATTTTGTTTTTCTTGAAACCGGTGAGGAATTTTTGTCTGAATTTGCTGCCAGAGCAGCGTTTGAAAGAACAGCCACAGCATTTTGTTCCTGCTAATGCCAGCGTTGAAGTGTGAGTGCTTTGGAGCTCCTGTGTTGGTTTTTTTTGCTCTCTTTAGTGCCGTAAGAGTATTTGTCTATGAATGGCTATCTATATAAGGCAGGTTAGTGAGCTAGATCCTCAACAGTATTTCATTTTCTTGCTTACAGGGCTAACTAAAAAGCAAGTTTTTTCAATGCTGCAGTGACTGAAGAAGCAGTTCACTCCCATGTAACCATGAAAAGAGGGCCACAGAGCATTTTGCACCATGCATTGATTTTTTTGATTATTTTCCAAATTAGCACCATATCTCACTAAGGAACCTTGAACCACACAACCAAGATCTTCCTTTGCATGCAACTGTAGATGCATTTCATGAATAGTTTGAAACCCTTGTCAATGCATATATATCTTACTTTCTTTTATTTTTTTTTTGAAAGAAAAAAAAAGAAAAAAAAAAACAACAACAACTCTTTGTGTATGTGATCTGAAGCATGTAACCCTAAGATGTTGCATTCTAAAAATGACAAATAAAGGCCTTTCCCAAATATTTTGGTGTTCTGCAGCCTGTTTAATATGTTCTTGCCAAGACATCATTCGGACCAAAAGTAATAATTGAGCTAATTTTAATGCTAATAATTGTGGGATTATGTGACCATTTCGCTCCCATAGGAAAGCACCCAGGTCAAGGCAGAGTGTTGCAGATTTTTGCACGCATAGCACTGAACCAAGCTTATTTTAACCTTGCAGGCAATAAAAGCGAAAATGGAGGAACTTAGGCCTTTGATACCAGTGTTGGAAGAGTACAAAGCCGATGCCAAATTGGTATTGCAGTTTAAAGAGGAGGTCCAGAATCTGACGTCAGTTCTAAACGAACTCCAGGAGGAGATTGGCGCCTATGACTACGAAGAGCTTCAGAACAGAGTGTCAAATCTTGAAGAAAGGCTTCGTGCATGCATGCAAAAATTAGGTAGGCTCAGCACCACCATGGTGGCCCTGGCGCCAACGCCGGCGCACGCATCCCGGCCGGAGGCAGAGATGCCCCGCTGGACATCTGGTGCCGTGCCCGGCCACGAGGGATGAGCCCCAGGCAGCCCGGGGTGATCCTGCCAAGGGTTCCCACCACCAGGAGCATTCCCTGTGCCAGCAGCGCTGCCCAGGATTGCTGGATGGGGCAATGCTGCTCGTGGGGCGAGCGCTTGGGGATCCTCCTCGCCGCCAGCGTGGGCGGCGCTTGCATAAGTGGCAGCTCACGCTTATGCAAAGCCAACTCTTGCACCCCGTTTTTTTTGCTTCTGCATCCCTGGAGCTGGCCCAGGTGGGGGGCGTGGGGCTGTGCCTCGGTTTCCCTGGGTTTCCTGTCTGTTTTGCATCCTGCCGATCCCCTCATGAGCAGAGCATGAACGGAGCTGCTGCGGGTCCTGCCCCGTGCGGGGTGTGAGCCCTCCCTCTCCCAACTCCCCGAGGGAGCCGTTTCCACCAGGCTGCTGCCAAAGCACCAGGGATCCATCTCCAGCCTCACCCAGAGGGTTTGAATTGACTGGAACCCGTGGGGCTGCTGTGGGGAGGCTCGGCTGTGTGACCCCAAACTCGGGGGGAAAGAGGAGGGCGCCGCCTTCCCACGGCTGCAAGGACTCTCTGCACCATTTGTTGGGCCGGCTCTGACTTGATTTGATTTCTCCTTCCATTATTGACTTCCTTGCCACGCCATTTAAGATAATCCAAACACATTAACTGCTCTGCAGTCTATTTTGGTAGCACATACGAAATTACACTCTCAGGTAACTTGGTGGAAGATCAGATCTCTTCTGAGCACTTTATACCCTTGGCAAGGTAACGCTTTGTTTCTCTCTTGGCTCTGCTGCTGGGGTTGCTTTTGCTTGTTTCTGGATGCCTCCACACTGTGAGCAGCCACCTCTCCCTGAATTCCCATCCTCTGGTTCTTTGGGCATCCCTTGTAGGCTCCATCTCACTCAGAAAGCAAAATTCCCACTCAAATCTGGATGCTCAGAGTATTTGCACAAGTCAGGCAGCGAGGAACCCCCGGGACAGGTAAAACGCCCCTGGCTAAGAGAGATCAGAGTTTGATTTCTCATTAATTAACGAGTGCTGGTGCCCCAGGTTTGGTTTCTGGCACTTTCTGCTGTCCCTCCCTGACCCCACGATGGTCACAGGGAGGGCAGCAGGGCTGGCCATGGAGGGAAACTCTGACCTTGCCCTCTCCACTTGAATTTCCCCCCAAAAAGCTTAATGGGAACAGAAATGAGCAGGGCTGGGATGACTTTGTCCCTAATTCTGAGCTTTATCAGGGGGGGCACCAGTACAGGAGTGAGGGAGCTGCAGTGGGAAGATAAGGAAGGATGAAGAGATAAGGAAGAAAGATAAGAAAGGAGAGCAGACCCAGGATTGTGGGGTGGACCAAGGGCACTCAGAGCCCTCCTGGCAGCCCCATCTCATCCCTCCCCTGCTGAGGTGAAGGAGGAGAAGGTGCCCAGAGCCTTCAGCCCATCCCGTGAGGATGAGGAGGAGCTGTGGGTCAGAGGGAGAGGGAACAAGAACAGAGATTTGAGACTTTAAGCAAAGCCATCCTGGCCCCCACAGCCCCTCTGCAGCCAGGAGAGCTGGGACAACCCTCCCACTGACCCTGGGCAGGCTTTAAGAGCAGCTCCCAAACCATTCCGGCCTCCAAAAACACGGAATTTACTCTAGGACCATTAACCCTTTCTGCTCATTCCGCCCCTCATGCTCAGGTCCAAGCTGGGATCAGTAGCTCAGGTAAGAACCAGGCAGGTAGGGATGCTGAGCTCTTGCAGGCAACCTTGTCTAGAAACTTTTGGGTGTTTTTGTTAAATCTTTTTGAGTTTTTAGCTGGGCTTTTTGGCTTCTTGCTGCCCTTTGTCTCTCCCTGGGGTCAGGTTTTGCAGCAGCCCTGGGTGCTCACAGAGATGGATTCTGTGCCTCCCAAAAGTTCATCCCAGAGGATCCACTGCTCACTCAGGAGGGTGATTTATTTGGTCACTTAAAAGCAACAGCACAGATTGAATTTCCAATGCTGTTTATCTCTCTGGCGTGCAAACCACTGGAAATGGTCGTTAATTGAGTTAAATTCAGATAACAGCCTTACAAATGCTTTGCTGCCACACGGTGAGGCCCTGATTGCCGAGGATTTCTCTTTGCTGCAGGTTTTGTGCTCTGCTGGGCTCGCTGATGTCTCAGGGAGCAGCTTTTAGCTGGGATTTGCTGCTCCCCTGGAGTGTGGGTGCCCCAAACAGGGTCAGGGAGCTGCAGCAACAAGCACAGGCCAAGGGGAGAGGAGAATTCCACATTCTCCAGCTCACCCCTCCCAGGAAGCCTTTCCTTAGCCAAGGTCCCGTTTTGCATTTTGGGTTTCCTAAGCATTATTGATGGATCAATAGTGAAAACACTTCCTGACCCTGCCATGTGTGTGGAGGGGGAAAAAAATCAATAATGGCAGCTTCAATCTGTTTCTGTTTGCCCTCCCAAAGATCCCTATTTATGCAGGGATTTCAGCCTTCCCAGTAATGTTCCTAAGGGGAAGAGCAGGGGTTGGGTCAAGGGGGAATTTAACTCAGGCAGGACAGGCTTTCCTTGGGAAAAATCTTCATGTGGGAATGGGGATGGAGCCCTGTCCCTGATGGTTTTGGAATTTAACTCAGGACAGGTTTTCCTTGAGCCTTGGAAAAAATCCTGGCATGGGAATGGGAATGGTTTGGGAATTTAAATCAGGCAGGAAAAGATTTCCTTGAGCCTTGGGAAAAAATCCTGGTGCAGGAATGGGGATGGAGCCCCATCCCTGACGATTTTGGAATTTAAATGAAGCAGGACAAGCTTTCCTTGAGCCTTGGAAAACATCCTGGTGTGGGAATGGAGACTGAGTCCCATTCCTGATGGTTTGGGAATTCAAATCAGGCACGACAAACTTTCCTTGAGCCTTGGGAAAAATCCTGGTGTGGGAATGGGGATGGAGCCCCATCCCTGATGGTTTTGGGAATTTAAATTAGGCAGGACAAGCTTTCCTTGAGTCTTGGGAAAAAATCCTGGCGTGGTAATGAGGATTGAGCCCCATCCCTGATGGTTTTGGGATTTAACTCAGGCAGGACAAGCTTTCCTTGGGAAAAATCCTGGCATGGGAATGGGATGGAGCCCCATCCCTGATGATTTTGGAATTTAAATGAAGCAGGACAAGCTTTCCTTGAACCTTGGAAAACATCCTGGTGTGGGAATGGGGACTGAGTCCCATTCCTGATGGTTTGGGAATTTAAATTAGGCAGGACAAGCTTTCCTTGAGACTTGAGAAAAATCCTGGTGCAGGAATGGGAATGGTTTGGGAATTTAACTCAGGCAGGACAGGCTTTCCTTGAACCTTGGAAAACATCCTGGTGTGGGAGTGGGGATTGAGCCCCGTTCCTGATGATTTTGGGATTTAACTCAGGCAGGATAAGCTTTCCGTGAGTGTTGGGAAAAATCTTGGTGTGGGAATGGGGATGGAGCCCCATTCCTTATGGTTTTGGGATTTAACTCAGGCAGGACAAGCTTTCCTTGAGCCTTGGGGAAAATCCTGGTGCAGGAATGGGGATGGAGCCCCGTCCCTGATGATTTTGGGATGGAGTTTTCCAGACCAAACAATAGGGGCAAGATCCAGGCCCAGCTCAGCTGCCAGAGCCCCATCCCTGCTGTGGAGGGCTGGGATTGGGATGGGGATCAATCCTTGTCTTCCTGGGAAGCAGAGCAGGGATAAATCCTGCACCAGCAGAGCCCAGGAGGAGCCTGCGAGTCTGTGCGTTGGTGGAGGAGCTGCTGGAGCTGCCAAGCAGGACCTGTGGGCAGAGCTGAGATCTGGAGCGGAGGTGTTGGGATCCTGGGAGGGGAGAGGGGGAGCTGCTCCTGCTGGAAAATTCCTCCTGCAGCTGAAGGAAGGGGCTCTGAGGGAATGCATTTCATGGCAGGGAGGTGGCTGGAGGGACATTTGTGCCAGGAAAAAGGACCTGAACGGTGCTGGGCAAACAGGAGTGAAGGCGGCTCCTCTGTGAGACCCTAAAACCAGCTTTCCCTGCCCTGGACTCCTGGGTGAGCACCAGGACAAGCTTTTCTGTGGCACTTTGTCCCTGAGTGACCCGGAATTCTCACAGAATCCCATATTCCTGCATCCCAGCAGCCGGGTGGGTGTGCAGGAGGCTCAGCTGTGAGGGCGGCGTGGATCTCCTGAGCCGGGTGAGGATCCAGGGGCTGCAGCTCTCCATGCCTGGGGGGCAAACCCAGCAAAGCCAACTCGGGTTTAAGGAATCCGTGTGGAATTCCCCCCAGCCGAGGTTGGGTTTACACCAGGAGAGAGAACAAGGGTGTGACAACAGCCCTGTGCATTGCTGAGGAGCTGGGCTGTGTGTGCCTCTAGCTAAACGTGTAGGAGATGTTGCAAACAACACTGGTTTACCCTTATCAGCTGCTGCCTTTTTTTTTAACTGTTTTTTTTTTTTTTTTTTTTAAATCAATGAGCTTTTATACCACGTTCCTCTCCAGGGAAATGGGAGGAAGAGATAAAGTGACAGCAATGTAGGGCTGTGATAATGGAAGGCAGCGCTGAGCAGATCTGGGATTCGGGGAAGGCTGGACCCCTGCAAGATGTTAAAATTTGTTATTTTAACCCATTGCATCCCTTTTCCAATGCTTTGCTCTCTGAGCTGCGAGGTTTGGAGTGCAGCAGGCAGGCAGGGGGTGAATTCCTGTGCCTTGTGTCTCAGGAAAATTCTGCTTTCTGGTGCCATCTCTCTTTCTCTGCCTGGTTTGAAGGGAATGCTGCCCTTAATCCTGGACCATCTTCAAATCTTTTCTGCCCTGGGTTTAGGGGATCCCTTTGGCCACAGCTCAGAGCTGGGGCAGGTGGGTGTGAGTGATCAGGAATGAAAATGCAGGGAGAACAGGCCAAGAGAGAGGCAGCTGAGAGGGATTGCGGAGTTCTGGAAGTGCTCAGGGTGTCAAATCCATGATTCCATGAAGGTCAGGTTGGACCGAGCTCTGAGCAACCTGATCCGGTCGGAGACATCCCCGCTCATTGCAGGGGCTGGACTGAACGCCCTTTAAGGCTCCCTAAAACAGAGCAGCCTGTGATTTCACCGGTGATTTGCAGGGCATGACCTTGTCCCGAGCTGGCAGAGCTGTCCCGCTGCTCCAGCAGGGCTCCCACCCGCAGCCCAGCCCTGGGCACGGCTGAGCAGGGACCGCAGTGCAGCTCCAGCCCAGAGCAGCTTCTGCACCCAGCCCTGCCCCTGCCCTTGCCCCAGCCTGCCAGAGGCTCCTCAGCAAAAAGGAGAAGTCAGGAAACACCTCCTGAGCTTCAGGTGGTGGCTGTCCCTGGTCACCTCTGCCCTGAGCTTGTCTTGCTGTGCTCTGGATGTGGCTGGGTTTTAGAGGAGCTCTCCCTGCCCAACCCCAGTCCCTCCCGGGCACCTTCATCTCCTCACCGGTCCCTCCTCACTGCCCAGCCGTGAAAACGCTGGTGGGGCAGGGACCCAGAGCGGCGGCTCTGCTGAAATTGGTGGGAAAAGGAGCTGGGATGCTGAGGCTGCAGCGTTCCCTGTCCACGGGCAGCTCCAGAGAGGCGCTGGGGACAGAGCCAGGGGTGGGAAACGAGCTGGGGGAGAGGGGCTGCTGCTTCCCAAGTATTTAGGGCCTGGAAACGCAGCGAGGGGCTGAACCGGCCCCCTGAATCCAGGGAAAAGCAGCGAGGGGCTGAACTGGCCCCC
>JAHLSL010000016.1:7464016-7477113 GCA_025920805.1 Petroica traversi
AACTGGCCCCCTGAATCCAGGGAAAAGCAGCGAGGGGCTGAACTGGCTCCCTGAATCCAGGGATGTGGAGCAGCCGATCGTGCCTCAAGCCCGGCCCGCAGCGCTCCGCCCGTGCCCATCCCGGCTGAGCCTCAGGATTCCCGGGACAGCTCCTGAGGATGCTCGGGATGCTCCCACCTTCATCCTGCTGCCTGTGGGTTCCTCTCCCACGTGGATCCATCAGTGACCCGAGTGTGCAGCAGGAGAGCAGGGAGGGAACGGGCTGTAAATGATCTCGGCAGGGAGGAGATTTAAAATGTGCCATTTTCCCCCTTTTTTTCCTCCTCGGCATAACCTGTAACAAACGCGGGTTTCCAGCAGGGCTGGAATGGGCACGGCTGCTTTTTTCTCTTGGCTGCGGCCGCTGGATCAGAGCAGCCCTTCAGCTCCTTCCCCTGCCCTGGCTGCTGCTCTCATTCTCGATTCTGTGACATCCGCAGCTCGCTGGTTCAGCCAAGCTCCTTTTCTTGGCGACAGCCATAAGGACAATTGTCACCAAGAGGCGTGAGGCAAACAAAAGCATCCGACACTTGTTCCTGAGCTAATTGCCTGTAATTAAACCGAGCCTCGGCTGGGCAGAGCCGCGGGCAGGGCGGGGGGGGTGGGACCGGCTCCGGGGCCCCTCTCGGGGCTGTGCTCACCAGCCTTCCCCTCTTTTCCAGCCTGTGGGAAGCTGACGGGAATAAGTGACCCGATCACAATTAAAACCTCGGGGTCCCGCTTTGGGTCGTGGATGACAGATCCTCTGGCTCCCGAGGGAGAGAACAAGGTAAGAGTGTGACAGCGTCACCGCTGTGTCCCAGGGGACAGTGAATATTCATCGCAGCCCAAATTGTGCCCTGGGAGACCTGCGGGATGCCCTCATTCATCCCTCGGGGCTCTGCTGGCAGCAGGAGGGGACTGAGCATCCGCCAGCGAGGGAGGATGAGGAGAAGTTGAGCAGCCCCTGCGCTGCTCCCTTCCCTGGGCAGCTTGGACTCATTGCAGCAATGAGGGTTCAGGGGCTCAGAATCGTCACCACGAGGTCTGTGTGGGGGAAAAAAATCACGGATTTGGTTTCTAATCTGTGTTTGGCAGGCAGGAGGGAGCTGGGGCTGAGCAGAGGGACCCCTGGTCCTGGTCCCTGCTGCTGCCAGTGCCTCTGATAATGTCATCTGCCTGCATTTGCCCTCCATCCTCCACCTTCATTGTTGTGAGGAATTAACTGACTGCAGCCAGAGAGAGAGATTTGTTTTGCTTTGTTTTGGTGCTGGTTTTTTTGCAGCTTTTTTTTTTTTCCCCCCCATTCAGACCATTCAATTTTGATCCCAAGGAGGTAGGAGGCCAATAACTGGCTGAAAATCAATCCCGGCTCCCCATGACTGATGGAATGGAAAATATCTCGAGTGTTTGCCGAGGATTTGCAGGCAGCAAAACAAAACAAAAAGCACAAAGCCTGGCTGCCTGTAATTCCCTCCTGCATGCAGCATCCTTCAAAGGATAAAGGCACCAGCAAGGGCTGGATCAGGGCACCTATTTTGGGAGCTGTGCCCTGGCATCAGCTCTGGAGCTGAGAGAGGACGAGGGATGCTCTGGAGAAGTCACCCCTGGGTGGTTTTTTTGAAGATAACTTGAGTTGTTGGGCTCTTTCCCTCCAGCAGCCAACTGGTTGGCACTGGTTCCCCAGTTCAACACCTCCAGATTTCACAGTTATTAAGCAAAATTTCACCTCCAGCCCAAACAAAACCCTGCTTAGAGGTGAGATGGGAAGGCTTTACCCACATCACGTCTCGTTCTGCTCAAGAGAGGGGGACAGAATTGTCCCCTCCAGGCTGTGTTTGCTGCTTCCCTTGGCACTGAGACAATTTGCAGCTGCTACAGATCCTTCAGAGAGTTTTGTCTGTTTTTTTTATTTCTTTTTTAGCCGTGCCTTTTTCTGCAGTGTGTTTTTGCTGGAGCTGGGGCTTCCCAAGCCTCTCTGTGTATTTAATATCTAAAACCTGCTGGGAATTTTATTAGGAACACACCATTAAGTGAACTCCACTGGCTGCTCAGCAGAGTGGCAAAGTGAGGATGGGCAGGGATGGGCAGTTTATCATCCCCAGCTCCTGTCCCCGAGCCCCAGGAGGTGTTTGGTGTCCATGGGATCATTTGTTCATGTCACAAAATCCTGGAACACAACCGGGGGAGATTTGTGAGCCCCGTGGGGGCAGCAGGTGGATGCTGAGAGCTGGGATTGCTGAGTGTGGACAGGAGGAGGCTGCTCAGAGCCAGCTGCTGGCATGGGACATGGCTCATCCATCATTCCCTGCTTTTCCAGAGCCTGGAATGCTGTTGGGTCCATGGTGACTCAGGGCTCTGCTGAGCTTCAAAACCAGAATACAACATGTTTTTGTGCTGAATTTTTAATACCAGGGAACAAAATGGGACCAGCAAAGAGAGGGTCATGCTTTAGATATTTTTTCCCCCTATAATTTCCCAAGCTGGTTCAGCTGAAGTTTCATTTCAAGCTCTGGGTGTTCTCTGGTGCTTCTGCAGCCACCCCCAAGCCCACCAAGCTTTGGGGCTGAGGCTCAGAGCCATTTGCCTCCCTTTCATTCCCAGGTTTTCCAGGGAGGTAACACTGGGAGGCTGAAATTCCCTCCAAAGCTTTTGGAGACCCCGGTTGACTTCCCAGAGGCAGCAGCCAAATGCTGGGCTGCCCTCCTCAAAGGCTGATGATCACACTCCAGACACGGAGCTGTCACATTTTGCAAGGGGTTTGCAGAAATCTGCACTACATCACCCAAATCCACAGCCTTAAAGGCTTCCCTCTAGCTAAATTTACCTTTTCTCCTTCCTAAATTTACCTTTTCTCCTTCCTAAATTTACTTTTTCTCCTTCCTAAATTTACTTTTTCTCCTTCCTAAATGGCTCTTACAGCAAGCAGCTCTCTCATTTTCAGGCAGCATCCAGAATGTCAGTGGCTGGCTGGATATTTCTTGTGGATATTAACTGCACAGCTTGGTCATTTGCCTCGCAATTGGTTTCATATAACAAAAGCTTTTTTTTTTTTTTTAAGGAGTCTAGACAGTGTCCCCAGTGAACTGGCACTTAAATGATGATCTAAAATCTCTCCCCACTCTACCCCGAGCACGATTTAGATGTTTTTGCCTCTTGTATTTCAGCAGCCTCACTTGAAGCTTCTTGATGCAGCAGAGTACGATTTTTAAACCAATATGGACTTTTTTGCCTGAATTTGCCTGACAATGAGTGATTGCACGCCCGGCTCCCGCATTCCAAATTAATGGAGTTGTCCACAGGAGCTGCTGTAATTTACTGAGTGCTGCCGCGGGAAGCAAAAGCAGCAGCGGCTGGGTTTAGCCGGGGAAAAGCTGCTAATTGCCCTCGGGAAGGGAGGGTGGTGCAACATTCCCGAGGGAGCACCTAAACCAAGGAGATACCAGGTTATCCCTCAAGGAAAAGCCAGGGAGATACCAGGTTATCCCTCATGGAAACCTCAAGGAGACACCAGGTTATCCATCAGGGAA
This sequence comes from Petroica traversi, assembly GCA_025920805.1. Lineage (NCBI taxonomy): Eukaryota > Metazoa > Chordata > Aves > Passeriformes > Petroicidae > Petroica > Petroica traversi. The sequence continues at coordinate 7,467,565 of JAHLSL010000016.1, forward strand.
AAGCCAAGGAGATACCAGGTTATCCCTCATGGAAACCTCAAGGAGACACCAGGTTATCCATCAGGGAAAAGCCAAGGAGATACCAGGTTATCCCTCATGGAAACCTCAAGGAGATACCAGGTTATCCCTCATGGAAACCTCAAGGAGATACCAGGTTATCCCTCAGGGAAACCTCAAGGAGACACCAGGTTATCCCTCAGGGAAAAGCCAAGGAGATACCAGGTTATCCCTCAGGGAAACCTCAAGGAGACACCAGGTTATCCCTCAGGGAAAAGCCAAGGAGATACCAGGTTATCCCTCAGGGAAACCTCAAGGAGATACCAGGTTATCCCTCATGGAAAAGCTAAGGAGACACCAGGTTATCCCTCAGGGAAAAGCCAAGGAGATATCAGGTTATCCCTCAGGGAAAGCTTTGCTGTTCTTGGCCGATTTGGGGGTCCAGAAATTGGGGTTATTTCTGGGTGTAGGTGACAGATGCTGGCTGGATTCAAGGCCAGGACTGGAGGGGATTTGGAGCAGCCTGGGCTGGTGGAAGGTGGCCCTGGCAAGGGTGGGACTGGAGGAGTTTTAAGCTCCATTCCAAACGGTTTTATGGCGATTTAGAGGACACAGCCTTAAGCTGCGCCAGGGGAAATACAGGTTGGATATTAGGAAGAAGTTTATTATGGAAAGAGCAGTAAAATACTGGAATTGTCTGCCCAGGGAGGTGGTGGAGTCACCGTCCCTGGGTGTGTTTAATAAAAAATTCGATGTGGCACTCGGTGCTGTGGTTTAGGGGAGGTGTTGGGGCAAGGGCTGGACTCGATGATCCCAAAGGTCTCCTCCAACCTGGTGATTCTGCGATTCCACCATTCCTGGCTGTGGCTGCCTCTCCCAGCCCTCATCCTTCGGGGTGACCCCCTAACCCGCCGTGTCTGTGTTGTGCAGGTGTGGTACATGGACAGCTACCACAACAACCGCTTCGTCCGCGAGTACAAATCCATGGCCGACTTCATGAACACCGACAACTTCACCTCCCACCGCCTGCCCCACCCGTGGTCGGGCACGGGGCAGGTGGTCTACAACGGCTCCATCTACTTCAACAAATACCAAAGCCACATCATCATCAGGTTCGACTTGAAGACGGAGACCATCCTCAAGACGCGCAGCCTGGACTACGCCGGCTACAACAACATGTACCACTACGCCTGGGGCGGCCACTCGGACATCGACCTCATGGTGGACGAGAACGGGCTCTGGGCCGTCTACGCCACCAACCAGAACGCGGGGAACATCGTCATCAGCAAGCTGGACCCCAACACCCTGCAGAGCCTGCAGACCTGGAACACCAGCTACCCGAAACGCAGCGCCGGCGAGGCCTTCATCATCTGCGGCACCCTCTACGTCACCAACGGCTACTCCGGGGGCACCAAGGTGCACTACGCCTACCAGACCAACGCCTCCACCTACGAGTACATCGACATCCCCTTCCAGAACAAGTATTCCCACATCTCCATGCTGGACTACAACCCCAAGGACCGGGCTCTCTACGCCTGGAACAACGGGCACCAGATCCTCTACAATGTCACCCTCTTCCACGTCATCCGCTCCGACGAGTTGTAGCCCGGCCTTGGTTAGAAACTGGGTTTAGGGAAATTTAAAAAAAAAGATATAAATAAATTAAATGAAAATTTAAAAAATAAAATAAATACATGAAAAGGGAAAAAAAGGGAGAAACTAATTTAAAAAAATGCGAATAAGGAAACATACTTTAAATAAGTAAACATATAAACAGCTGCCAAAATTAAGACCAACGTCATGGAGGATTATTCAGCATAAACCTGAGAGATCAGCATTACCTCTACATTTCTAGAAGTCTGGCCCTGTGTTATAGACTCACGAGTAACCATGTACTTGCAGCTGGAACTGCACTCAGAGAACCACTTCAGTTTGGGGTTTTGTTTCGTTTCCGTTCCGATAGCAAACCTAGAGTACATCCTCAAGCAGTAAGGCAATGACTGTTGGAAGTTCACCCTCGGGAGCCTGGCTCTCCTCTGTGTGTGGGTTGCATGGACATTCCCCCGGCATCGCGGGCAGCTGTGATGGATGCGTGGAAAGGAGAAGCAGCAAAAGCTGACCCGTGAGGAGCTCTGGCTGTCTCAACAAGACCAACACAGGTTAGTTTTCTTCGCCTTCCATTGCAGCTACTGTCTCTCTCAACCGTGTTCTTGTCACTTAGATTAACTGTGCTGAGACCCGAAGTAGCTCATGGATCTGTGTCTTAGTAACTATTAAACACGATGGTTTAAGTATGTATTATGAACAAGTTGTTGTACCCATATTGTTTGAACTTATGTATTCAGCAACTATATTGTATAATGTATGTCTGTTATTTACCAGAGGTGGCAAAACTTTGTATGTCCAGTTTATGCAATGAATGTTGTAAATGCAATGATGTAGTTTGGATTTAATAAATGATGGTTTTTTCGTTTCTAAAAAGGCAAAAAAAAATAAAAACAAAAAAAGTCAGTGTTCACCCTTATACACAGGTAATCAATTTCATGTTGATAATTACAGGAATATTCTCTTACTGTTATACTCTGCATAGCATTATGGTGGTTGGAAATCGCTTCCGTGGAGATTCTGTGGCAGCAGATTCCCATGGGAAGCTTTGTTTATGGAAGTGTGAAGGTAATTAATTTTTTTTTTAAGAGGAAAACTTTGTACTATCCACAGTTATCTAAGGAACAATAAAACTATTAGGAGACTTCTCTGCTTTCTATGTTGTCTTCTCTGCGTGAGCGAGCGAGTGCAGGGGAGGGAGAACAGGAATTTTTTGGGGTAAATGCTGAGCAGCCATCCTGAGTTTCCTTCCAGGATTTCCAGATGGGGCTGGGGCTGGGAGGATGGGGGTTGTCTCTCTGCTCTGCAGGGATTCTCTTCCCATTTTCATCCTGCTTCAAGGAGATAAAATCCTGTGGCTGCTCCTGCTGAGGGCAAGGTCCGGCCACCTCCTCAGGGACCGATGGTGCCACAACAGGAGGAAATCTTGTCATTTGTCACCTTGATTGGAGCTGCAGACACTGCTCTGGATAGCTGAGGGGCACTGGATCCCGTTCTTACTTGGATTCTTGGAGTGCTCCCCACTCTGAGTTTGCTACAGGCTTGTGTAGGTAAAAATCTCCTTTATTCAACTTCTTCTAAAGAGTGACTGCTCCTCCTGGTTCCGCCAAAGCAGGGCCCTTGCAGGGTTGCTGGATGTTCGTCTCCCTCTGGGGGGGATCTGGGAGGTCCCATCTCTCTCTCTGTCAGATTTGGGGTCCTATCTCTCCCTGGTGTGAGGTTTGGGGTCCCATCTCCATCTGGTGTGAGGTTTGGGGTCCCATTTCCATCTGGTGTGAGATTTGGGGTCCCATCTCCATCTGCTGTGAGATTTGGGGTCTCATTTCTCTCTGCTGTGAGATTTGGGGCCTGGTCTCTCCCTGCTGTGAAATGTGGGGTCCCACCTCTCTCCTGCACCCCCAGAAGAACAATATTTAGCAATTCCCACTCCAAGCAGCTCCAGGTGGAAGCACAGCGCCTTTGCTGCCCTCCTGAGCTGGATTTTGGGGCACGGTCCCTGTGCAAGCTGCAAGGGGCTCGCTGGGCACCACCAGATCTTTGTTGCCCCTTCCCCCTCAGCCTGGCCTCGTTTGGCACCACCAGGAATGACAATTTCTCATCCGAGGGGCCAATGAGGCTCAGCCTTTGGCCTCAGCAGATGGAGGGTTCAGGGCCCTGGCAAAGGGATCAGCAGGGCCAGGAAATGGAATTTCAGCAGTCGGTGTTTGCTGTGAGCTGCATGGATGGATTTCAACCTCTCGGCCTTTGCAGCAGTTCCAGCAGTTGAAGGCTGGGCTCTTCAACAGGAGGAGGGAAAGGGAAAAAAACCCAAAAAACCAGCAATAACAACAAAAAAACCCCAACCAAAAACAAAAAACAAACAAACAAAAAAACCCCAAAAAACCCCCAAACAAAAACAAACAAAAAAAACCAAAAAAAGCAAAACAAACAAACAAACAAAAAAACCCTAAGAAAACACCAAAACCAACAATGTAATGTGGTTTCTCAGAGCTGGATTAAACCACAATCCTCCCTGAGAAGATGTTGCAGGCAGCTCCACGGGGCTGAGGCTGCCCTGTGTCAGCACTGCTGCTCTCACCGAAGCCTTGGCTGGATGCAGAATGGGGACAGCTCTCTGAGGACTCATTCCTCTGCTACACTCTGTAATTCCAGCACTCTAGACTGACAGATTTGTGGGGAACTTTGCTATTTAACACTGGTTTTCTCTCCAAGAAGCTCAGAGGGGGGGGGGGCTGGAGACCCATTGTGTAATTGGCAGCAGTATTGATCCTCGATGCACGGGAGAAATCTGTTAAGCCAAAAAAGCAGGAAGGCACCTGCAGTCGTTTCTATTTAATTAATGTATTTCTTCAGTGCAAACTCATTGAAGGCAGCACACTGTTTTTGTGAGGGCTGGAGCTGGATCCAGGCGTGCTGCAATCGATGGGACACAGGCTGATGATGGCACCAGGGCTGGGCTTTGTGCTGGAACTGCTCCTGCCCAGCTCCCTGAGGGCTTTCAGTGGAAAAGTGGGTGGGAATCCTGGCTGTACCACTGATGCTTTTTCCTGGTGTGAGGAAAATGAAGCTGGGCGCAATAAGAAGGTTGGGGGTCGTTAGCTCCATGTTTAATTAGGATCCTGTTGGATGCATCACCTCCCCCAGCTGACACAATGCACACACCCATCAGTCACACACACCAGTTCTAGACTTTCCACAGCCCAGATCCAACAAGGGAGCCCAATGCTGGGGCTGGGCTGGGCTCAGCTCGACTTCCAGAATCTGTCCTGCCAGGGGCCCTTGGCTTCCTGAGCCAGCAGAATGTTTGGTGTCCCTGGCTCTGCAGCTCTGGGCTCTTCAGCCTCAGGGCCTGCAGGGCACTCCCAGAGCACTGAGCACCAGGCTCAGGGAAGGGTCACAGCTCTGCTGGGGCTGTGGGTGCTCAGAACTGGGGAAAAGGGATGGAAAAGGAAAGGAAAAAATCACCCCGGCATCACCATGTGCTGGATTGATTTTTTGTGTGGTTTATTGTCCCAGCAGCCAGGCTTTGTGTCCTGCACCCTAGAATTGTTCTAATGAGGAGGTGCTTCCTCTCCAAGAGCTCTGCAGGAGTTGACAGAGTTTCTCCCAGCCCATGTCCAGTTTTTGGACAGCTTTCAGGCAGAGCACAGCACGTGGCACCCCTGAAACCCACCCAGGCACCCTGGCACACCGACACCACCCCGTGCCAAAGACCCCACAGTCGGTGTGGTCATTAGCCAGGAGCTGAGGACAAAGGAACACGCCTGCCTCAAAACATCGATCTGCAAAAATAAATCGAATTACAGAAAGGCAAAATAATGCTGGTTGCTTTCGGGCACGGCTGCGTTTGGATTCTAATTTTCCCAGCGCAATTCATTTAAGACAAAGGCTCCCCAGCACAAAATGTCCTTGAACGCAGCAGAGTCGGAGCAGCTCCTGTGTAAATGTACCCAAAGTTAATGAGAGCAGAGCAGTGCTTTGAGGGGTGTACCTTTGTCCTATTTGCCTGTAGTGCAATATTCTATAAATGGATGCCATATGGCCCTGCACTTAATGGTATGGATTAGATTGGAAGTGGATGAGCCACTCAAAGGCAAGAACGTCCCAGAGGATTGCTTTCTATAGCCTGTGACTTAATTATTTGATGCACGAGGCTCGTTGGTCCAAATTTAGTCCTGGGAGTCAGCGAGCTGCTTCAGAGGAACATCTGACCGTGCTTCTCTGTGTGTTTTTATGTGTTGTTAAGATTTGAAAGGTTTTCCTCAGGGAGTCCTGCTCCAGGGATTTGGGAGGGCCTGGTGCAGAGCCCAGGCTGCTCCCAGCCCCACCAGCCGAGTCCCAGGAGGGGGAATTTTGATGAATGACAAGTTTTAATGGCTTTAAACTGAAATAGGGGAGATTGGCATGAGATACCAGGCAGAAGGGAGGGTGCCCAGAGAAGCTCTGGCTGCCCCTGGATCCCTGGAAGTGCCCAAGGCCAGGCTGGATGGGGCTTGGAGCAGCCTGGGATAGGGGAAGGTGTCCCTGCCATGGCAGGGGTGGGATGAGATGATCTTTAAGGTCCCTTCCAGCCCAAACTATTCCATGATTTAATTTTGCCTTCACCCTGGGTCACCAGTGCCCTCAGCTGGGTCACACCTGCTTTGGGGTGACGGGGGCACCTGATGGGATTTGCTCTCATTCCTGCACTTTACCAAAAGCCATGATCCTTCCCTAGCCCTGGGTCCTTCCCTGGGCCCTCAGCCCATCCCAGGGGATCCTGCCCAGCTCTGGACTGTGAAATGCAGCTCAGGGCAGTGAAATGCAGCTCAGGGCACTGAAATGCTACCCAGGCTGTCCCAGGAATGAAATGAAGCTCCCTCAGCACCTGGCCCAGAAGCCAGGCAGAAGCCCAGGCTGTTGCTTAGCACCATCACAACTCCGAGAGCTAAAAATTTCCCTTTCTTCCTTTGCTGTTACTTCCCCGACCTTCATTAGCTCTGCAAGCACCGAGTGCTGAGCCCATATGGAGACAGTTATCATAAAAAACTGAATCCTGGCCCCTTAATTAGCTCCTCATTATCAGAGAGCTCCATATTGGAGCATTAAGAACTCACGCAGCAATTTGTTGAGTTTCCAATTAAAACTTTTCAGAATTGTTGGGCCTTTTAATACTCGGTGTTTACAAATTGCCTTGGACCCTCACCAACACACACATTTCCTTCACTGGGGAAATAGAACCCAGGAGCTGCTCGTTATTAATGTAAAACCCCGGGTTTTAATAAAGTCATAAACCATGTCAACGAGGCTGCTCTTTTCATACCTGACACAATAGAGATGGCTCTGAATGAGTGCAGAGGAGTTAGGATCATTAAGAGGGCAATTAGAGTCTGATTTCCTAATGACTCCGCTTTCACAGCACAGTAAAAACAAATCTACACATCCTTTTTTATATTAATTTATCTTGGGTGTGCTCCTGCCTGCTGACAGGTGCTGAGACCCTCTGTCCCTGCACACTGCAGGCTCAGGACCACCAGGAATAAATAAAAGCCAGCTGGGCATGGATTTTATCCAGAGGATCACTCAAACTGGGGGCTGGAGGAGGAAAATTTGTTCTCCTGTGAAGCACAGATGGGTCCATGGCCAGATTTACCGTGCTGGCCAAAAATTTAGGGAGGTGAGTGACCACTCGGCAAGCCTGGGATGAGCCGTTCCTAAAATCTGCAGGGAAGAGGAGCAGCAGTGGCTCTGCTGACCTGGAGAGGGATGAAGGGATGGGCTGAAAACATCTCAAATGTGGTCCCCAAGCCTTTCTGGAGGGATGGCCACGTTCCCACCATGTCCAGTGAGGAAAAAAGGGGGACACAGCAGAAGAAAGTTTAACTCACCCCCAAACTGCTTGCTCCTCCTAAAAACAGGCCCAGGAAGAAGAAATTCATGGCAGTTGTGAGTCTGTGGTGTAACCAGCACAGGAGGACACCAGGGAAGTGGCTTTGGGCTGTGGCAGAGCTGTGACGATGCCCCAGGAGCCACAACCTGAGCTGGGCTTCTGTTCTCAGCCCGAGCTGAGCACTTGTGATAATTCAGCTGATAAAACAGCATTTATCTTCTCTGGGATGTTGTAAAGCCACGAGCTGATCTGGATTGAACATGTCATTTGTATTCCCACGCTGTTTTTGAAGCAAATCTGTCAAATCAAACCAAAAAAAAGGAACGAAAAGAGGAGAGATTGCATAAGGAACTGGCTGGGCAGGCAGCCGTGGTCACCGATGGCTCTGTGGCTTTGGTGTCCTCTGAGGGGAGGCAGAAGGGACCCTCAGGAACAGGTTTGGGACAGGAACAGCATCCCAGAGCAGCTGGAACCCCGCAGGGGCTCAGGGCCATCTCCATAGGTCTGCCCAGACTCTGCTGCTTCCCTGCTGCTCCTCAGCATCCTCCCAGCTCTGGGAGTGAATCAGCTCCCTCCAGCTTTTCCAGCTTTTCCTCACCCCTCTTCTGCCTTTTTGAGCTGGCTTTTCAAGAACTCCCTCACCTCGAGGGGAATTTCTCCATTTATCACATTTTGGTACTTTCTGAGCCACCAGGCAGAGCAGCACCGTGGGCCCTTCCTCAAGCACCCCCCAGTGAGCCCCCAGCACCAGAGCCCTGAGGGAGAGGAAACACAAAATGTGCCATCTGTGGCAATTCAGCATTTCCCAGTCACACAGCACCAGGGCCCGGTCACTCCAAATGAACGTCACTGAGCTTCCTCTCCCGTGGCCAGAGCTGTCTGCTGTCCCCACCAAATTGGCCCTGGCATTCTGTAATAAATCAGACACCCTGTGGCTGCACAGGGTCACCCCAGGGGCTGGCAGCCACCCAGGGAGGTCCCCTCTGGAAGGAGGAGCTCAATTAAAGTCTGATTGCAGTTCTGCACTGCGGAGGAGGCTCAGGGGCTGTGCTGGGCAGGAATTTGCCAGGGATCCTGGCTGGGAGGAGCAGGCAGCTGTGGGAGCAAAATCCAGGGAAAACAAACTGGATGAGCATGGGATCGCCTGGCAGCAAACACTGGAGGGGGAAGGGACAGGTCTGCTGTGGTGACAGGGACACGGCGTGGCTCTGGGGGCTTTGGGAAGTGAGTCCTGCAAACCAGGAGTTGTTTTCCTGGAGAAAAGCTGGCCTGCTGTCTCCGAAAACAAATATTTGTGCTCTCAAATAAAATTTCCTCTTGCAAACCTCAGCTGAGGGCTGGCGGCAGCAGGGAAACGCTTCCAGACATCCACATTTTTTCTTTCCTGTCATTTCTCCTGAAACACCTGGAAAAGCCAAGGCAGATCACAGCAGTGGCCAGAGGGATTGGGATTGGCAGGGGATGGAGTCAAACAGGGCTGGGATCCTCAGGGTGGCTGTGGTGATGATGATGATGAGGATGATGGTGATGATGACATCATGCCAGGATCCTCCCAGGGATTTTTGGGACCTCTTATCCCTGGGAAAGAAATCAGCCCCTGGAAACAGAGGATGTTGTGCAGGAGGAGATCCCGAATTCCTGCCGAGCATCCCCCAGTTCATGACACAGCCCAAGTGCAGATGTTTGCAGGTGTTTGGGGTGTGTTTGAGGTGTGTTTTCAGGTGTTTGTAGGTGTGGGGTGTGATTTAGGTCTTTGGGGTGTGTCTGGTGTGGTTTTGCAGGTGTTTTGGGTGGTTTTTGGGGTGTGTTTGCAGGGTTTTGGGGTGGTTTTGCAGGTGTTTGCAGCTGTTTGGTGTTTGGGGTGGCTTTTGGGGGGGCGTTTGCAGATTTTTGGGGTGGTTTTGCAGGTCTTTGGTGTGTTTAAGGTTTTGGAGGTGTGTTTGGTGTGTGTTTAGGGTATTTTTGCAGGTATTTGCAGGTGTTTGGTCTTTGGGGTAGTTTTTTGGGTGCATTTGCAGGTTTTTGGGGTGGTTTTGCAGGTCTTTGGTGTGTTTAAGGTTTTGGGGGCGCATTTGGTG
>JAHLSL010000016.1:7477123-7497651 GCA_025920805.1 Petroica traversi
TTGGGGGCGCATTTGGTGTGTGTTTAGGGTATTTTTGCAGGTGTTTGCAGGTGGTCCCAGCCCAGCCTCGCTGCCCCAGCAGCAGAGGAATGTGAAGCTCTGCAAACCAGCAGGGCTCCGTGCCCAGATTCCAGCCACAACACTCGCTTTTAGAAAACTCCATAAACCAGAGGGGGTTTTTTTGCACAGAAGGAAAAAAAAAAAAAAAGCAAAACAAAACCAAAAAACCACCAACAACCTGTCAGCCGTTTAATTACCAACCCTCATTACCGCCTTACCCTAATGGGAGCCGCTGCCAGATGTTCACATCCCCGCTCCTTGCAGCATCTGCGGGCTCAGCTCTGCCCGGTCCCGGCGGGGAGCCAGGGCCGGCAGCCCCCGCCCCGGGGCACTCACAAAGCCGGGATAAAGAGCTGGAAAATGTCCCAGCCCTCGGCGTCAAAACAGCCCCGTGCAGCTCGAGCAGATGGGAGAAAAACCTGCGGCCGGGCAGTCAGCGAGGGGTCAGCAGGAAATGTGTCCTGGGGGTGCTGGTGTCTAATGGAGTGTGTGAGGAGCTGAACTGCTCGGCCGGGAGCTGAACTGCTGCTGGAAAGGGGCCACCAGAGCTGGCGTGCTCAGCGATGCTCTGATGCTGGTTGTTTAAATAAGAAATGAAGTGTCCGTGCTGGGATTGCTGGTTAAGGCAGGATTTTTGGGGGTGTTCATAGGAGCTCTGTAAGGTCAAGCACCCACCTTGAGCCTCAAGCACTGGAGAAAATCCTGGGCTGGGCTGGGTTTGAAGTCATGGATTCCTGGATTGATCTGGGCCTCGAGCACTGCAGGAAGTCCTGGTTTGGTTTGGGTTTGAATTCCTGGATTTGTTTGGGCTTTTGAGCGCTGCAGAAAGTCCTGGTTTGGGCTGGGTTTGAAGTTGTGGATTTCTGGATTGGTTTGGGCCTTGAGCACTGCAAAATGTCCTGGTTTGGGTTTGAATTTGTGGATTCCAGGATTGTTTTGGGTTTGAAGGAACCTTCAATCTCAGCTCCTTCCACCCAGGAGAATCTCCCTGTCCCAGGCTGCTCCTTGTCCAACCCGGCCCTGGAGCCCACCTGCAGCTGGAACTCCATGAGGCCATCAAACTCTGATGAGTCATTAATTGCCTCCTTCCTTAATTAATTGCCTCCTTCCCTTATTAATTGCCTCCTTCCCTAACGAAGTGAAAGAAGGAAATTCCACGAGAACACCCCCAAAAATGAGGAACCAGAAGTGCCTGGAAGTGGAAGGGAGGGAAAGTCCAACCCCGAGGAACTTGGAGCACTTCAGCCCATAGCAACAAGCCCGTTCAACAGGAGGAGCGTGTTCACAGCACAGCCCTAAAAAAGGAGCTGTTAAAATAAACATTGGCAGATCTCACACCTCCCTCGTCCCTCAAGGACGCTCCCTGGAAACACACGTGGACAAACTGGGGAAGGGAAGGGAAACAGGGATGAGGGGAGATGAGAGGGATCCTAACCAAGTGCTGACATTAATCTCTGTTGTCTTTCAGTCTCTAATTAGTTTAATCATTCGGTGTGTCTGTTGCTCACTGGCGAATCCAGAGCCTCTCTCAGAGCATCTGGTCATGTCATCCCTTTGCTTTTTATATCCTGAGCACTCCGTGAGTTTCTGTGGAGCTTTTGCCCTACATTTCACATTTCAGGCAGGTGACAGAGGCCCCGTAACCTCTCTGCAAGCACCCCTAGAGCTTCCAGTCCCAGGGGTTTTTCCCTGCTTTACCTGTGGTGCTGGGCTATGTGGAGGGATTAAAAAAATCCCATTTTTCTTTTATGAGCTGGAATAAAACTCCTGGAGCATTTACAAGCCTGTGCTGGGCCTGCTCAGGATGTGCTGGGGTGGAGGCTTTGAGCAGCAAAGGTCTCTGCTCTGGGAAATCCCTCTCCCCTCACTCTGGGAAATCCATCTCCTCTCAGTCTGACCATGCAGCCCCCTGAGGCACAGCTGGGAGGTCACAGATGCTTTTTGGAAATCCCAAAATTTCCTACCCGAGTGGAGATATCACCCATGGTCTTCAGTGACACCCCAGACAAGCAGAGTCACGTTTGCACGTGCTGAGCTCCCAGGAAAAGCCAGGATAATGGGATTTTGGACTTGAACTTCCATCCCTTCCTCTTTCCCATCTTTTTGTTTTAATCTTGGGCTCAGAACAGGCCCAAACACCGAGGTGTCACCATCAGCACCACGGAGCAGCTGGAGCTGTGACGTGATCAGAGAGCAGGGCAGTAATGAGACAGTTTCATCTTCACACACAGCACTGGGGAAACCACTGGGAAATAAAGCAAGCTCCAATAAATCAAATTGTCCCTGCTGCGGAAGCAATAACAGCAGCAGGTGGAGGGGGAAGTTTGCTCTGGCTCCTGTTCCTGGGATGGTGAGGCTGGGAGCTGGAAAAATTCTGTGTACAGCCCCAACAGCAGGGATTGGAATGTGGGAGACACCCAGGCCTGGAAAGCCTCATTCCTGCTGAATTCACTCCTGTGTGGAGTGTTATCCACACCTTTAGGATCTCCACTTTCAGGATATTTCCCTTTTACCCTGGGAAAATGGGTTTAATTCTGTAATGGGGTGGTTGAGGAATGCTGTTTGTAAGTGGAATTCAGCGAGCAGCAAGAGCAGCCAGGTTTTCCTTTCCCATCCAACCATTTCTCATGGAAAACAGGTGCAAAGAGCCTCCCACCAAGCCCTCAACCCAAGTGCTTTTGGAGGAGCACCAGCAGCCCTCCAGCAGCTCCAACCCTGCAGGCCAAAGCTCCGGGCTGGCCACTCCATCTCCTCTTGCATAATCACCGGGCTGAGGGGAAAACAGCTCCTGATAAACCTTCCCACTCACATGTCCAGCCCACCCCGAGCAGCTCCTGGCCCTGGTGCAACAGAGATTGTGAGGCTGCCAGGGAGAGGTGGCAATCAAATAACGAATGCTGCAGCCCACTCCCATCTGCCAGAGAAAAATCCTGCCCGGAGAAAGCCGGGAGGGACGGCCTCATCCTGCATCCTCCCTTGGATGGGCACCTGCTCCCTTCTGCACGTTTCACGTTTCCAGCACGGTTTTTCCTGAACCAGGAGGAATTGCAGGTTGCCAGTGGAAGTGCTGGAATGCAGGAATCTGGCTGATCCCACCCCGTGCTCACTTCACAAAGCGATGTTGGCAATGTTGTATGAAAATGCGGCTGAAAAATGAAGCCAGACACTGATGGGGGGGAAAAAAAAAACGTGTAAAAACTTTGGAATTGCTCTGAACGTGACTGAGTGGTTTGGAGTGCAAAACAGCAAGGGATGGGTCCTGCTGGTGGAAAAAATCAGCAAAAATCAATGTATAAATCAGGGTTCCTTTGCAGCAGCTGCACGGACACAACTGAGGTTGCTCCAGTGGCTGTGGGACCACCCTCACATCCTCAAATGTCCCCAGGCTGCCTCCTGCCCAGGTCCTTTGAGTGGCTTTGCTGTGACCTGGCTGGGGTTGGGCTCAGCAAGGTGGTGATGTCCCCCTTTGTTTGTTAAACGGGGGTGGATAAATAACTTCAGCTCCATCAGCCTTCTCAGAGCACACCTGGCTGGGACTGGAAGGTGAGAGCACTCCCGTGGGATTGGGGATGGTGTGCAGGCCTGGGAGGGCACTGCTCTCTTCTGGGATCACCATCAAGGGCAGTAAAAAAAAACAGTTAATCCCAGAAATCCTTTCCATCAGCTCTTTTTGTCTCCTGTGCCTGCTGAGCTGGAGCAACACGAGCTGCAGGTGATTTATGGTGAATCCCCAGGAGAGAGGGAGAGGCAGGAGCAGCCCCACTGGTGTGAGCCCATCATTCCTGGGGGTTTGATCTTTCCTGGGAATTTGGTCATTCCTGGGGGTTTGATCATTCCTGGGAATTTGGTCATTCCTGGGAATTTGGTCATTCCTGGGGATTTGGTCATTCCTGGGGATTTGATCTTTCCTGGGAATTTGGTCATTCCTGGGGGTTTGGTCATTCCTGGGAATTTGGTCATTCCTGGGGGTTTGGTCATTCCTGGGAATTTGGTCATTCCTGGGAATTTGGTCATTCCTGGGAATTTGGTCATTCCTGGGGGTTTGGTCATTCCTGGGAATTTGGTCATTCCTGGGAATTTGATCATTCCTGGGAATTTGGTCATTCCTGGGGGTTTGGTCATTCCTGGGAATTTGGTCATTCCTGGGGATTTGATCATTCCTGGGGATTTTTTTTTACCCCTTAAAGTGCTGCCTTTGCTTTTAACCTCAGTGGTTGTGCTACCAAAGCCACATTGGAGAAATGCAGTGCTGGGAGCTCCAGGTCAGGGCAAACCCAGCCCCTTTCCCCTGTCAGGGTTTTTTGGAAGGCTGGGAATGTGAGATTCCGTGGAGCTGGTCCTGAGCAGAGACCTTGCATGTGTTCAGAGAGTGCTGATTCATCTGCCTGCCACTGGAGACAAAAGAACATCTAATTAAATCACCCGTGTATAAATAAACGTACAAGGTACAACCTCGGCAGCACAGAACAGCACTGGAAAATCTCAGAAATGCACAATTTGTTTTCCCTCTCTCTGGCAGGGCTGGAGTTCACCTCTGGGACCACCTTTTTGTTTATGAATATCAAAGAATGGGACTTTTTATTATTATTTTGCTGATGCAATATTAGTTTTTTCCATCAAAATCCAGTCATTTCCTCTTTCCCTGCCCTTTGGCTGCGTCTCAGGCACACCAAGGCTTTGGTCGCTCTCCAAATACTCAGAGCAGGTTTCACATCTCAGCCCCATCCAAGGGTGTGTGGGGTCAGCATCTCTTTTTTTGGAAAAAGGGGGAAAACAACAGCAAGACCAAGGCAAACAGAAAGCGATTAATTGCTGTTCTAATTGTGAGTCCCTGCTGCACTGATGGCCAGGCTGATGTGCAGGACAGCACTGGCTCTCTGTGTTAATTAACCTCATTAAAGGATTTTGCCTCAGAAAGGGGTGAGCCCCTGCACAGTCCAGAGTGGGAGTTGGGAATTATTTGGGTTTTTTTTTTATTTTTTCAATCCCCAGCTTTGTGGTGTGGCTGTGTGGGTTTCCCCTGCCCATCCCTCTGTTCCAGCTTCCCAAGATTTTCCCATTTTCCCACCCTGAGCTGAGTTTTCCCAGCCTCTGCACCGTGCACAGCCATCAACTCTTCCCCATGGAAGTGTTTCCCATAAAAATCCGTTTATCTTTATTTTTACGGCCCTTTTCCCTCCTCGATCTCTCGCTGTTAACGCGCTGGGAGAGGCCTTTGTTGTGTTTTGAGGCAATTAGTTTTGATGGCATAACGAGGCTGATAAATTCCCCCTCGGCCTCAGCTTTGGGTGTTCCTGAGGAAATAAATCCCTCGGTGTCTTCCTTCTGCCACACGCATGAGCGTTTTTATGGTGCCAGCAGGAAAAAACACCGGAGGTGTCCCTGCCCAGGGCAGGGAGGTGGGAAGGAGGGGATTTTTAAGGTCCTTTCCAACCCGAACCAGTCTGGGATAATGGGAAGGATCCTTGGCCACCCTGGTGCCACCCTGCTGCCCTTGGTGGCCGTGCCCAGGAGGAGGTGACTGTCCCTTGCTGCAGGCAGTGAATTAAACAGGATGACTTTTTGCCCAAATTAAAGCAGGACGACTTTTTGCCAAAATTAAAGCAGGATGGCTTTTTGCCAAGGACCTTTTTTTTTTTTCTTTTTTTGAGGTAGCAAAGCACAAATCATCTCCAGGAGTTTGACTGATTAAAAGTGAGAAGATCTGAAAGTTCTTGCGAGTGAGTGATAATAATAATAATGATAATGATGATGATCACCTCTCCCTCTGGCTGCTGCGAACGGAGGGCTGGGAGATTATAATTAAATCCATAATCTCTGCACACCCCCACTGATTCCCAGCTCCTGCTGCTTTCCGGGGGTGCTGCTGCTCCAGCCCACACCCCACGCTGCCTGTGCAGGAATTGTCACAGTCCCAGCCTCAGGCAGCTGCCTAATTGCACCAGCAATGGTTTTTTTTTTTAAATTTTTCCTGCATTTCCTCCATCTGATAAGGTCAAACCCACCTTGAGGACAGCTGTCTTCTCCTCTTTGGGCTCCACGGAAGGAGCAGCTGCTCTGACCTTTTACATAAAGCTGACCAAGGGATGCACAAAATGCATCTCCCAAAGCAGTTGGAAAGGGGTGGTTTGGGTGTATTTTATTCGTTGTGCCAGGTGTCCCAAAGAATCACTCCAGGGGGGGAAGGGCTCTGACTGCTTTTCATGGAAAATTAGGATAAGTAAGGAAAGGCAACTGCAGGAAGACAACATCCCTGGCTAAAATTGGAATTTCATGGCTGGAAAAGGAAAGACAGGAACAGCAACCAGCCTGCTCTGGGCTCTCCAGTAAAACTGGATTTTCCTCCTGTTTATTTTTTTTAAAATTGAGACTGACTCTGCTGAAGGAATGAAAACTTAAGCCGGATTTTCCAACGTGCCCTTGCAAGGCCATTGCTGTGGCCTGGTAGAGATTTCCAAGGCTCAGGTGAGAGGGTTGGAGCTCCAAAATCCCCCTGGGAGCTCCTGGCTCGGCACCACCTGGCTGCAGGTGCAAACCAAGGCCACCTCCACCCCACCACGAGCTCGGAGCCTGTTCTGCAAAGGGGGAACCAGATTTGGGACCTGGTGGCTGCAGAGAGCTACGCTGACCCATTTTCCTCTGGCTGATGGATACAGGCCCTGGGAAAAGCTCCATAGCAACTGGATGTGCACAGTTTAATTATGAAATCCCTACGGTGCTCCCTCGTGAAGATAAATGGATCCGGGATATTTTCCCCCCTCGCAGCCACTAGGAAGGGGTTATATTTAGAAGGTCCTGTCCCACTTTGCCGAGTGCCAAGCAGCAGCACAGCCCAGGAAGGGCACTGGGTGGGATGAGCACGTCCAGGTCAACACGTGGAACATCCTTCCAGGAAGTTTTGGGAGCCTGAGGAATCTCGTGATCATCCCATGGCGTTTTTCCTTGGCAAAACCAGTGCCAGGCACTCCTGGTGATGGTGCTGGCATTTCACACTGTTATAAACGCATATTATAGTGCTGTTTTTTTTGTAAATAATAAATGCTATGTGTATAAAATTGATCCTTGTAGAAGCAGTGTTTGTGTAGAAATGTAACCATTCTCTTTCTGTTCAATAATTGAGAAATAACTAACATTACTGTGTTAAAAAAATCACAAACTACCCCTCAAGCAAGGCCATTTACTCCTATCAAGATGTTCCTGGATGAGACACCCCTCTGCTGGGAATTGGCGAACGACTCTGCAGATGGACAGACAGATTTCCTGTGAGAGAAGATTGCCTGCCAGGAATCGATAGATTAACTGAATTCTTCAAAAAAACTTCATTAGAATTATACAACAAATTGTTACAGTAAAAAAGTACTTAAGGAAAGTCTCTCTTTGGGAGAGGTGAGCTCTGGCTCTGTGCCATTACACCCAGCATCCAGGGACACTGCAATTCCTTTGCTTTGTCTTTGTCTTTTCTTGTTGTTTTTTTTTAATTAAAAACTTTTAAACTTTAACAGGAAAGCAACTTTGCTTTTAACACAGGGAATCCAACAACCCCATCCCAGGTGTAAACCCCAAAAGGAGAGACAGATCCAGCAGAGCTGTTGGGCCACCCCTGGAAAAGCTCAGAAAAGCAAGGCAGCAGCAGCAAAACTGCATTACTGAAAATATTTTGGGTTCTTTCCTGCTCATCTTTTGTTTAAGCTCTCCCCAGCAGCTCAGGTCAGCTCCTGTTACCTTCAGCTGTCCCCGCTGTCCCCTGGCACAGAGCAGTGAGACGCAGACAGCGAGAACTTTGAGATGGCACGATAAATAAAATAGCTGCTATTATTGCAGCCCTGCTGCCATGGAATCTCTCCTCTTGTCTGACTTATTGCTGATGTCTCCTGTCAGCCCAGCTTCCCTCTCGCCGTGATGTGATTTATGGGCCGGGGAGGCAGAGCAAAAACACGGCAAAATTGCAAATGAGGGTGCTGGGAGGAGCATGGGGGGAAGACAAGGAGCGGTTGTGATGAGGGTGTGCAAATGGGTGCTTGTCCCGCGGCTGTGACAGGGGATGGGGCTGGGGACAGTGCTCAGAGAGCCTCCAGCTCTGAGCTGGGCAGAGCAAAACCTGGAGCGGGGACACAATCCCTGGTGTGAGGAAAATGAACCCACAAACAGCAGAGGTTCCTGTCCAAAAAGGAGACAGAGGAGCCCTGGAATTTTATTGGAATAAAGGCAGAGCCCATGGGGCATTTCCCCTGGGCTCTCTCAGATTTTTGGAGGATGCAGCCTCCTTTTGATCCCAATTTCCTGCCTGTCCCTCTCTCTTTCCCCATGGGCTGAGGGATTCCAGAGGCTCAGACTTCCCAAAAACACCCAATACCTGAGACCCCTCTAAGGTATAATCCCCCCCTTTTGTCCTTCCCTTGCATCACTCAGTGGAATTCCTTATGGAATTTATGGATCTTCTCATTGCTCCTCTCATTTCTCAATATTCAATTTTATGTATCTGCAGCCCTTTGGTTTGTCTGTAAATGCAAATTTCCCTGGTTCCATTCATCAATCAGTGGAATCCCCCCATTGTTTCTTTTATCTCTCAGTGCTTATTTTATCCACTGGCAAGACCCAGAGTTTGTGAAGACAAATTCCTTATTCCTTTCACTGTCGCTCCCCAAGGTGAGCTCCCCATTCTGTGCGTGGTTGCCTCCAGCTCCTGAAGGTCCCGATCCAGCAGATCCCAAACTGCTGCAAATCCATCCTGTTCCTTCTTCTTCCCGGAGTCTCTCATTCCTGCTTCCAAGGTGTTTTGGATTGGGCAGGACACGCAGAGAGAGCAGAGCTTTGGGCAGCTGTCCTGGCTGGCAGCCCCTGCAGCACGGCAGGGTGATGCTATTTTCATGCCCAGGGCTGAGCCTCGTGATAATTGAAAGCTGTTCCTCTCCATCCTCAGCCTCCTCAGGCTCTCACACATCCCTCCTGCTGCCAGCCCAAACCCCGGGAGCAGCGTGGAAGAGCCCAGCAAACAATTCCTGATTTTTGCCAGGTTTCACTGCACCTTCCAGGAGAGCAGGGCTGGGGAGGGGGACTCGTCCCCACGGGGTGTGTGGGACCCTCGGTGCCACCCTGCAGGGTGTGAGTGGCCAACTGTGTGCTGGGAGAGCCCAAAGCATTCCCTGTAATCCTCCCCAAACTCCGGGAGAAGATGAGGACCGAGGATTTGCGCTAGAAATGAAAATTAAAGCAGCGCGCGGTTTCATTTCCTTGCGCTGAGCAGCCCAGGAATTCCAAGGGCTGCTCCCAGCAGATGCTGCTGCTTTAATCTGCTCTTTTGGCCAGTTCTGCACACATGTAGCAGCCCTGCTTGGATTACACTTCTCAGGGATTACAGCTCAAATCCAGCAGGGCTTTTAATGCCTGCAATGGGGCAGAGCAGCTGACATGAATATATTCCAGGAGTGCAAACCCAGCCGGGTTTGCTGGGATCATCATTAGGAACTCTGATGGAGGATTAAAATGCAACTTGGAGAAATGCAGCTCCAGCAGGGTTTATTTTATTTTATTTTATTTTATTTTATTTTATTTTATTTTATTTTATTTTATTTTATTTTATTTTATTTTATTTTATTTTATTTTATTTTATTTTATTTTATTTTATTTTATTTTACTTTATTTTATTTTATTTTGTTTTGTTTTGTTTTATTTTGTTTTATTTTATTTTATTTTATTTTTTATTATTTATTTTTTTTCCCCTGGGCCATGTCACCTGCTCGTGGAGCTGTTCTAGATTCTGGATAATTATTCCAGGGAAATTCTGATGAGTGGAGCTGCTCTGGAATGCTGATGGAGGCTGCTGAGGCCACGCAGGGAATCCCAATTAGTGCCCTTGGGAGCCTCCTGAGGGGGAGCCAGCAGAAAATTCAGCACGGGTGACTTTGCAAATACACAAATAAACACCAGCATCCAAGAGCTGGCGAGAAGATCCTGAGAATTCCGCTGCTTTGTGGCTCTGGTCAGTTTAAAAACCAGCTGAAGAGGCAAAGGTGCTATATGGGTACATTTATATAAATTGCGTTTAAGATGAGATGATTTGGCGTGCCCTATGGGGTCCATCTTTAGGAATCCATCTTTAGGAATGACTGTGTTTTCCCAATCCTTTTCCTGTTTCCCAAGATCTGGGACAATTGTTGCAGGAGACTGAGTTGTGGGAGAGATGAGTGAATTCCCATTTATCAGCAGCCACTATGCAGAACCTTAAACTGTTAGGATCAAAATACACGAAGAGAAGAAAAAAAAACTGAAAAAAACTGAAAGAAACTGAAAAAAACCCCAATTCCTTTCTTTTCCAGTCATCTCAGGAATGCCTGGATGGCGCAGCAATTCCCCAGCTCCTGGATCAAAACGTCTGTTTGCCACAACACAAATCTGACAAAGCGAAGCAGATAATTGCTCCTGTCAGCTGAGAGGAGGAGTAAACCTCTGGAAAATCAGGAGGGAGGCAGGAAAATCAGCGTTTCCTGGAGCAGGGAATGCCAGCTGGAAGTGAAGCTGCTCTGCAATAAAGGCAGCAATGACACGAGAAAAGGTGACCCCAGAGCCACCTGGGGAGAGGACTTTGCCTTGCCTGGGGTCTCATTCCATCTTTTCTGCCCTGGCAATGGTTAAATTTCTTGTTCTTCATCCCACGTGGAGAGGGTGCTAATTGAACTGGAAGGCCCGGGGATTGGCAGGAGAAACAGGTGAAAATTAATCGAGAAATGAGGAAAGGGATAATTGGCTTCCCTGTGCCCAAGTCATGGATCACCCCTGGGTGAGGAGCACCTTCCTCCTGGTGGGGGCTGGACCAGGAGGGATCAATTTGGGACAGTCTGTTCAGTTTGGGAACTGCACACAGGAATCCCTGATTTCCTTGGAGCTGTGGGAACACGATAATTCCTGTCTGGAGGGATCCTCAGCATTCCCTCCCCAGAGCCTGGGTTTGGAAGTTGTTCCAGGGAATAAATTGGATTTCCTTGAAGTTCATCCATCCTCCTGTCTGCTTGGGCCCACTGGTGGTGCTGTGACAAGGGAGAGGGGAATGTCACCTCCTCAGCGGGGACATTCCAGTTTGGGTGTGCCTTGGTCTCTGCTGTGGTCAGAGGAGGGACAGCTCCAGCCAGGAAGGGTCAGGCTCATGGAAAAACCGGGCTGGGAAGGGTTTGGAGATGGATCAAGGTGAGTTCAGTGGTGCTGTGTAAATCCTGTACTTGCTTGAGCATCTCCTCTGAAACAACAGTTATTGAGTATTCTGTTCACTCAGAATTGGATTGGGCTGCCCAGGGAAATGCTGGAGCCACCAGCCCTGGAAGGGTTCAAAAATCGCGTGGATGTGGCCCCTGGGGACATGGTTTTGTGGTGGGACTTGAGGATCTTGAGGTCTTTTCCAGCCCAAATAAAGCTGTGATTCCGTGCCTGCAGTGCCAGGGGTGCAGCCCACGAGTGACAGCCCAGCCTCCCTCGGCTCAACCCAGCCTGGTTATTAAAGCTGCTTTTCATTTCGAGGTCGTTAATTATAAATATTTTCCCTCTTGCCCAGGACAGGGGATCAGGCAGGAGCTGCAGTGCTTGGCTTCCTCTGAGGCTGCTGTGTTTCCAGAAGTGAGGAAGATGAATCCACAAACAGCAGAGGTTTGTGTCCAAAAAGGAGACAGAGCAGTGCTGGAACTTTATTGGAATAAAGGGAGAGCCCATGGGGCATTTCCCCTGGGCTCTCTCAGATTTTGGAGGACGCAGCCTCCTTTTGATCCCAATTTCCTGCCTGTCCCTCTCTCTTTCCCCATGGGCTGAGGGATTCCAGAGGCTCAGACTTCCCAAAAACACCCAATGCCTGAGATCCCCTCTAAGGTATAATCCCCCCCTTTTGTCCTTCCCTTGCATCACTCAGTGGAATTCCTTATGGAATTTATGGATCTTGTCATTGTTCCTCTCATTTCTCAATATTCAATTTTATTTATCAGCAGCCCTTTGGTTTGTCTGTAAATGCAAATTTCCCTGGTTCCATTCATCAATCAGTGGAATCCTCCCCATTGTTTCTTTTATCTCTCAGTTTTATCCACTGCCAAGACCCACAGTTTGTTTGTAAGGACAAGTTCATTCCTTTCCCAGAGGTTCTCCAGGACACTGGAAACCCTTTGGAGTGAGGCTGCCACCGAGGACACAGATCCTCCCCGGAGCACTCCTGACCCTGCAGAGCCCTGGATGCCACAGGATTTGCTGTTTGGCAGAGCTTCAGCAGCTCCTGGCTGTGGCCAGGCCCTGGCAGGGATGAGCTGAGCTCAGCTGGGCCCTCCGAGAGCAGAATCCTTTCATCCCATCCCTGTTTGAAGGTAGAAAGAGCTCAGGGCGGCTCTGGAGCTGCGGAGCGAGGTGAGTTCAGCTGAGGACTCTGCCTTGAGTCATCTTGGCTGAAAATCACTCCGGGTAAACTTTCCGTTCCAGTAGATTTGGGAAAGCAGGAACAGAGCTGCTTTGGGGATTTTCGGTGGTGGCAGAGGCTGATCAAATATTGAAGAGCGGGGCCATCTGTAGCTGCAGCTCGGGCTGGGGAGCACAAACAGCGACTGGGCAGCAGCAGGAGGGGCTGCTGCACACCCAAACTCCAGGAAAAGTGGCCAGGGTGACAGATGGCTCCGTTTGCTAGGAAATACATCCCTTTTTCCCGTTTTTGGGGGACTATCATAGTCAATAACCAGAAGTCGGAATGCCCAGTGCTGGCTGGGGATGTGGAGCAGAGCGCCGCTGAAACTTTATTTAAATAGATTGTTGTAGCACACACTTAATTAAAGAGAAGAACTGGAGGAAACTCTTTCCCCGTGGATTTGGTGTTGATGAGGGACAAGGAAGGAGCTGTAATGAGATTTTTCCATCTTGGGATGCTGCAATCCTGCCTTCAAGGACTGGTTGGGTAATTGATGTCTCCTTGCTCAGACCTTTCCCGGGGGGGCTCAGGACACTGGGAATGCTCTTGGGTCCATCTAGTGGAATAATTAGTCCCAAGCAATGTGAGAAGCCATCGACAAATTAGGTCTTTAATTCCCATTTCAGGCTGGCGAGGAGATGTTCCTTCCCATTTTTGCCAGAGGACGAACTGAAGTTGAGAGTAACGCAAGCGAAACGCGAGGAAGTTTCAATTTTCACTTGTGAAGTGGAAAATCCTTGGGAGAATTGGGCTCCTTCTTCCTGCCCGGCTTCAGCGGCTGGCTGGGGTGGAAAGAGCAATTTGCAGCACAAAGAGATCTCTCAGGTCGTGTTTGCACAATTTGCAGCACCAAGAGATCTCTCGGGCTGTGTTTGCACAATTTGCAGCATGAAGAGATGTCTCAGGTTGTGTTTGCACAATTTGCAGCACCAAGAGATCTCTCAAGTAGTGTTCTCGAAATTTGCACCACAAAGAGATCTCTCGGGTTGTGTTTTCACAATTTAGAGCACAAAGAGATCTCTCGGGCTGTGTTTGCACAATTTAGAGCACCAAGGGATCTCCCAGCTCGTGTTTGCACAATTTGCAGCACCAAGAGATCTCTCGGACTGTGTTTGCACAATTTGCAGCATAAAGAGATCTGTCAGGTTGGGTTTTCTCAATTTGCAGCTCAAAGAGATCTCTCAGGTCGTGATTGCACAATTTGCAGCACCAAGACATCTCTCGAGCTGTGTTTTCTCAATTTGCAGCACCGAGAGATCTCTGGCCCGTGGCCACCACTGGATCCTCCCGGAGAAGGCGAGCGAGACGAGGCTGCTCTGATGTGTAAAGATGTGAAATGGGTACCAAAGGGAGGAAAAACAGCAAACATTTACATCTCGGAGCTCCTCAAGGCTCGGCTGAGCAGCAGAAGCGATGCCCCAGGGAGGTGAAGTGTTGGAGAGAATTCCCGGGGCTTTGCTGGGATGTGGGATGGAGGGAAGGTCAGCACGGACACGGAATTGGGGAAAGAAACTTCCTCCTGTGTTGGAATCTCTGTGTGACCAACAGGGCAAGGATCCAGCAAAACATTTCGTGTTTCAAGTGAGATTTGAAAGAAATGTAGAGTTTTAAGATGATTCCTTTCTATGTAGAACCCAAAATTCTCCTCCCAGAGTCCAACTTGGAGGATCCATGGAGATTTTGGGAATTCAGGAGGGAGCGGGGTCTGGGAGAGCCCAGATGTCCCAGGAGGGTGAGATTGTCCTGGCCTGGTTTTTCTTGGCTGGTCCCTTCCAGTTTGGATGCAAGGACATCCAGGAAGGAGCTCGGGAGAAATTCCCATCCCAAATTGCCAAGTCAGATTTTCATCATCTGCCCATTTTCTCACCCTGTTTGCACCTTGCCAAGTCAGAGCTTTGCCTTCTGCTTTGCTGGGACTCCCGCAGAGCCTTTCTCAGCCTAAAGTTAGTCCGGGACCAGGAAAAAAAATCCTGAAGTGATCTTGGTCTCTCCATGAGAAATTTGGTTCAAATTCCCTTTGTCTGCCTAAAGTTAGTTCAGGACTAGAAAAAAAAATCCTGAAGTGATTCTGGATTCTTGATGAGAAATTTGGTTCAAATTTCCTTTCTTGGCTGAAAGTTAGTCCAGGACTAGGAAAGAAAAATCCTGAAGTGGTCCTGAACTCTCCCTGAGAAATGTGGTTCAAATTTCCTTTCTCAGCCCGAAGTTAGTCCAGGACTAGGGAAAAAAAATCCTGAAGTTGTCTTGATCTCTCCATGAGAAATTTGGTTCAAACTTCCTTTCTCAGCCTAAAGTTAGTCCAGAACTAGAAAAAAAAAAAAAAATCCTGAGGTGATCTTGGACTCTCCCTGAGAAATTTGGTTCAAATTCCCTTTGTCTGCCTAAAGTTAGTCCAGGACTAGGAAAAAAATCTTGAAGTGATTCTGGACTCTCCCTGAGAAATTTTGGTTCAAATTTCCATTCTTGGCCTAAAGTTAGTCTGGGACTAGGAAAAAAATAAAATCCCGAGGTGATCTCGGATTCTCCATGAGAAATTTGGTTCAGCCCACAGGAAGTGCAGGGAGGATTTGGGAGCTCCCAGGTGAGACTTTGCCTTGGGCTTGGGTGGTGGCACCTGGGACCTCCCATCCTGCCAAAATCTGAGGGTTTGGAATCCGAAGCCCCAAACCTCGTTGTTCCCAGGATTTTGCTCTGCTGTGGGAATTGAGGTGCTTTGACAACAGTTTGGTTTTTAGTTAAGAGCGCATAAAATCTCTGAAAAATGAGCTTTTTTCTTCCATTTTTCTCCCCAAATGTTTCGTTTTCCTGCTGCAGGTGAAGCATCTCCTCCAGAGCCAGCCTGGCCAGGGGGGCAAATTCCGGGTGTTCCGGCTTCGCCTCTGGAATGACGCATTTTCTGTTCCCTGCGTTTCCCAAACAGCTTTTTTAGACTTTCTTTAACCTTTTCAAACTCCTCGCTAGCAGGGCTGGCTCTGTTATTTCCAGATCGAGTTGGCATTTTCACAGGAAAACAGCCTTCCCATAAAAATTGGTGATTTTCAGCGGCAACCATGGATTTATTGAAGGGAAAAATGGATTTTTCCATGGGGGGAATGGGAATATTGGCTCCAGGTGGGCACCTTGAAGCTATAAACTGCCTCCCTCCAAAGACATTTAATTATTCTGGAATGATTTTTTTGTCGTTTGGTTTTTTTCTTTTCCTTCTACAAAATATTCCACCTTTTTTTTTTCAATTTATTTTCTCCTCCAATTTCCAAGCCAACAAATTCAAAATAAATCAACTCCCAATTATTTCCCCCCCACAATTTCTTCCCCCAGGGCTGTGCTGCGATTATGTGGAGCTAAATAAATTTGGTTAAAGAATGGTAAATTGTCCTGAGCTGCCTTTTATTCACAGGAAGTTGTGTTGGCAGCTGATTGGTAATTGGTAATTTTCTGATGTTGTTTTACCTGATTTCAGCTCCCTGCATCTATTCATGAGATTATTCCAAATGTTCTGTCAGGGCATTTAAATTAAGCATGGAGGTGTTTTAGGGCTTTTTGCAATGATTGCTTATTTATTTTTGTTGTCAATAATAAATTCCAGCCCGAAGCTTGGAGCTTCCACTTTGAAGGGCAGTGAAAAGGCAGGAGAGGAGCACAGAAAGAAACAGGGCTGAGGTTGCAGGGAGGTCGAGATTTTGGGGTTCTTCTCCCAAATTCTTTCACTTTTGAAGGGAATTTTGTCTTCTCTGGGCTCCAGAGCTGCTCCAAAGGAAAGGAATGCAGGGCTGTGCTGCCAGGGGCAGGACTGGCTGGAAATAGGGCTCTGGTGTTATTTTTAATGACAAAATTTTTATTTTTGCGGATTTACAGGAGGGTTTGGCTGGAAGGGATCTCAAAGCTCATCCAGTGCCACCCCTGCCATGGGCAGGGACATCTCCCACTGTCCCAGGCTGCTCCAAACCCTGTCCAGCCTGGCCTGGGACAATTCCAGGGATCCAGGAGCTTCTCTGGGCACTCTGAGCCAGAGTTTTCTGCAGAGAGCAAATTCAGCCACTGCTCTCCTTCCTCTGTTATTTTTAAAGTCTTCAATTAATTACATTCATGGCAGTGAGTTGTTTTTTTTGTCATTAATTGGATTAATTTTCCATCCAGGCTTCTTGGGACGGGGGTAGAGACAAACCACCCCTCCCTCTTCATCTCTGCCTGGTTTGGGATGGTAAAATATTCCCTTCCCTGGATAAATCAACATCCTCCCAGAGCTTCTGCCCCGGTGCAGGTGGGGCAGGCCTGGAGCTCACCCTGCACTTCCCTGGGCTGCCCAGCTCCCTCCACGCTCATCAGTGTGAGCTCCTAATTGGGAAATGGATTAATTGACTGGCGAGGTAACGGCCTCTCTAATTAGAGTCTGGTCCTGCAAATGAAGATTCCAGCACAGGAACCTTGGAGCCTTCAAAGGACCTTCTGAAGGATTTCTTTGGGGTTTATAGGATGGTTTAAAGAGGATTTGCAAGCCCATCCCTGGCAGTGTCCAAGGCTGGTTGGGGTTTGGAGCACTCTGGGGTCAAGGGAGGTGTCCCCATGGCAGGAGGTGGCACCAGATGATTTTTAAGCTCCCTTCCAACCCAAAGCTGCCAATGATTCCAGGATTTTTCCCCACAACACAGAATGAATGAAATGAGAAAAGAAATCAAAGCACAAAAAGGCACCGGGATGCGGCTGTGGGATTTCCTCACTTCACACAGCAGCCAAGGCCAATCCTCGTGCCAGATATTTCATTCCAGCAGAACAATATTGACACAAACCTGATTTCCCTGGAATATTCTGCCCCTCCAGGCCTTCCCTTCCCGGATCTGGCTTTTCCTGCATTCCCAGCTCCTGCAGGATGTGTAATGAAAGCCCTAATGGATTATGACAAGCAAAGGGCTCTGCAGGCTGGTACTTAATGCTCTCTTTCTTTGGGGTGGGAGCTCAAAGGATCCTCTGCTGCTTTGTTTTTCAATTACCAGGTACAGTTTTAGTGATAAGGCCGCCGTTTGCAGCATTTGGTAATAGAATCTTTATTATAATAATTATTTCAAATTAGGGGGTGAATGGGAACGCTGCTGACAGTGAGGGATTATCAGTGCTGATTAAAGCCACTGGCACTTCAGGCAGGTATTAATAGACTGCTCAATACACATTTTCCCTCCCAATCTCTGGCTTTTAAATTTTGTTTTTAGTAGTGCTGCTTCCCAGGGCATTTAACAGCAGTGCCAGGGATAATTCCAAAGGAGGAAGCATCAAACTGGGCAGGATTTTCCTGCGAGCTCCTGGGCTGTGCTGGTGCTCTGCTCCAGCCCCAGCAAAGCTCTGAGGAGCAGCTGATGGATGTTCTGTGCTCTTGTGGAACCAAACTGGGCTGTACTGGGGCATTGCAGAGCTCACTTTGGAGTTCTGAGGGGTTTTTTTTTGGTGAGATTTTCCTGATTTGCCACTGGAACCTTATTGGAATAAAGGGAGAGCCCATGGGGCATTTCCCCTGGGCTCTCTCAGATTTTTGGAGGACGCAGCCTCCTTTTGATCCCAATTTCCTGCCTGTCCCTCTCTCTTTCCCCATGGGCTGAGGGATTCCAGAGGCTCAGACTTCCCAAAAACACCCAATACCTGAGATCCCCTCTAATGTGTAATCCCCCCCTTTTGTCCTTCCCTTGCATCACTCAGTGGAATTCCTTATGGAATTTATGGATCTTCTCAATGTTCCTCTCATTTCTCAATATTCAATTTTATGTATCTGCAGCCCTTTGGTTTGTCTGTAAATGCAAATTTCCCTGGTTCCATTCATCAATCAGTGGAATCCTCCCCATTGTTTCTTTTACTTCTCACTGCTGATTTTATCCCCTGGCAAGACCCAGGGTTTTATTTGTGAAGACAAATTCCTCATTCCTTTCACCACTGTTTCATAAGCAAAACGCCCTGCAAGGTTAATGCCAGTGCCTGGCGAGCTCAGCCAGAGCGAGGCCAGATGACAAAAACAGGAGCTGACACCTCCCAACGAGCTCAAGAGTGAGAATTTGTTTAAATGTAATTAGTTGGGGAAAGGAAAAAAAAAAAAAAGAAAAAAACCAGAAGAGAACAGAAGGATCCCTCTGGAGGCCTGAGAGTGTTTGCTGTGCCTTTAGATTGAACCAATACATCTTCCTGCACTCCGGGAAAAAAATCCATCTCGTCTCCTCGCAGAGAGCTGGAGGCTGCTGCTGGTGGCTCTCCAGGGTCACACCAGTCCCAACCAGTCCCTCAGGTGCCATCCCAGTACCTGGGGCTGCCCAAGGCCCGGGAGGGAAGGGCTGGCATTCCCAAGGGATGTTTTGGTGTCATTTCCTGAGGGACACTTTCACTGTCATTGTCACCAAGCCCGGCCCCGTGGGGACCTCCAAGTCTTGCTCAAGTCTTGCTCTGTGGGGGCATTGATTTGTGATTCCAGGTGAATTTCCCAGCCAAATCTTTTCTTTTTTTCCCCCTTTTTAACCTCCTCTATTGATTTCCCAGCCAACCCTCAGAGAGCAAACCCCTGGAGACTGAAGCCGCCCTCTCCCTTCCTTTACCTCCTGCTCGCTTTTGTTTTGTTCATCCTCTTCTTTCGGATGGTGAAATCTCCACATCTTTTTAATGTCAGATTTTTCGGGTCCACAGAACCCCCCTGGCTGCTCTCAGCCTGGCTCCAGCCCCTGAAGCTGCTCTGACCCAGGGTTTGTCTCATCTCCAGCTCCAAAAAAAACCTCTCCATCCCTTCCTTCCAAGGGTAGGGATGCACCTCAATGCTTCTTTTCCCACTTTTCTGAGAGTGCCAGGGAAAAAGCACCGGAGTTGCTGGGGGATGTGTGTGACAGTCACAAAAACAAATGGCCTTGTCAGAGCAGGTGACAAGCGCTGGGAGCAGATGGCACCGCGTTCTTCTCATTACTTTTATTGCCTTCAGAAGGGAGGAAAGCAGAGGCTCCAGGGGTGGAGCAATCCCTGCTCAGGAGGTGTCGGGCTCTCCCTGGTGCTGGAATTTGGGAAGGAGGGATCAGAGGTGGCGGAACGGAGAGGGATGAGGTGATGTGGGGCTTTGAGTGGTGTCCCCTTGGACGTGAAGGGCTGGGAGAACAAAAATCTCAGAGGATGCTGAGAGCTTGGGAGGGTGGGGGGTGTTGGGAGTGGAGCCTGAGGAAAATCCCAAAGGTTCCATCTGTCCTGAGCTTTGGGGGGCTGAGGAAAAGCTCTGCCCATCCCCTTCAGCGTCTTTCAGCTTTTCTCAAATACTGAATACTGAATTTCACCCTTTTCTCCCCAGCCCTTCCCTCCCCCTGCAAGAAATGGCCTGAAAATCGCACGTTCTGGGCAGAAATTAAAAAAGAGCCTTTCATCATTAAGTGCTCATCACTTTGGAGTGGCTGCTGAGGTCAAGAGCATTTTGCCAGAGCTGTTCATCAGCCCAGCTTTTGGTGCTTCCTGCAGGGCTGTCCCTGGGGCAGCCAAGGTCAGGCACAAACACCCCGCTGAGGTGACCTGCTCTTTACTCTGGGAAACAGCTTCTTGTCAATGAATGGCCCTCAGTGAGCATTTAATTTGGATTTAATAAGGCATCTAATGTTTGTTTAAAAGGACACTGTACCTTCAAGGTGTTTGTGGTAATTGGATGGAGGATATTTACCCACGGTGTTTATTAATAAAGCCCTTAGAAGATGGAAATTGAAAGCAGCTCCTTTTAATGGCTTTGGCACCCAGAGGGATGGGGCTTGAAATGAGAGGAATCCCAGCTCCCTGTGCTGCACCCGGGACTGGGAATGCTGGATTTGGGTGGAGTCTGGATCTCATTTGTGTTGAAAGGAATAAGGAATTTGTCTTCACAAACAAACTGTGGGTCTTGCCAGTGGATAAAACCAGCAGTGAAAGTTAAAAGAAACAATGGGGGGGGATTTCACTGATTGATGAATGGAACCAGGGAAATTTGCATTTACAGACAAACCAAAGGGCTGCTGATAAAGAAAATGGAATATGGAGAAATGAGAGGAACAATGAGAAGATCCATAAATTCCAT
>JAHLSL010000016.1:7517213-7533604 GCA_025920805.1 Petroica traversi
CATTGATAAATGCAATCGATGTGCTGCCAAAGGCAATAAAGGTGCTGCTAAATGGGCAGTGCGGGGCAGGAGCAGCCCCGGGCAGGCCGGGCTGGTGCTCTGCAGTCACCTCCTGACCCAGCCAGGGCAGCTGGGCTGGCACTGCTCTGTCCATTCAGACCTGGGATTCCCGAAGGGAATGCTCAGCTTCCTTCGGTGCAGAAAGGGAAAGCAGGGTGGGATATTTTCCAGCAGCTGCGGGGCTCAGGGATTCCCTGAGGAGCAAACCGAGCTGGGCTTCAGATCACTCAGGGCACTTTGCACCACTCAAAAAAGCTGCTCCAGCCTGGAATTCAAACCTGGAAAACCACGAAGAATCCAGGGAGCTTTGCCCGAGATGTGCCAGGGAATGTTAAAAAAAAAAAAAAAGTCTTTTTATTTCCCTTGGGATAGGGAAAACTTCAGCACTTGAGAAAATAGGGAAAAAATGAAATAACTTGTTTCTTCAGCCAGCACCCCTACGAGGTTTGTACCTCAAAGGAACAGGGTGGGGTCAGGGCTGCACTTAAATAGGGCCGGGATTGTGCTGCAGGCTGCAAAATCCAGGAATATCCATCAGGAATGGCACAGCCTGCTGAGGAACCAGCCCTGCACCCATCCCACACCCTGCAAAGGGAAAAAAATCCATCTGGAAATTCTCCCTTATCGCCCTCACCAAAATGCCAGCACTGGTGGCTTCCCACCTGCCTCAGTTTCCCCAGCTGAGCAGCATCGGGGGGGACATCAAACACCTCGAGTGTTTGGCAGGAGGTTTGCATGCAAACATTAATCCCCATCCCCAGGATGATTAATTACTATTTGCCTGCTATTATTGTTTGTTTTCCATCAGCTTCCTTGCTTTGGTTCTCTGCTGAATCCCACTCCTGATGCCAAGCCAGGGATATTTTAGGAAATGCAGATTATATAATATTTACATCTGTGCCACTTGTTTATTCCTCTCTGTCGGTTAATTTTATTACTGCTCCTCTCTCACGAAAGCAGTGATTTGCAGAGCCAAAAGCAGGCTACGTGATTTCAAGGATGCACTAATTTTAATAATTAAAAAGCTGCTGCCTTCCATCTGCCCGGGGAGGGAAGGAGAGGAGCAGGAGGCCACAAGGCTCTGATTGGGAAATCCCACTCTGAACCAGCCCAATGCTCCCCCAAAAAGTGATGGGGTCTCCCCCACTTGTGAGGGATCCTCTTGGTTTTCTTCTCTGGGAAAAGGAAAGAGATCCCAAGATGGGAGAATGAGCAATTACAGGACTTTTTTGAGGGCTTGAGGAGAAGCTGAAAAACTTGGAGTGAAATAAATCTGCATTTTCCACCAGTCTGGGTCATCTCCTTTGACAGAAATCAGAAGTTTCCAGCAAAGCCGAGGTTCTGCTCCTTGGTGTGGCCAGGGAGGAGCAGGGAAATGCTCTTGTCCCCATCAGACAGGGCCTGGGGACCCCAAAATTCTGAGAGGGGCCAGCCCCCAGTAAGGACAGGGACACTGGCACAGGGCCACCAAAACAGGGTGAGCAGCCCCACAAGGACCAGCTGGGCACAATAAAGTCCCTTTTGCCCTTCCAGAGGGGAAATGAGTGCTTGAAAAAGCCAAAACTGCCAGGCCTGGGCCAGCCCCCGAGCAGAGCTGGGCTGGGTGAGTGGCTGCTGAGCAAACCCACAGAATCCCTGGGTTTGCTCCTTTCCAAGCTGCCCCTCGAGGCCCTGGCTGCTCAACTGCCAAACCCTCCCCACATTCCTGCTCCTCCCTCATGGAGAGCCCCAAAAATTAATCCAAAACCCCCCAGAGCTGCTCAGCACCACAACAGAGCCCTAAATTCTGATTCCACCCCTCTCCTGTGTGACAGAACCCCTGCGGGATTCCCTCCAACAAGAGCAGCATCTGCAGCACGTGAGGAGGGCTAAGACAAAAAACAGCCAGGGGTTCACAGCAGCTTCAGAGAAACCCCTGGCACCACCACCATGAAAGGAATGAGGAATTTGTCTTCACAAACAAAACCCTGGGTCTTGCCAGTGGATAAAACCAGCACTGAGAGATAAAAGAAACAATGGGGGGGGATTCCACTGATTGATGAATGGAACCAGGGAAATTTGCATTTACAGACAAACCAAAGGGCTGCTGATACATAAAACTGAATATTGAGAAATGAGAGGAACAATGAGAGGATCCATAAATTCCATAAGGAATTCCACTGAGTGATGCAAGGGAAGGACT
The DNA here is from genome assembly GCA_025920805.1 of Petroica traversi. Classification (NCBI taxonomy): domain Eukaryota; kingdom Metazoa; phylum Chordata; class Aves; order Passeriformes; family Petroicidae; genus Petroica; species Petroica traversi. The sequence goes on from JAHLSL010000016.1 coordinate 7,519,456, forward strand.
AAAGGGGGGGATTATACCTTAGAGGGGGTCTCAGGTGTTGGGTGTTTTTGGGAAGTCTGAGCCTCTGGAATCCCTCAGCCCATGGGGAAAGAGAGAGGGACAGGCAGGAAATTGGGATCAAAAGGAGGCTGCGTCCTCCAAAAATCTGAGAGAGCCCAGGGGAAATGCCCCATGGGCTCTCCCTTTATTCCAATAAAGTTCCAGGACTGTTTTGTCTCCTTTTTGGACATGAACCTCTGCTGTTTGTGGGTTCATTTTCCTCACAACCACATCCGAGCAGCGAATCCGAGGAGCAGAATGGAAAGAAAACACGAAAGATGCAAATGAGAGCAGGCGAGGGGACGGTGGGACACGCTGGGGGCAGCTCTGGGTGGCACGAGCTCTTTGCAGAGGAGCAGATGTTGGTGCTGGCAGCGAGGGGAAGAGGGGATTTGTTTATGGAGAGGGAAAATAATCTTCTAATTTGGCTCCTGCAGCAAAAGCTGGAACTTCATCCCCAAAAGACACAAATCGCTGGCGTTTCCTCTCGCTGGCGCTGGCAGCAAAGCACGGCAGGAGCTGGATGGTGGCAGTGCCACTCGGGGGACACTTTGTGGTGCCCAGCACTGCAGCATCCTTCACGGCCCTGCACCAGCCTGATGGAGGCACAAAAAAACCCCTCTGAGCGTGATGGATGGCTCCAACTGAAAGGAATAAGGAATTTGTCTTCACAAACAAAACCCTGGGTCTTGCCAGTGGATAAAACCAGCACTGAGAGATAAAAGAAACAATGGGGGATTCCACTGATTGATGAATGGAACCAGGGAAATTTGCATTTACAGACAAACCAAAGGGCTGCAGATACATAAAATTGAATATGGAGAAATGAGAGGAACAATGAGAAGATCCATAAATTCCATAAGGAATTTCACTGAGGGACACAAGGGAAGGACAAAAGGGGGGATTATACCTTAGAGGGGTCTCAGGTATTGGGTGTTTTTGGGAAGTCTGAGCCTCTGGAACCCCTCAGCCCATGGGGAAAGAGAGAGGGACAGGCAGGAAATTGGGATCAAAAGGAGGCTGCGTCCTCCAAAAATCTGAGAGAGCCCAGAGGAAATGGCCCATGGGCTCTCCCTTTATTCCAATAAAGTTCCAGGACTCCTCTGTCTCCTTTTTGGACATGAACCTCTGCTGTTTGTGGACTAATTTTCCTCACACTACTAAAATACTGCAACCTGAAATCATTTTAACCCCTATACTCTCACCCCTGCTCCTGGCATTAATCAGAGCTCGCTCCAGACCTGCTGCCCAGGCTGCTGCCCGAGCCCTTCACGGCTCTCCCACCTCAACCTGGCTGGCAGAGAATCCCAGAAAAGCAATCCCCTCCCCTTCCTGCTCTCCTCAGGTGCCCAGGCTAAATATGCTGGTGCTCAGCATCCTTCTGGCAGAGTGACCTGCTCCTGCTGCCACTGAAATTTGTCCAAAAAAGCCCTTTTGTGCAGGCGAGAGCTGGGAGGGCACCTCCTCACAGGCTGTGAATCCCAGCCTCACCTGAGAGCCAAAAAGCAGCAAATAAAGGATAATCAGAGAGGGGCAAAGCCCCTGGGCACTGCCAGGGGGGCTGTGCCCTCCCTGCTGGCTCACCCAGTCACACAATGGTTTTCTTTTCCATTTATTCACTTGAGGACAAAAAAAAAAAAAGCCAAAAAACACCCATAAAAATATTTTTGGAGCAATAACAAAAGTGGTAAAGCTCAGAGGACAGTGAGATGTTCAGTGAGTCCCCCTCCATCCTGCCAGGGTGACAGTGGCATCCCACACCCCAAAAATCTGTGGGGACAACAGACAGGACACAGAGATCCCAGGGGGTGCACAGGAAGGTTCCTGATCCCAGACCAGTCTCCATCTCTCTCCTCTTTCATCCGTTAATTTTAATTATTGGTGCTGGAGCAGGGAGCTGGGACCAGATGACCCCACTGCCCTTCCAGCCTTTTCCTGTCTGTGATTCTGTGCTCCCAATAAAATGAACCCAGAGTCTCTCATTTTCAAACAAAGAAGGGCTTAATCTGAAAAAATAAAAGTTTGGGTTTAAAGCCTTCAAAATGGCTTCAACTTCTCTTCAGCAGCAGGAAAAAATTCTGTGTTTCTTCCCCTAAAAAAGCAGGTGGTGTTTGCCATGAGGGTGCAGACTGCAGTGATGTTCCCCAGCCTGTCTGTGGCAAAAAAAAAATAAAAAATGTTTGCCAAAGACATTTTTATTCTGCTCCCACACAAACTCCTTCTCTGCTCAGCAAAAGGGAATTTTCCCACTTTGCAGGAGGAAAGAAAAGCTTTTTGCTGTTCTATCACCCCAGCAGCCACACACAAACACATAGGCCCAGCAATTCCCTGGGATGGTCCCTCCAGAGGAGGTGTTGGGGTGACTTCAGCTCCACGTGGAGGGACTGAGTTATGTTAATTGAGCTCATCTCTGCAAATTGATATTGCTCCCGCAAATAGACACCAAAAAAAAACCAAACCAAAAAAACCCCAAAAAACTCAAATATTTTTGCATATCATCTGCATGGAGCAACAGCAGCAGGGTCACGCCGGGGCTCAGCAATGAGGGGAGCAGCTCTGACCTCCATCCCTGGGATCAAAAATCCCCTCAGCCGGGATTTTCTGCAGCCTCCTCTCCCCTCAGCACCTCCCAAAGCTGAGCCCAGCACCCTCCAGGCTGAGTTCAGCCTTGGAAAGGATCTCGGGGTGCGGGGCTCCTTGGTTCCCCTTTCTCCTCCCTCCCTTCTGCAGCCTCAGCTTTCGTGGCTCCGAGTGATGTTTTTTTTGGTGCTCTCTCACCCCTGTGCCAGCAGAACCCCAATTAGGGCTCAGAGCCCAATTAGCAGAGGGTGTTTAATTGAAGTGATTGAAGGACGCGCCTGACTTGGGCAGGCTCCGGCAGCGCTGGGGATGGATGTGGATTTTAAGGGATTTTGCTATTTTGCTGACCCAGGAGCCTCCTGCCCCACAGGGCTGTGAAAATCGGGAGGTTTTCCTGTGGATGTGACTCCCAGGAAGCCGCCCGAGCCTGAGCTGGTGGGGTTTGTTTAATATCAGCAAGGAAAGGACACGCAGGGAAGAATTAGCACGGAATCTGAGAATTGTTTGGGTGGGAAGCTCGGAGCTCTTCTTGTTCCACCCTCTGCCATGGGCAGGGAGATTTTCCTCTATCCCAGGTTGTTCCAGGCCCTGTCCAGCGTGGCCTGGGGCATTTGCAGGGGTGGCACAGGGCACTGAGGGGTCACTTTGCAGTGGCTGTGCCCTCCCTGCCCTGTCTCATTACTCCTTTCATCCCTTGGGTGCATTTTTTGTGAAGCCAAAGGAGTTTGCAATAAAAACTCCTGCTCCCAGATCCCATCGATGCCAGGGCAGGAAGAGAGGCAGCAGGAAGGATTTAAACAGGAACAAGTGAGTGGCTGTGCCTGTGCCACCCAATAGCCCCCCCCAGCAGCACCTCAATTTCCAGTGAGAAACAAAAAAAAACCCCAACCATTTGTTCAATCAGTCATTAATGAAGGCATAAATCATTAGGAGAATAATTCTCGCCAAATTGAACTACTCCTTTCAATTACCTGGCGTTTTCCTTTTCCCTCCTCTCCTTTCATCCCTTCATTCCCCAGGGAGCTGAGCAGCTCTGGAATTGTTGCTCTGTCACTTGTTGCCTTCTTTCCCTTTTTCTCCACAGGAGAAAATGAAATCCGTGATGTCAAAGCCCGGGAGAATTCACTCTGTAAGGTTCGGGGCTTTATTTACCTTTTGCACAGACCGAGTGTTCCTGGATAACAGAGGGGGTTTGATTTTATCTTAATGAACATTACTGATCCCGGGGCTGCTGCTCGGAGCCTTTCAAACCTTATCAGCCCCCAGACAGTGATAAAGAGACACAGCCAAACAAGATTGGATGTGCCCAACATTTCTGCACCGCTGCCTCATCCCTGCTGCAATCTCTGCTTGTTTGCAGCCAGGCACAAACAGGGAATGTGCAAGTGGTGGTGTGGGAGCAAAATTCCTCCTGGTGCTCCCCTGCCCCGAGATCCCAACCCCAGGGACCAAAGGCTGGGGTTTTTCTGGAATGAAAAGGGGAATCCCTGGGGTATTTGTAGGAATTTCCTTTTCTCCCTCCCCCATGACATTTATCAGCTTCTCCCCACACCCCTGCAAAGCAAAGACTTGGCCATGACGGATTTTTTGCCCTCAAATTTCTTTTCCTTTCCCCCTGACATCCGTGAAGTGATTAAAAGCCTTGTCTCAGTTTCTCCCCTTGCCCTCTGCTCTGACCACCAGCTCTCCCAAGCTCTACTTGTAAAAAAGTTAATTCTTAATTAAACTCTTCCATTCTGTTTAATAGTCATTATTTTTTTCATTACTTCTTAAATCAATTGAGTTTCTTGCCTTTTTTTTTTTTTTTTGTAATGCAACTCAGCCTATTCTCCATTCACTAAATCCTTTGAATCCCTGAATTGCATTTTTGTTATCCTTGCTGTTATTGCTTACATCCTGTCTGGACCACGGTGGCATTTAGGGTTTGTTTTTGTTGTTTTGGTTTGGTTTTTTTTTTCCCTGAGGATTGGATTTGTGTATGTGACATGCTGTATAGATAAATAATCCAGAATTTGCTGAGCAGCTTGCAAATTGCAATCTCAGGGAGGATGGCAACCTGCACATTGCCAAAATGAGCATCAGTGAAATATGGGAAATTAATTTAGCCCCGTGAAGGAGATAATTACTATTTTGCAGATTGAGAAAGTGGGGCATAAAGAGATTAAGGCCTAAGGACCCAGTCTAGCCAAAACCCAATCATATGCTTAATTTAAAGGAGATTAGATAGTTCCCTTAAAGGCAGCAGGAGCAGCCACTGCTGCAGACCAGGCACACGTGGAATGTTCTGCTGGGATGAGGGGAGGCAGGGACAGGGCTCCAACAACCCTGGGCTGGAATTTGTACCCCTAACCCAGGACAACCCGGGCCTGAGCTGATGCTGATTTTCCAGATTAATTGCTGTTACTTCCTATTGTGAGGAAAATGAATCCACAAACAGCAGAGGTTCATGTCCAAAAAGGAGACAGAGCAGTGCTGGAACTTTATTGGAATAAAGGGAGAGCCCATGGGGCATTTCCCCTGGGGTCTCTCAGATTTTTGGAGGACGCAGCCTCCTTTTGATCCCAATTTCCTGCCTGTCCCTCTCTCTTTCCCCATGGGCTGAGGGATTCCAGAGCTCAGACTTCCCAAAACACCCAATACCTGAGACTCCTCTAAGGTATAATCCCCCCCTTTTGTCCTTCCCTTGCATCACTCAGTGGAATTCCTTATGGAATTTATGGATCTTCTCATTGTTCCTCTCATCTCTCAATATTCCATTTTATGTATCTGCAGCCCTTTGGTTTGTCTGTAAATGCAAATTTCCCTGGTTCCATTCATCAATCAGTGGAATCCTCCCCATTGTTTCTTTTATCTCTCACTGCTGATTTTATCCACTGGCAAGACCCACAGCTCTGTTTGTGAAGACAAATTCCTTATTCCTTTCACTGATGTGTGCTAACTGCATGGAGGTGCTCAGTTAAGGATCTTTAGGAAATTCCACAAGAATTAATATATCATAGACTGCTGCTTCCCCGGGTTAATCCAGCCAGGGCTGCGTGTGAAACAGCAGGAAAATGGGATTTTCCCTCCTCCCAGGGCCCTGGGGGACAGGAAAGCTCCATCCTCTCCATCCTGCAGCTTGGGCAGGGGTGGATTCTCTGCCTCCTTTCCCGAGAACACAGCAGGAATTGGGAACCCTGGTGGCTGATCCACTTTTGTCACAATGCCCCTCAGGGGGCTGAATGTGGCACATTCCTCCTGGAATGTGGGATGGAATTTTCCTGGATTTTCCTCCCGGAATGTGGGATGGAATTTTCCTGGATTTTTCCTCCTGGAATCAGGAATAGGATGGTCTGAGCAGCCAGGCCAGGAGCTGCAGCCTGGAGGAGGGAGTGGGATGATGCCAGGGATGAGGATGATCCCACTGGGCCAGAACACTCAAACGCCAGAGCTGACACACGGGTGACACATTTGGTGGCCTCTCCCTGGAGTTTGGAGCTGGCCTGACATTTTAACGCTGAAATTTTAAATTTTTTTTTTTTTTAAACACTTTGAGAACAGCTGAAAGCCCAGCAAGGCCATCTCCTCCTCCTCCTCCTATGGATGCACATCCTGAGGAATGCACGTGTTCCGTCTCCACCCTCACCCCCACGTGTCCCCACGCGCTGCTCCTCGAGCCGTGGCCAAGGCTGCTGTGGTCCATCCAACTCTCCATAAATCTTCCAAACTAATGTACAAATCCAGTTTTTCCATAAACCACCAGCACAGGAGAGTTATGCCAGTCTGGTGGGAAAGTAATACCCATCTTAATAAAGTGTGTAAATACATATTTATTTGCTAGGCTGGAACCAAAGAGGCTGTTCTGGTCTGCTGGAGAAAAGAAATACACATTTTAAGACTGTCTAGGTACATAATTACCTCAGAGAGAGAGCGAAATAAATCATCAATGTCTTCTTTGCTCCCTGGGAAGGAGCTGCCCTGAGCTCTCCTTTCCCAGCCAGGAGCATCCCCTGGAACTGTGCAAAGACAGCCGGTGATGCTGAGTGAAAAACCTCTGGTGCAGAGGGCAGAGCTCTGGAAATGCCTCTGGAAATCACCCAGCACAGGATATGTTCATTATTCCTGCCAGAATGACATCCCGACATGGTGGAGACAAAGTTAAGTGAAGGAGAATTGATTTGGGAAAGCTCTCCCGGCTTTTCCTGGCTGCCCACGGCGCCTGGGGAGGGACTTGGAGGCTCCAGGTTCCAGCTCGGAGTTTGGAGCAGCTTCACCACCCCCTCCTCAGGACATCACCCTGGGTGAGAAAAGCAAAGCTCAGCTCTTTCAGAGGGCTGGCCCGTCCTTTTTTATATTAAATCCTGCTCGTTTTCCATGAGGAGTTAATGAACAGATGGAACTGAGGCTTTTAACGAGCCGCTGGTGGATGTGAGGCCTCCAGCCACCCGTGGCCACCTGCAGCAAGAGCTCCCCGTGTCTGTAGCGTGCTCAGAACCTCCATAAATTATTTATCAGCCTTTTAGAGAGCGTTTCCAAGCAGGTCCCAGAATAAAAGGCTGCTGGCTTCTCTTTCCTGCCTCCTTTCTGCCCCTCTGCCTCTCCACGGATGCGCTGGATCACCCCAAACCCCAGCCAGGGCTGGAGTGGGGGACAGAGCCTTGAGCAAGGACTCATCTCTTTCTTTTAAATCATTTTTCAAACCTCTTGGCTCCTCCCCGAGCTGCTAGAAGCTGGCTGTGCACAGGAGAGCCACAGAAAAAGGCTGGAGCGAGAGGGATTCACAAAAAAAAGGCTGGAGACAGGGGGATCCACAAAAAAAACCGCTGGAGCAAGGGGGATCCACAAAAAAAAGACTGGAGAGAGGGGGATCCACAAAAAAAAGACTGGAGAGAGGGGGATCCACAAAAAAAAGGCTGGAGGAAGGGGGATCCACAAAAAAAAGACTGGAGAGAGGGGGATCCACAAAAAAAAGACTGGAGAGAGGGGGATCCACAAAAAAAAGGCTGGAGAGAGGGGGATTCACAAAAAAAAGGCTGGAGAGAGGGGGATCCACAAAAAAAAGCTGGAGAGAGAGGGATCCACAAAAAAAGGCTGGAGAGAGGGGGATTCACAAAAAAAAGGCTGGAGCAGGGAGGACCAGGCTGGGATAAACTTAGCACAGCCCTCGCCAGACTGTCACAGCCACGGGAACACCGAGGGGCAAAGCTCTCTGCACACCCAGATGCCCAAATTGCTTTTTTCCCAGAGAGCTGGGAGGTGCCAGACTGGGCTGGGCTCGGCAAGAAACATGAATTATGCATCACGGCCCAGCCTGGGGATCCTGGGTGATAAATAATTCTAAGTAGGAGCTTGCTACATGCCTCAGCTGCAGCCTGCCCAAAAAAAAAAAAAACCCACAAAAACTGGGGTTTTCTACTGTTTTCTTTTTTTTTTTTTTTTTTTTTTTTTTGTGGGTGTACTATGAATTCGGGAGCTGTTTGATGGGATGAGTAGTTTTTGCAGGGGTTCTTTGGGCTGGAAGTTGCAGCTCGTTTTTGCAAGGCCCTTGGGAGTGTGGTCAGAGCACAGCCCAGGGAATCCAAACCCTGGGATTTGTTCAAACCCATGAATTTGGCGTTATTTTGATGGCAAAAGAGGATTGAGCTTTGCACCCCTCCAGTTCTCCCTGCTCCTCCATCCCACTGCTCAGGGAACTCAGCCCCGGGTGCTCAGAGATGTCTGCAAAGGGTTAAAACCATAATTACAATTAATAACTCCTAATGACCAAATGGAGGGACAGACGGTGCCCTCATGCCCAACCTCTGGCAATGCCCCAGGAGCAGAAGCCCAGACCAGGTGATTAAAAGCCTGAGTTTTAGAAGAAATTTGCAGAGCAGCTGTGGAAGTGCAGCCTTTTTCCAGACGAGGATTTGCTGTCCCTGCAGCCCTTGGCAGGGGCTGATTGACAATGAGAAATGGGCCCATTTCCTGCCCCTCTGCCAGGAGAAAACCCAGAGGAAGGAGCAGGGCAGAGCTCAGAGCAGCTGAGATTTTTCTGTCAGGGATCTCACTCAGAGAGAGCCCTGGGGTCAGGAACTGATCCTGTGAGGAAAATGAATTCACAAACAGCAGAGGTTCATGTCCAAAAAGGAGACAGAGGAGTGCTGGAACTTTATTGGAATAAAGGGAGAGCCCATGGGGCATTTCCCCTGGGCTCTCTCAGATTTTTGGAGGACGCAGCCTCCTTTTGATCCCAATTTCCTGCCTGTCCCTCTCTCTTTCCCCATGGGCTGAGGGATTCCAGAGGCTCAGACTTCCCAAAAACACCCAATACCTGAGACCCCTCTAAGGTATAATCCCCCCTTTTGTCCTTCCCTTGCATCACTCAGTGGAATTCCTTATGGAATTTATGGATTTTCTCATTGTTCCTCTCATTTCTCAATATTCAATTTTATGTATCTGCAGCCCTTTGGTTTGTCTGTAAATGCAAATTTCCCTGGTTCCATTCATCAATCAGTGGAATCCCCCCATTGTTTCTTTTCTCTCTCAGTGCTGGTTTTATCCACTGGCAAGACCCAGGGTTTTGTTTGTGAAGACAAATTCCTTATTCCTTTCACTCCTCTCACCGTTTTCCAAACTGGCAGGGTCTGGCAGGAGCACCTGGAATAACGAGTTTTCTCCATGGGGAAGGGCAAAAGGACAGGGACCTGGAATGTCACCTCCTGCCCTCTCTCCATCGCCTGCTGGAGAAGGAATTACCTGCTCCTTGTGGTGGCAATGGGGACATGAAGGAAGTGCCACTTCCAGCCTGTTAGGCAGCTATGGGGTTGTGGCTGTGCCTTCCCTGCCTCCATGGCCCCAAAGCCACCAAATTCCAGGAATCCCAAACTCCTGCAGGGTCAGCAAGCCCAGAGCCACTTGGGCAGCACAGCAGGGCTGTTCCTGCAGCTGTGGATGAGGTTTGGGATGAGCAGAACCTCTCTCATTTCAGGACAACTCTGAATTGCTGAATTCCCTTTCATTCATCATCCCAGCAAACCAGAGGAACCCTGCGGGCTCCTTCCCATAAAGGTGAATAAATTCCTCCCCAGCGCTGGGCAGCAGAGTTGTGCACCCAGGAAAATGAAGCAGGGGATGCTTTGCAGGCTGTGTTTTCCAACTGCTGCTGGAAACGCCGTGTCCCTGTTGACGTCAGAGGGACTTTTTGGCCTGCACCAGCTCTGAGCGTTTAATCAGACGTGACCTCTCTGTAAAAAACAGCAACTTAGGGGCAGAGTTAAGAGCAGAGCCCAGGAGTGCTGATCCCCACCTCCTTCCTTTAATCACCTTTGTCCTGATGGAAAGCAAACAGGGGAGAGCAGGAGCAGAGCTCTGCCGAGAATTGGAAATGCTCTGACTCGTGCTGGGGTTTGGGCTGTTAATCCCAGGTTCCCTTTGCTCATTCCCACGTCTCAGCCTGCAGAGGGAATGTGCAGATGTGGCTCTGCAGGAGTTCTGGGCGTTGCAAACCTCAGGATTTGTCCAGGCTCAGCATCTCCTCCACTGACATTTGGGTTTCTTTCCACTCGACCAGGATGTGCTGCTTGCTGGGATTGGGGGATCTTCATCCCTACAAATTTTAGACACAGCTTAACCTGCACCCTGGGATTTCCCTGCTCCCCCAAACCAGCTCCATAATCCATAATTAATGTGGGACATCCCACTGTGTCGTTCACAGACAATCTCTAAATATCCTGAGCTGGAAGGGACCCACAAGGACCATCGGGTCCAGCTCCTGGTGCTGCACAGGACACCCCAAAAATCATTCCTTATTTTAAAGAAAGCCCCCCCAGCCTGTGGGTCACCAGGGGTTTGGCTCTGGGATAAATCCCTGCCAATCCTTTGGGGATGACTCTGTGTCCTGATGAAATAAAACATGAAAAGTGACACGTTTTTCCTGGAGGAACCTCCACCGTGGGTTAGATCGGGGTTGAGGAGGCTCAGACGACCTGACACAAGCAAAACCTCCCTTCAGAAGATGCATCCCTGAAGTGGTTTGACTTGAACAAGAAGTATTTGGCTTTTCTGTGCCTTTCTGTGCTGCAAAGCTGGGAATTGACTCCGTCTCGGCTGCTTTAATTAAACGCAGTTAAAATCCATTGGCGCAGAGTTTCCTGCCATGCCTACACAAAATCTGTTCCACCAAAAAGCAAAAATACAATGGCTATTGCTTTCTGTCAAGTTCTACAGGATTTTCTTTTTTTAAAGAGAGGCTGAACAGCTCACTCTGCACCAGTTAAATTCCGGCTGCCGCTCCTAATCTTTTTATTTCCAGTGGATATATCTTTGTTAAACAAACCGGGCTGAAATCCTGCCTTCCCCATCCATCCTCTTAAGGAGCTTGAGGGATAGAACTGCACCAGGGAGAGGGATGGAGGGAGGGGGAAGTGGGGGCAGCAGGGTGGTGGAAGGGAAGCAGGAATCCTGTGTGGAATGAGGATGGAATTCCCACTTTCCCCAGGGAATGAGGGCTCTGCGTGTCACTGTTTTGGTCCCAAACATCATTTAATCCCTTCTCTGAGTGACCAAGTCACTCACAAGTGATCAATCCATGGGTGCAGAATGGGAAGCTGCCAAGCCAAGCTCAAATTAATTTATTTTAAGGAAAACACCCATTTTTACACCCTGAGCCATACCCTGAGTGCTGGGATGGGGCAGGCGGGATGGGGGCAGCTGCCCCACACACCCAGCACAGGGATGCAGGATCTGCCCTGCTCTGAATCCCTGTGGAAAGCCTTGGGAGCTGCACAGGGAAATCCCTTTTCAACCCAAGCTGCTCCATTTGCTGCTCTCCCTGCGATTGGTGCCATTTCCAGGGGGTGAAAGGGCAGCTCCTTCATGCAGAAAGAAGCACGTGGGACTTAAAATATGCCAGGCACCGCTGCTGAGCATCTCCCGGTATCATCTCCCACCAGCAACCCCTGATGGGGAGATTTCCATGAGGATTAAACTGCAAAAAAACCCTTTTCCAGCATCTGCTGCTGGAGGAGAGGGGGTTGCTATGGCAACCACATCTGGCCTATTCACACGAGTTTTATAAGGAGAGAAACAAATAAAAAACAAAGCAAAGACAACGCGGCGCACAAAGGAGAGGTGACTTTGCCTGCCTGCATCAAAGGGACAATCAGAGCAATGAGCAATAATCCAGCCTGGCTGTGTGTTTGTGTCCCTGTTTGCCACCAGCATTCCTGGATTCCCTCCAGAGCCAGGGGCTGGGGCAGGGGGAGTTCAGCAAGGAGAGGAGGATCCACGGCTGGAATTCGGGTGTTTGTGGTGTGCTCTGGGTGCCTGTGGGGTTCCTGGGGGTTCTCTAATTCCCTGGAGAAGATCCCAGGAATGTCTGACCACAGTGGAGCCTCCCAGTTCCAGATCCTTCCGTCCCCAAAATCTGATGAGGAATGGCTGCTCTGGAGGGTTGGGGCCAACACAGCCAGGGGTTGTCAAATAAAGTTTTTCCAGGCAGAAAACAACAGAAATGGATGGGGGGGGATCCCAGATGCTCCCAGAGCAATGTTAACTCTGCACATTTTAAGGAGTATTTCCTGCTCCAGCACAGCCCAGCACCAGGCTGGGCCATCACTTCTCCCATCCACAAGGTGGGTTCAGCAGGAATATTGTGGAGAAGGACAAGGGGTGGCTCCAGTCTGTGTCCCCACCTTTGGGAACAGCCTCACTTTTAGCTGGAAGAATTATGCTGGATGGTCCTGGAGCCGATCTCTTCATCAGCTTCATTTCCATTCCAGGGCAGAGCTGCAGAGATCTGAGGTGGTTCCACGCCAGGACATTTGGAGCAGGAGCTGGAGCAGGCCCATGCTTGGAGAGAGGCACGTGAGAACCTCTGGCAGCTGAGAATTTCATCGTGGCAAAGCACTGGGAAGAGGCAGAGCTTTTCCAGGAGGTTCCTGCAGGTCCAGGACTTCCATGGAAGCTGAATCCCGAGTCCTGGCAGCCCTGCTGAGGGTCCATTCCACGCTGGGCAAGTGGTGGGACACAGAAGGGCAGTCATTGACTCAAGGACATAAAATCCAGCTGGATCAGGGGATTGATCTGTGCTGGCTGAACACTCCTGGGGGCTGCTCATCCTCCACACCCACAGGATGCTCCAGAAATTGTAGATCCAGAATTATTCCCCAGCCCAGGCAGGCAGGGTCACCCTGGAGATCCCACTCACCACCCCAGCCCCATCCAAACACGGAATATTCCTGCCATTTTCAGGAACACACACACACACACAATTTACCATCTGGCCTGGAACTCTTTATGCTCCGAGCTCGATGCAAATCAGCCCAGCTCCACTAATTGCTGGGATGTTAATGATGCTCACTCGAGGCAGGGCTGGCTGGGCAGGGCAGTGCCAGCTCTGCACCACGCTGGCAGCAGGGCTGTCCTGCAGCCTGGCAGCTGCCACGGCCCCACAGGCCCGCTCTGTGCTTTGCTGGGCAGGATTCGCCTGCCTGGGGCTGCTCACAGAGCCTGAAATGCAAAGGTGAGGACAAAAAGAGCTGGGGAAAAAAGGGAAAAAAAACAAACCAAGCAGTGATGTGAAGTAGGAGTTGAGCCCTGCAGATGAGCTGACCTGTAAATGCCTCGGAGTGGAGAGGGCAGGTAGTGAGAGTGAGTGCTGGGGGAGTGTTCTCTGCAGCAGATGGGCTCAAATCCTCAGCAGCAAACAGGGAAAAAATACAGGAGTCAGTGCAGGGAAAGAGCTGCTGCCTGTGGAGGGACTGCACAATCAGCACCAGGATCAGGCAGGATGGAGCCCAGAGCCTCCTGCCTGGAACAGTCACACAAAACACCCCAGAGCCCCCCCGGGGTAGCCAGTCCTTCCTCCTGCTGTTCCAGGAGACCCTGGTTTTCCTTCACGCAGCTCAAAATGACCCCATCACTGCAAATCCTGAGAGCTGTGGCCAAGCAGCAAAAAAATCCCAATTTGGGAGCCAGAACCAAATGGATTCCTGTGTCTGGTGAGCAGGAAGAGGCTCAGATCCCGTGGAAGGGGCCACATGGGCTGTGGATCCTCCAGGCTCCTCTCTAAAAACCTCCCCCTCTTCTTCATTTTGCTCTTTCACCATCAGAGATTTCTCTTCCCAGCACTGAGACAAGGGGATGGGAACTCCAGGGCGCTCTGCTGAACCCATTTATTGCCCATGGAAATAGGCACTGCTTGTTTCCATTCACAGGCAAGGTGAGCATTGCCAAAAAGGGCTCTGAGACCTCTCCTTGCTCCAGGTTTGAGGAGCAAATGTGAGGATTGTAAAATCCATCAGGAGTGGGGTTGGAGCTGCCCCACTGCTGTCCTGGAGCTCCAGCAGCGGGGACAGGGCAGGCAGGGATTGCTGCGGGCATGGGCTCTCCAGAGGCTGCTCCAGAGGGCATCCAGCCCTCGTTTTGTCTCTTTATTGCTAATTACTGGCCCTGCTGTGCTGGGAAAAGCACCAGAGGTGTAAAGGAGCTGGCTGTGCCCTCTGGCACATCCCAGTGATGCTGGAATGGTTTTTGTCTTTTCTTTTCTATCCCTTTTACACAGTTCTCT